>JAPDPK010000171.1:0-600000 GCA_031772115.1 Heritiera littoralis | reverse complement strand
TGAGACATAACCCGTTTATATAAGGCCTTTCCGTATCACTATGCAAGGGATGAACAACTCTCAGATACAACCTTAACTCAATGCGTTATCCAGTCCTCGTTGAGATCTTAAGCGTTCCATCCTTCCACTTATCCCCTTCTTGTCCTTTAGGTCATTGTTGGCTCAAACAATTACATTTAAAAAAACATAGTCTATGATAAAAAAAATTATGTTTTTCCAATCGTAATCTATTCTGACGTAGTTTTTTCTCAGGTAACATAGACTAAGATTTTTCTTGTACATAGCCTAATACATGATATTAGACTACGGTTATGATTGTGGTATAATTCATGATATTAGACTACGATTTTGTAGTTTTTCATCTACTAATCAGACTATGTTTTCTGATTTAAAACACTAATTTCTTTATATATCAATAATGAATAAATAATTTAATATGAAAATGTTAATATATCATTCATCTGGTTAATTCATTACACAAATTTTAACACTCAAATATAAAAAATGTAAAAACAATCAACAAAATCAAATTTCACCAACCATATGTCTGTAAAAAATTGTGATCAAATATTACATTTTCATAGCAGTAATTGTTTTGAACACAGATATATAATGTGCAAAATTAATCTAAACAGTTTCCTTAAACTTCATAACCATTAAGCAATAACCAAAAAGCCTAGGTTTAGTTTAGACATCAACCTGATTAGTTTGTAGATAAAAGAATAAAACATTACTTCAACAATGATTAAATTTAAAAAATAATCAGTTAGAGCATAAGACTTCTTATGGAAACAAGTAACAAGAGATCTAACAATGTGAATAATGAATAAAATTAGATCAATTTAATTAATGGAGCTGTGTACCCGTTGGGGTGGTGGTTATGGATGGTCAGAAGAGCTTGTTGTCAAATTTAATGGAAGAAGATTGCAATTTAATTCGTCTATACTAGACGAGTTATTACTTATATTTGTATTATATATTATGATGTTGCTTATATGGATCTACTTCTTTTTTATTTGCAACATAATTGTTAAGGGTTTTTGTCTACTCGATCTTTCTAAAAGTATTGAAAAAATGTTTATATTCAAACATCAACCACAACTAGATATATATTATCTCAAGGAGTTCTTATGTAGAAAACCTCTCGATTGTCACCATAAATCTATTGAAGTTCATTGTAATTTATTGATTACATGAATGCCAATAGTTTCACGGCAACATTCGAGATGTCTTCTACACAAAACTCTTTGAGATAATATATACCTTGTTTGAGTTTATGTTTAATTATAACTTTAAATTCAAGTTACTTCTTAGAAGGATCAAGTTGACAAAAACTCTTAATAATCATGTGCCAAATAAAAATACTGTATGTATATAAACAACATAATAATAATAATATATATATTATTAATACCTCGCCTACTATGGATGAATTTAACAACGATTTTCCTCCATTAATTTCACTAACATTAACTGTGTTATATATTAGGATGTTGTTTATATGCATGTAATTGGTTTTCTTTGGAAAATTACTGTTATGGTTATTTATTTGGATAGATTTTCTAGGAAAGAACTTAGATTTATGAACCCAAGCTTGACCTTCATTATTTTTCAAGTTATCTTTTGTCAGAGATAACTTGAATTCCTTTGTGAATCTATTGAAGTTCTTCTTACATGAAAATCAATAGTTTCACGAGGCATTCGAGATGTCTTTAACACAAGATATCTTAAAATGATGAAGGTCGTTCATAAATCCAAGTTCCTTTCTAAGAGCATGATCTTGACACAAGGTTATAACAAAGATTTACGAAAGAAAAACTATAAACATGCACATAAATGACATCCTAATATATAACCACGTACAAGCACTTCGACTATTTGCAAATTATGCTAGAAAGTCACATTCGAGATGTGGCATTTTGTATAGAAATGTATAACCTATAAAGAAATTATCAAATGCTATTAAGACAAGTTTAGAGTCTATCATTTTAAAGTCCACATCCCTATTCACAAGGAAGGACTAGTTACCAGCATCTTCATTCTCATACCTCTTTTCAATTGCATGCTATAATTCCAATGTTGTGTTGTGTTTATAAAACACATTGAAAGGGAGTTGATGAGTGTTTGAAGGATTGAAAGTCTGCAAATATATTCATATTTAACTCATTTTTATTGCTTTGTTGAAATCTGTCTATTGTTGCTTTCTTTTTAAAGGAAGTACTCATGAAGAACATAAGCAACATTCAAAAGATTGACTTAATAGTATATCTACATTCTCTATTTCTTGTAATTTAGCTCATTGAATCTTTCTAGTTTTTCTACTTCATAAACATGAGGCTTGAATGTAGGAGTCACCATATTGAAGAACTATTGTTCCTAAATTATTGTATAAAACTTTTTTAGGTGTGGATGGTGAACTAATGCAAAGAAGTTAAAGAAGAATTTTGGTAGGTAAGGCACTTCTAGGAAACTATCTTAAGAACAATAGTTTTCTCACACAGGTGCAATTGATTTAGGAAATGTTGTTCCCAGAATACAATACCTACTCCTAGAGAAATTCAATTGCAGTTAGAAACTCTTTTATAAACTCACTTGAACCCAAAAAAAAAGTTCAAGAAAGAGTGTTTAGAAAATTTTTGAGTTTTTGAGAAAAAGCATGAAAGATTGTATGAAAGTAAATGTTTATGAAAGTATGTATAAGCCCCAAATGGAGTTAGAAACACCCTTTCATAAATAGTTATTTTTTTGGATGAAGAATCATAGCTTTTGGAATGATTAGACATGGCCAACAAACCTATTTTTTGAATTTTTAAGATTGAGATTCAAATGTTCGAGAAAGAGAGTCGATTGCTTTAGTATATTTTTCACACAAAAATATTTTGCACTTGTGGGAAATCGACTACTCTATAGGGCATCGATTTCCTTAGGCATAATTCATAACAGTTGTATTTTTCTGCACAGGATAGTCAACTGCTCAAGGCAATTTTCTGCAACTACTTAGGCATTCAACTACCCTTCTACTGCCCAAGGCCATTTTCAAAATAGATTTTAATTTTTCATTCCAAACTCAAATACATACTTTCAAAACTTCATTTTTTTTTAACACATGCATTCTATATGATTTCAAATTTTGGTTTCTCTTGAAATAACTTTGGCAATATATACAACATAGGCTACGTTCACTACAAAAAAACTAACTTTTATCGGCACTTATAAGTGCCGGTAAAAGACCAACTAACCGCCGGTAAAAACCTTACCGGCGGTTCGTTGACCGTCGGCTAGGTGAATGCCGGTGAAGGTCTACTGGCGATGATGTACTCCAATGCCGGCAAAGATTTAATAAATTGCGGCATGACTTTTTCCAGCGCTTTTAAATGCCTTTAAAAGTAAAAGATTTTTACCGACACTTTAAAGTGCCGGCAAAAGTCCTATTTAAAATTTGAAACTTCTATAATTTTTGAGCTTTATTTTAAATTTAAAAGTTTTTACCGGCACTTTTAAATGCCGGTAAAAGTCTTATATGAAAATTGAAAATTTTATATTTATTGAATTTTATTTTAAATTTTAAAGCTTTAAAGATTTTATTTTAAATTTTAAATTTTTATATTTATTGAGTTATTTTAAATTTAAAAGCTTTAAAGATTTTATTTTAAATTTTAAATTTTTATATTCATTGAGTCATTTTAAATTTAAAAGCTTTTGTCAATACAACTTAATTATTGAATTAATAATTTTTTTGTTGAAATGCCTTACTTTCACACGCATATTAAATAAGAGGTAACTTATATTCCCATGGTAAACATTGAAAATCATGTGTAAATTAACACAAAGTAATATATATATATATATATAAATACAGATGCATACACACATTCGAATAATTTTCTCTTGTATTCGTTTATGATAAGCTGGAAAGGTACATCAAACAAATAACAAATCAAAGAGAATGGCATTATATAAGCAAAGTGAATTCAAACAGATACTAGCAAAGTTGTCTAGTTGATAGTATCTCGCACCAATGACTGTATCATATACTTATAACTCATTAAGCTGCCGACTGTCAGGCAATGGAGATGGCTTTACTCGATCTTTCGAAATAGTCATGATTGTTCCTGATTAAAAATCCACGGTGAAGTTAATATTTATGATGCCATGATGTTCCTGATTAAAAATCCAAAGAAAGGCTGTCATAGAGTGGAACATTACCATCATTAAGGATTGTGATGATCAAAACCATG
Organism: Heritiera littoralis; assembly: GCA_031772115.1. Taxonomy (NCBI): domain Eukaryota; kingdom Viridiplantae; phylum Streptophyta; class Magnoliopsida; order Malvales; family Malvaceae; genus Heritiera; species Heritiera littoralis. The sequence goes on along the minus strand of JAPDPK010000171.1, from coordinate 595,762 downwards.
AAAGGTGGGAAGTCATATTTCCATATCCAAGCTAGAAGCACAAAACCTAGCTGCAGTGGTACAGTTATTGATTAAAAACAAATCAGTATTTGAAACCTTAAGTAGTAAGTCCATGGAAGTGAATAGAACAGTTGGAAGTGTGATAGAAATATAACCTACCACAATACGAATTGTTATGGAGACTGCATATATCTACACATTCAAGCAGGCTAGTTAGTTTTATCATGAAAACACGGTATCAATAGAATAAAAAGTTTTAACTTCTGGCTTTTTCTCCAAAATTGAGGTTTTAACAAGTTTGTAAGAACAAACTAGGCTATCCTTTCTTTGGTAAGTAGTATCAATATGACAAGAGCCCTTGTAGTATTTTAGCTATAATGCCTCTTATCTTAAATTCAGACCACGATTAAATTACTCTTGATTATTAAATATTACTTGTGATCTCGGTGAGTACATTTTCTGTGGCCAGATTTTCATTACTAAAGATATAAGCTATTGGTTTTGTTCAGAAGAAAAGATTGGTACCATAAAATTTTTCATCCTTTGGAATATAGCTCTACTAGTCAAGACAGCACTAACTATCACACTTAAGCCTGGCTCAGTCAAGACAATATCTGCAGCACTCCTTGTAGCATCTGTAGCATCTGCCACTACTATTCCAATGTCTGCTTTCTTCAAAGAAGGTGTGGGTGTGTCATTCACACCATCTCCAGTCATTCCCACCACATGCTTCTTTTCTTGTAAAATCTTTATAATTTCATACTTGTGTTCTGAAAGTTGTATAGAAATGTAAACGGAGTCAGGGGATGAAGTCGTAAAAATAGAAGTGTATCTCATCCATTTGTAAGCTACTGATCTAGTCATCACTCCATCAGCAAGGTTATTATTCTTTTTCTAATTGGTCTGCTAATTGTAATGGCAAAAAGATTCTTCATTTCTTGATAAATACCAGGGTATACTCCAGCAAAGCCATCTGCCTTTTCAATATTCAGAACTTTTTTCTTTTCAAGGTTTAGCATGCTAGTAACTGCTATTAGGGACAACATTTTACATTCCATTAGGTGATAATATTCAGAACTTTTTTCTTTCAAGCATTGGTAGCTTATAGATGAGAGTCATTCAAATACACAACTCGAAACAAATGTAGTATATACTGCTAGAAATTGATGATTCAAACCAAGCAAGTCAAATGTACCTGTAATCATCTTTACGCAAACTCCAAGGTTTAAGGCCCTGTGAATGGTCTCAGCACTGTCATGTCTTGGAGGATCAAATAAAGGCAGCAACTCGCAAAATGTCCAGGGCTCTCCTTTGTTCTTTCTGGAACTTCCTGAGAAGATGATTATGCAAGTTAATGAACAGGTTAGAAAAGAATCTGAATGATAAGTTGAAACTCAAATCATTATCATTTGTTTCCATTTCAGCACCGATATCGTTGATGACAAGTAGTTTCTGAAATGAACATATTGGCTTAACCATGACAAATACTTGAAATGCTACTCTAAGAGACCTCAAGCCCCTTTCAGCAAATTTGTCAATGATAGCATGCACCTTTCCAGCAATCTTATTTTCTCTTGGCAAAGACTTACTATCTGATTTTGAGAAGAAAAAGAAGAGATGAGTAAATCTCCTGTTCTGTGGCAACTTCATTTACCATAACAAAACAGAATTAAGGCACCTCAAACAAACTTTTAGGTACAGCAGTATAAAGTTTATTGATGAATACTTACCTTAGTACACTACCCCTTCGTATCATTTCTTGAGATTTACTTAGAACCAGTTTTTATTTCCCATTTGCTACAAGATGTTGTGAAGAATTGACATAACGCTGCATAAAGATTGAGTATCATATTAAAGCAAGTGAAACAATTAAACAGAGTTCTACAATAAGCAGAGGTAAAATAAAGCTAGGGAAGTCATTAACAAGATCAAAACAAAAAGTTTAAATGAAAAGGAGAGTTTTGAAAATTAATTGGTTTCTAACCTTAAATGACAATGTAATAAAATTTAAATTAGAAAATTCTAGTCAACTATAACTTGATGTTAAAGTGGGTAGGAAGATAAAGATTTATATATGAAGAATGATTTAACATTATCGAGGAATAATGTTTGCAATGTACCTAGAAGATTACTAAACACCAAATAGCAACTGATACTAGACGTGCATAAGAAAACATTAAATGAACAATTAAGACAAAGGATTCTCAAAGTGAGAATGCTAGCACCAGATGAGATTTTCAGGCGATATAATAGAAAGAGGGTTTAGTGGATTAGCATAAAAGATGACTTCTTCAAGCTACTTAAAAAGTAAACTTACATCATGCTTCTTTGTTTCTTTCTCCCAACAATCAGAGCTCCATTCAATAACCCCCTTGGCTCCATAATACTATTCAACTTTCAAACTTGTACGAATCTTTATATATTCAAATTGTTGAAAAAAAAAACAATTTCAATTTTGTACATTACCAAAAAAATTTTAAACTCTCTAGGACTAAATGCATACCTGATTAACAAGATGAACACTGCTATTATGTTTCTTCTCTTTGCAACTTCATATACCTGCTATTGGTACCTACAACACAAAAACAACACATTAATGACACTAAAAATTCCCAAACTCAAAACAGAATGAAAGACAAGGGCAAACCCTCTAGGGTTTAAGTCCTTAGGATCTGAAGATGAAGAAGGGTCTTCCTCAACAGGATCATTGTTGTTTAAAACCATAAAATCAGCAGGATATTCTTTTTCGAAAACTGCCATTGATGAGAGTAAACGTTGAAAAGTTCATGATCTTCGATCAACTAAAAGAGGAAAAACTAGATAGAAAATAAAATGAGCTTAAATAACTTACCTTGAAATTGATTTGGTAAAACCTTAATCCTTTGAAGGAACAAGAAAATGATTAATCAGGAAAAATCCCTAGCCACTGAAGCAACAAGAAACCGATCGATCTGAGAAATCCCTAGCCTCTGAAGGAACAAGAAGCAGATATTAGAGAAATATAAACTTTCTACGCGGAAAGAGAAAGTTTGAGCAATAAAAAATTAGCAAAAAATGAAGCTAGAGAGGAAGGAACAATATGAGAAAGCTAGCGGAAGGGAGGGAGAGAAAGAAATTGGGAAATTTTGAGAGAGGAAACGTTAGACCGATGAAGGGAAGAGGAAAGTGTATTTGTGAGAGATTTGATTTGTTAACAAGAGAATCATAGTCTTAGTGCGGTAAAAACCTTAGATTTTAGGGGCGGGTAGTTTTACGCTGGAAAAACTCAATTGAAAAAGAGGAATTCCGGCGGTTCCTAAAACTGCCGAAATAAAAATGCCAATAAAAACCATATATTTTGTAGTGGTTTCTATTTACAATAAACTTTTTATTGAGATAAAACTTTACAATGGTTTAAGTAGTTATTTTTATTGTTAAAAATTATTTTTTTTATAAATCTAATTTTTTGTGCTATTAAGTTTGTTTTCTGTAATATCTGAAATTTTAAAAGTTTTACAATTTAAAAAAACATAATTAAAAATATTAGACTGAGTGTGCTTTCAGTAACCATAATTAATATTTTTATGTAACCATTATTTATAATTTTTTTTGAATGGATTGATGTATGATTTCTTTATTCAAAGAATAAAATTGATAACTTTTTTCAATTAAAAGTATACCGTTATGTGTAAAAGTAATATATATATATATATATATATATATATATATATATATATATATATATGGATAATTATCCCTAAAGATAATTATTATTGAATTAATTTAAGAGAAATTCTATGACAAACCCCAAAATTGCTTTTATATCTCATATATTTTTGTCAAAATATAAAATGGGAATAAATAACCATTTGATGGTTCGCATAGAATTTCCCTTAAGTTAATAACTTAATTTGAAATAAAGGAAGAAAGAAAATAACCACATGCATCGGTGCAAACTGCATTCCCTACTCAAATATTAAAGAGAGAAGGGACGAAGAATGCAAGAGTAAGAATACAGTTTCCAAGTTCCAATAGCTTAGTGACAGCAATTTTTTTTCTTTTGAAAAACAGATCCATAACAATCCCATAAAGGAAAAAAAAAAGGTCGGATTCATTGAATTAGTAGTAAACCGATCCAAGTGATGGCATTAGCAATTTCGTTTAAATATTATTGACCATCACAATAGCATATCTAACAATTAAAACTGTTGATGAATTCATATACATCTCGTTTGCATCATGAAAAATCGATCCATGTTGTAATTTATATACGCAACTGACTTGAATTTAGGTATGATATCACATGTTGTAATTACAATAAAAAAATTGTATTAATTTGATAAATTGCCAATTAATTAACTAGTACGGTAAGGATACCACAATTTGTAGTGATATATATATATATATATATATATATATTTATTTATTTATTTATATATTTTCTTAGTAACAAATGGCCAAAAACCTAGGTTTAGCTAGCTGACTTGTATGGATAATCACTATAAGATATTATATATGCAAGGGACCTCTTCTAGTTTGCTTCCAAAAATTTCAAAATAACCAGCAGCTGCAAGGACGAGTAAATCAAATCTGGCTACAAAGTATGAATTTTCTTCGGTTTTTTATTTTTGTTTTGGACAGTGTTACCATTAAACAATAAACAAAATTTTATGGCACAATTTTACTCTTTATTGCATGAAGTTCTAAAACCTAATCGCGAGACCTAAGCAAGAAATCACCACTAATCTTTTTTCCTAAGTGTAAAAGGACACCTAATTAACATTACCTTTTTTAAGATTTCCTCAATCTAATTAAGATTTTCTAAGAGATATTCAATGTTGGGAGTTTTATGTGAAGGGAAAGACGACCACTCTCACAGTGCTAGTCTAAAATATGATATCATTTAATCATATTTTATCCTAAATAGCCTTAATTAAAATGGTCTTTATTTTTTATATTTTATATTTGTTTTTTATTTTCATTTATTTAGGAATCCTCTAACACTCTGATTAAATTCATAAAGAAATTATTTTTCCTCAAGAGTATTTAAAAGAATACACTCGTTCTTGTGAAGGGATTCCGTCGTCAAATTTATTAAATATCTTACAGAAAATACTCTAAACCTAGTTCTTATTCATTTTCATAATTTTTATCTTATTTTATAAAATTTAATTTTTTTATTATCGTTTTAACAGATGAAAATTCTTCATATTGAAAACATTCTGATCAAATTTAGAAAAAAGTTATTTCTTTCACCTAGGAATTTCTCAAAAATTACACACTCGCAAAATTAAAGAATTTCATCATTGGTCCAAATTTCCATTCATTCCAATTTGATTTAAAAAATTTATTTAATTATTATTTTTTATAATTTTTTTCTCTTTTACAAATCATCCAGTATATATTTGTCTTAAGATTTAAGAAAAATTGTTTTAGTTTTTTATTAACATTTATTTTTTTAATTTTACTTTTTATTTTTTTAGCATTTTTTATTTAATTTTTTAAAATAACTTCAATTACATCAATAAATTAATTAAACATCCCAAAAAATAAATAGAGTTATTAAACAAATAAAGGATAAAGTAAGTAAATAAATAAATGAAAACAACTTGATCCACACGGTCTAAGCACAAATAGGCCAGGTAGAGTGGTTTAACTCACGAGTGGATGAACGAAGTTATTGATAAGGTGTCAATCTCTGGTGCATTGACAGTGCATAGAGACTATACACTACCAATGCATCATATATAAACTCTAAATGAATAATAAAGATCATTTTAATTAAGGATTTGTATATGATGCAATGATAATATAGGTCTCTATACACTATTAATGCACCAAAGGTTAATTTCTCATCAATAAGCAAACTAATAAAAAAATCAAGCCATTGGAAATAAATATAAATAATTTTTTTCAATTTACTTATGAGGACTTATTGATTAAGTGTCAACTTTTAGTTCATTGACTGTATATAGAGAGTATACACCATCAGTACATCATATATAAATCCTTTAATAAATGCTAATTAGATAGATCTTGATTTATTGGCATTGACATTTAGACAGGTGTCATGAGGATGTTAGCACTTCCCTACATGTGAAGAAACCTCCGAATCCAAAGTTTTAAACATAGACTTTAATTTATTTTTTTAGGAAATTTAATTACATTTAGAAAATTTTAAAAAAGTAAAGTTAATTAGATAGCCAATCACACTTAAAAAAAAAAAGGTAGTGACTCCAATTGTACATTTAACTATTAGGTACTAAGACTTAAACACTTGTAACAATTCTAGTTTGAGATTTGGGTTATGACAGGCCAAAAGTTTGAGTTTAATGGTTTTGGGTTAGTATCGCCGGTGACCATACCTCGACGGTCAATGAAGGCACAATGGTGGAATTTTGGAAATCATGACGGTCGAGTTTTGAGGTTAGGGTGATCTAGGTTGGTGTTCAGAACTTTGGAATGAGTGCAAGAGAATCCAAGCTTTAGAGAGGTGGAAAAATGAAAAATGAAGATTGAATAAGAAACCGTGGCTTTTATACTGGTGCTAATGCACGACGTTTGAGGATTGGAAGAAATTAGAAAAACGACTCCGTTTGAAAAGTTGGAGAAAACCCGTTGTGCCGCTCCAAACTTTGACTTTACTAGAACGCATTGGGTCACACTTCACCAGGTTTTATTTGTTTAGTTTATGATAATAATTTATCGTCAGTAGAGTTTTTTGATTTTACAGATAAAATTAAGATGAATTATTTATCTTTTATTTTTTTAATATTTTTTAAAAAATTTATCATCATCCTAACATCACTTTTGAAGTGAAAAAACTATATTGACAATGTATTGAATATTAATATATTATTTTATTATATTTTTTATTTAATTGATTAGTTTTTCTGTTAGTTTACTAATTTGTTGGTTTAATCGCAATTAGGATTTTAATTATTTAAAAGAATAGCAGAGATTAGTAGATAAATCCATTTAAACACGAAGATATATTAGATAAAATATAGAAAATAGAATTTAAGAAATAATTTTTAAGAATAGATGAAATAAAACAAAATTATAATTTACTAAGGGTGAAACAAAAATCCTTTAAAATAAATGAAAGTTTTGAATTTATAACAATTCCTAGTAAATCATGTAAGTATTGTAAATTTATGATTTAAGTAAAAAAAATTCTTTCAACGAAGGAATTAAAGAAAAGTTAAAAGTGGTAACTTTTTTTTAAATTTCTTAGTGAGAAATATTTTTTAAAAATATATCAAGAATGTTGGAAATATTTAAATTAAAGAGAATTTTTATTTAAATATTATACTATATGAGATTCTAGTAATAAATTGATTAGTAAAATTCTTAATAATAAAACTGACCATTCTTAAAAGTTCCTAAGTGAGGAAGTTCTACTAAAAACTTAAAGTGTTGGAAAGATTTTTAAGAATAAGACTTATAATAGAGAGTAAATATAAAATTTGATTTACTACTAAACTAAAAATTATTCTAAATTATTAAAGTAAAGAGAAATTACATTATGACAATTTTCTTAAAAAGTTTTTAAGGGAGGAATTTTATTTATGTCTTATCAAAGATGTTGGAAAGATTTTAAAATATTCAAAATTAAAACTTAAATTAATTTAAAATAATAAAAATGAAATAAAAATGAACTTTTTGACATAAGATATTAAAATAAATTTGACGATAGAGTTTTTTTTTTAAGAGAAGTAATTTTTTTTGTTTACTCTAAAGTTGAGGAAATTTCTTAAGTTATACCAAGAGTGTTGGGAAAGATTTGAGAAAATTTTCAATATACAAACAATCTAATTTAAGAAAAATAAGTAAAATAAAAGAAAACAAAATAGAGATAAAAATAAACTATTTAATCAAAAATATTTCAAGATAACAAATGATCAATAAAGTGTCATTTTAAGATGGATGTTATGAGGATGCTAACACATCACTCACACGCAATCGTACCCCAAATCTAAACTATGAAATGTAGACTAATCTTTGTTCATATATTTGAATAAGAGACCAATTATAACTAGATTAGAATAATTGGTGCAGACTTAATAAATTTTGTGTCTAACAATCAAGTTTATAAAATTTAGTACGTTATGAAAAAAAAATGAATAATAAAATTAACCTGTTGTGTACACCAAAATTGAATAATAAAATTAAGCCAAATACTTAGGTCTTTAACTCAAAATCAAGCTTTAACATTATACGGACCGTCATGGTCCAAAACTTATTTATTGCCAAATTTCAATTTAAACTTATTCTTTGCCTATTAAAATCTAATAACATAACTTGACCCATGGCTTGTGGCTCAGTTGACAAGGCAGGTTGAGTTTGTGAAAGAGTTCTCGGGTTCGATTCTCACTAAACATACATTTGGAGAGAGATGAAGAGCCTTAACTGTGACGAAGTCCCAAGCAGAATTAGTCTTAGACCGTTAAAACGGATGAAAATACATGTGATTTACACCAGTTACACCAAAAAAATCCAACAACATAACTTGAACAAAATACGATATCTGCTTCCTAATTTAGTGCCATATATCCTTATGGCTTATAATTTTATAAATACTCGCGGAAGATTATTGGCTAAGATAAAGCTTTGTGGTTGATTGACTAAAACCCTACTTAAATGAGTAGCAACAGGCAAACACATCATTTTATTTAATTAATTTTCTTTCACATCAGTGTCATTTTTATTTGACAAACGCCTTGGTTTCACCGAAAACTTGTTAATTTAGGACCTTACAATATGATTTAAAATACAAAAAATAAGTTTTAAATTTCAAATTTTCAAAACTTTCACACTTTAAAATTATAACATAATCATTTGAAACTAACAGAAGCACCTAAAATTTTGATACTTGAAAATAACGAATGAATGGAAATTAAGTAATGCATTTCTTTTATATTTTACAGGCTACAATAAATATAAAAAAAATTACGGTAGCGAAAAGTGAACTATGAATTAGAATTTATTACATTGATCTGTGAGCATCGAATTCACTAGGGTGACTTGGAAGGTTTTTTTTGTGAATATCATATGCATTTAGCAGGCTTGAGGTGACAATTCTGTGAATATGAATTCAAAGTAGATCTGATAATCCTAAACACGACATAAAAATTATACGATTAAAAAATGTGTAAGTGACACGGGTTAAAATTAAATAAAAATTATATATGAATAGATTAAATGCTAAAAAAAATTTGATTTTTTATGTTAATATAAATTTTAACAAAAAATTTTATATTTTATACGATACGAACGATACAAATATAATTTTATATAATGTAAAAATGAGTTATAGACATGAACCGATAAATTTAGTTCAAAGACGGTGGGAATGACACACATAGAAAGAGAGAAATTCCGTGAAACCTTCGCAATGGGCTCGGGCCCTTCATTCAATTCCTCGATAATGATTGAAAATGACGAGACCCTCCCATATTTTCTCTCTCAAGCATGCATTTGCTTTCCTATTTGAAAAAGGCTAGCAGACATCCAAACAAAATACAGTAGATAATTTGATTTATGGGTCTCAATATGATTTAAAATCATTTGAAAACATAAAGTTTAAACAATGGACTCATACAAAGAGCAAAATAGCAGTCCATCTTTTTGTCTTTACATTATTAACATAAACCCTATCATTCTCTATTTTCCAACCATTTACGGCAACTCACTTAAAAGTTTTGTAGATTTTAATTTGACTTTTGATAGCTAATAAGATAACTATCCAATTTATGTGTTTTTAGACTCTACAAACAAAGTTAATATGATGATTCTAGACCTGCGCAAGGGCTACATGATCCGCCTAATCTCGAAGGCCCGTCTAATATTTGGTCAGATTTGAACCAAAATATCATATGCATTTACCAGGTTTGGGTAAAATTTTTAAGCTCGATCAAAGAAGGGGTCGGACTCGAGCTTGACTTTCTAAAGCTTGGGCTCGACCTGAACATAATTCTTAATTAAGTTTATTTTTAATTATATTTACTAAGTATAATATAATTATATGTATATAAAATATTATTGATTAATAAACATGATTATATATATTTAATATGAAAATTAACATAAAAAATTTGACAAATCAAATTAAATTTTAAAAGGAATAAAAGAATAAAAAATGAATAAACAAAAAAAAAAATAATTCGAGCGAACCGGGTGGAGCTTGGGCTTGAACTTACACATAAGGTATTATTATATGACTTAGACCCGGCTCATGATCAGGTTTGGATGACACATATTCCAATTTATTTGTTATTTATTTTTTCAATATTCTTTAAAAGATATGTTTTGTTATTCTAAGTACGCTTATAGAATTTAAAAACTATACTTATAGTATATTGGATAATTATCCTCCTAATAAAATACTTAAGAATCGAATTAGTGTAATAGATAATCCCTTCAAGAGCTAAATCGAGAGGAGAATCAGCAAAATCTTGGGAGGCAAGATGAACTACTATTGATGGGATTCTCGATATCTCAGTTAGGCTTAAAAGGTGACAATTAACCCTAGTTTCTCAGAGGAAATCAAGAAGAGGAGACATTTTAGCATCCTGCAGTTTAGTCAATAGTCATCTCATCTGTCATTAGCTGATTGGAAGTTGAAACAACGAATTTTGACGCTGAGGATGAACATGGAACATTGTTCTACAATTTTCAAAGATTGAGATAAGGCGTGGTCCATGCAAGTCAGAGTGGCCTTGCTTTCTCAAAGAAACAAACTTTTGAAAACCCCATGTAAAACCATAATCTGAATTCATATCAGATATATATAACAACTTCTGCAGGAATCGAGTTGGCCTTCTTCGAAAGAGAAATTTCCAAGTGTGGACTTTTGGAAAACAAGAATATAATTTAAATTTATGAAAACAAATTTTATTGAAGCATGCTCTTACCGACATATTCCGAAATTCATGGCATCGCACTTACATGGATTTGCCATCTATATTTATCTATGATCAGTATCGGACCCATTATTTTTTAAACTGTCCATTGCCAATGTAACATATTAAAAACTATAAGATTAATTTTATTTTTAAAAACAAAACTTTTCGAATTTTTTTTACCAATTAAAATGTCCATTGCCAATGTAACATGTTAAAAAGAATAAGATTAATTTAAAAAAAAAACTTTTTGAAGGGTTTTTTTTTTATTTTTTAATTTTGTACTCGAGCCAAACAAAAATTGAGTTTTGATTATTGAAATTAAAAATCTTGCACTCTAACTATAGACTTCAAAACTATTAGTAACATTTTGAAGTAACTTTCATGATGTGTGTGTATATGGATTAGATGCAATATATACATTGTCAGTGTGTTGAAAATAGCAGCGGAGGTAAAATTAGTTATCCTAGCAGCGAGATTAGATATTGTAATGGAGAGAATAAAATTAGTAGTAAGATATGTGTTTAGATGCAAACGTAACAGTAGTAGCAAAGAGAAGTGTAATGAGAAGAGAAAATGATAATTATGAACATTATAAAAAAATTGTATATAATGAAATTGATAAAATAAATAATTAAAAATTATTAAAGCTATTTTATATGAAATAATATTTTTTAATAAATTAAAATTATTTTTATATCAAATATATATTTGTTATTAAATATTTAAAAAAACATTATGTATATTTATACATATATTAATTTACATATAATCATAAATTTTTTTATATTATATTGAAATAATAAAATTAATCTAACATTGTTAGTAATATATTAAAAATAAAAATAAAAAATTGAAAAAATGGGCAATATGTAAACATTCAACTCCGATGGGACCGGATGTTTACATTCCCACTAAATCACACCTATAGCAGTCAGATTGCTCTCACCATAGCATTCTTGTATGATCCAAATGGATTATATCAGTTCAATTTTTGTTTTTCTAATCTTTGGATCTCATATCGCAACGGAGGTGTAGTAAGATTCAAACTAATCTTTAGAATATCGAGAAAGAAAAAACGAAAAAAAAAAAGTCTTCCCAACTTATCCCATCATGATTTCCACAATTCGTAGTGCATGACAAATACAACTTTGTGTCATCAAAAATATAAATATAATATAAATATAAATCAATTAAAAATTGTGGTTGATTGTCAAAAAAGTACAATTTTCACAATTCAAGGCACATGACAAATACAACTTTATGTCATCAAATTTATATAATTTAAATATAATTTAAAAAAAAATTAAATTTTGTTGTTGTTTGTAAAATAAGGATAGTAGTGAAAGCAAAAGCAGGACTCTTATTATCATAAGAGCCTTTGATAGATTAGTTCGTGCTTGAGTCAAGTTTGAATAAATCTTTATTAAGATATTAAGAGATCAATAATTTTTTGTCCAAACTCCTCTTACATACAAGGAGGAAACATAAGATGTCAAAGTCAATTCAAACACTCTTTTTTTGTCTCAAAATTTTAAAATAAAATTTTTTAAAAAATATTAATTAATAAGTATAACACAATAAATTTAGATAAATTATTAAAAAAAGACTATAAGAGCATAAAAATAAAAGTTAAATAAAACATAATTGAAGGTCAAATTTTGAATGCAACAAAAAAATTTAAAGTTATTAAAAATATGCAATAACATCTTTCAAATAACTTTCCTATTTGAAATATCTTTAAACTTTTTAACCTACAAAATACATCATATTATAATGAAATATCAAATTAAATTAGTTATAAAAAAGAATTAAGGAAAAAATTGTATTTGTTGGTTTGGGCCGGACCAGATTTAAGTTTTAAATAGTAAATCCAAAACATGACCTAATTTAGTCCAAATATTTTAAATAAATTTAGCATCTTTGTTTAAATTCACCAAAAAAATCAGATCTAGACTAGTCGATACTAATGGACAAGTCTATTAGGATGACGAACTTGAAGACTTAATGCCATGACTCTTAAATAAACATTTTGACTATTTCTGAATTACAAGAGTGAGCATTTATTGGGTGGGGTGTCTGAAATGGACACTTACCAAGCCACATGGCGATTGTTGGCCGAATAAGGGGGAAAATTTGCCATACCATGCTTCACGCACCAATGGCCGTTTTCATTTTAGACCCATGAGGCCTTGACATAACATTGGTAAGCAGACAGCTAGGTTTTCTCCATGTTTTGCTTTGAAATTAAGTCATTGCTGAAATATTGAGATCACAAGAGGACAAAGCACACGTACAACAAATGGGCTTTCTAGAAATGGTTCTGTCCATTTCCTAAGCCTTCACCATTTGTCCTTTCGTTTTTTTTTTCTTGCCTTTCACATTTGCAAAAGTGTTTAACGCCTAGTTTGAATAAACGATAAAATTAATTTCGGTAAGATTGAAAATAAAAAAAATATTTAAAAATATATATTTTTAATAAAATAATAAAAAATTTGAAATCAAAGACGAAAAAATAATTTTACTCTCTCCTTTTTATCTTTAGTGGCTTTTTGGTCACAAATCGCACCACACTAATGTTGATTGATATGCCAAATTAAGCCCAAAAAGAATGGATTTTGGCCATTAACTTCATGCATGCATTTGAAAGTGATGAGAAAACGAGAGTAATCCTATGCTCCTAGCCCATACTCTAAATTGGTGATGAGTATGGGGAATATGAAGAACTAATAAATTAAAGATCAAGCATAATTGATTTACACGTTTTGGGCATGAATTAAATTCCAGGGAACTCTTAATTACAACAAATAAAATAAATTATATTACATATATAGTATGAAGAAGTTTATGAAAAATCTCAAATAATAAAATGAATAATACTATATATTATGTAGACATATATAATTATGCCTTGATTTATTTTTCCACTAATATTAATCAATCATGCATTAGCTTGGTTTATGCATGCACTACTTGCTTGTAAACACATCAATTTCTAAATCAATACAATCACAAAACAATGATCCAATCCAATCTTTATAACCTTTTTTTCGGTTTAGACCATCCGGTATCCCCATACCTTTGGTATAGGACTAATCCGGATTCGAGCCGGGTAGGACCCAAACGGCGGCAAAGCTCTCCCTCAAGAGTTTTAACACAGCTGCATACCCAAGGACTCGAACTCGAGACCTCTGGTTAAGCTAGAACAGCCCCCTACCAGCTGATCTACGTGCTCTTGGGTCAATCTTTATAACCTTTATTATCACTCATCACTTTCTATTAGTTATTATTTCACACAAAAGGGCAAAAAAAAAAAAGAAAAAGAAAAAGAAAATTAAACTTGTAATTAAGAATCCTTACCAAATGTCAAGATTTGAGATAGTCCAAACGGCTTAGTGGGCACGAACAGTCTCCATGGCATTCATCGACGTGACCTAACTGACAATTGTATGGCAGATTTGATGCAACGTGGGATATTACATTTAAAGAAGTGTAATTACAAAACAATAATGATAACCGATCGAAATTGAAGCACAGAAACGAAAGAGGTCAGTTCACTGATACATGATACGTAGTCACATCATTTTCGTTAATAATACTCTCTTTCTCTACCTTTGTTACGACTTTTTTTTTTTAAATTTTGGCACCATATAATTATCACATATATAAATAAAATTTGTGAATTATTACAGGCTAATGAAAGAATAAAAAGTTAGACTGATAAGTCACAAATCGTATTTTTTTAAAATAAGGGCAAAATATGTATAAATAGCCCTAGCTTTAATTAATTAATAAATTTCCCCTATAATTACTAATTAATGACATTTCAGACCATGATGATGATGATGATAATATAATAATAATAATTATTATTATAGGTAATTTCGAGGAAAAACAAAAATTGAATTTTTTCCTTAAATTGACTCATCATCGGATTTCACAATTGTACTTTTGAAGTCAATTTTGACTATTTGGAAATTACTGTTCCTCTCATCTTTTAATTCCAAAGCAGAAGAACGGCGGTTGTCCTTTTATTTTTTTAACCTTTTTGCAAATGCGATTCCAAGGACCCAACAGCTGTGCTTGAGTTATCCCGTTTTTACTTTTGTGCTACGCGTTCTTTTTTTTTGGGTCTTCTACTTTGCTTAGAAGGCTAGCAAAGGGAGAAAAAAAGAGAGAAAGACTCTCTCCTCCACATCTTGGAACACCGCTGACCTTCATCTTTTTTTTTTCATGTTCATTTATCTTTTTCTTGTTTTCCCCATACTCCTTAACAATGTCGCATCTGTCCAAAGGAGTAGAAAATGAAAACTCTCATTCCTTCCTACTCCATAGCACTCTCGTGCAAGAAACTACAGTAGATCTCCAATCAGAAATCCCAATCAATGGGCGAGAAAACTCTGATTATGACAATCTTCTTATAATTATGGTAGATGATTTAAAAGTACTATAGGGGAGTCTATCTCTAATTGAGGAGGAGCAAAAGGAGGTTATCATTCAAAAGGAATAGGTGAGAGCTTGGTGAAAATTGTTTCATAGGGAAAATTTTCACTAGAAAGATAATCAATATTGAGGTCATGAAAAGAGTCCTTGGAAATGCTTGGAATGCTAGAGAGGGTATTTCTCTTTCAGTTCATTAATCAGAAGGAGAAAGATAAGGTATTGATGTTCCAAACTTGGTATTTTAATAAGGCTTTAATGGACTTTAAGGAATTTGAAGGTTTGGTACAACTTGATGATATTTGCATGGGTTCTTGTCCTTTTTGGATTCAAATACACGAGCTACCATTAGGAATGATGTGTGAGAAAGTAGGAATTGTTTTGAGAATCATTGGGATAGGTGGAAGAAGTGGATGTGGGGAGTGATTAAAATGCATGGGGAAGATTTCTTAGGGTGTAGGTAAATCTCAACATTTATAATCCTTTGAAAAGATGTATGAAGGTAGCAAAAGAGAAAGGAAACCATATAATGGTGAACTTTAAGTATGAGAGGCTGCCAAAATTTTGTTATGTGTGCAGCTGTTTGAATCAAATGGAGACTAATTAAGAAAAGATTGTGCGGATGAAGAAAGAATGTGGCAGGTTTGAAGAAAGTATGGTCATTTGTTGAGAGCAGATAGTTCAAGGATAATGAGCACCTGGAAGGGTAGTGTGTCAATAGTGAGAGACAAGGTGTTGATGATTGAGGACAAAATGAAGGATTGTCTGGGGTCTCAAAGTCCAGGCCGCTGTGGCAACACAAATGGGCAATTTAGGAAGAATATCAATGAGAGGTTGTTCGAAGAAGTTTCAAAAGAAGATAGAGAGTTATCCCGAAACAGGTGGGATAAAAGATGTGTTGTAATTGAGGAGAGTGAGAAGGATAACATTACTTTGAATAGAGATATCGAGCTTAATAAGGATAATGAGAGTCCAATGTTAGTTGGGAATGTCCTAGGGGAGTTGATGTTTGAAGATCAATGGGTTGGTGTTCTTTTAGAGGAGGAGTCAATTGTCTTCAGTGCTACATTAGCTTCTAGAGGTGCTGGGGGAAGTTGGAGAAGGACAAAGGTTTGAGTTTCAGGTTCTAAGGATGGTATCAATAAGGTTGATATAGTGGGACGTAAAAAAAAGCATAGAAAAATTAGGGTAGAATATTTTCTCGAGGGTTTGACATCAAAGAAATCTTAAGATGATGTTAGTGAAAACCATGATGTGGTTAATGTAGCAGTGGAGCTGGACAAGGTGAGCTAGCTTTGCCGAGGCCAATTAGTTGTTTAGTTTGGAACTGTCGGGTTTTGAGGGCAACCTCGGTAGTTCATGAGTTAACCAAATTGGTTAAGGTGAATTTCCCCTTTTGCTTTTCTTATTAGAAACTAAGAGGAAAAGTAATGAGATGGATTGGTTGAGGGTGAGAATGGGATATGAGAATGTGTTTGTAGTACCATGCAAGGGTCGTAGAGGTAGGTTGACACCAATATGGAGACAAAATTCTTTAATTTCTATGTTATCCTTTTCGGATAATCATATTGATGTAATAGTAAGAATGTTAGATGGGAATGAGGAATAGAGACTCATGAGGGTTTATAGAATACCAGAAACAAATAAAAAGGCAAGAGTCATGGGAATTGTTGAAGAGTTTGAGGGATTAGTGTTCATTGCCATGGTTACGTGCTAGAGATTTCAATGAGATATTGACAAGTAATGAAAAATGTGGTGAAGGGGATAAACCTACATGGCGAATGGATAATTTTAGACAGGCTATTGATAATTGCATTTTAATGAAAATTCTGGTTATAGGTTCAGAGTTTATATGGGCTTGTAGAGGTCAATCTGAGATTATTTTAGAACAATTAGACAAAGGAATGGTAAATGGCAACTAGATGGTGAAATTTCCAACCACGAGGGAGAAGTATCTGCTTTTAACTGCTTCTGACCATCTACCAATGCTTTTTGAGTTTGGATGTGCAAGATATAAACATGATCCGGGGTTTTTCACTTTCAAATTTTAAAACATAAGAGTAGAGGACATAAAGTGTGAGGATGTGATTAAGACAAAGTGGGATAGTATGGAGAAAATATCTTTCACAAATCTTGAGAAAGGTATAAAAGATTGTGGACTAGAGTTAGCAATATGTAGGGAGGAGGTAGAAAATTTGGCAAAATTAAAAAGGATATTAAAAGAGATATTAAAGGAAAGCAAGATGTTATAATGAAGATTAGACAAGACTCAGTGGAATATGGCCAATATCAAAAGGAGCTTGATGTTTTGTTGCATCAAGAAGAGATACTATGACGACAAAGATCAAAAGAGTTATGGCTTAGAGAAGGGGACATAAATATGAGATATTTTCATTTGGCAGCATTACGGAGGATACGTATAAATGAAATAAATTGCATACGAAGGGGGAATAGCGATATGAGGAGCAACAGTTTGAAACTAGAATATAGGACTATTTTAAGGATTTTTTTACTTCTTTAAATCTAGTGTCTATTGAAAAAGTCATGGGTGCAATGAGAAGAAGACTTACAAATGAACTAAGGGATAGTTTTAATATTAGTTTTTTTAAGAAGGAGGAGACTAAGGTGGGTTTGGATCAAATGAACCTGAATAAAGCTCCGGGCCGGATGGTATGACGACTTTGTTTTATCAGAAATATTGGCATATGGTGGGAAAAGATATCTGTAGGTTTATTTTGGGTTATCTTAATGGTAGTATTGATTTCACAAGAACCAAGAATATGAATATTCAGCTTATTCCAAAGGTCAAAACACCATTACTGTTATGGATTATAACTTGATTAGTCTATGTAATGTGGTGTACAAGATCATTTCCAAGGTACTTGTTAACAGATTAAAACGTATTCTTCCATTTATTATCTGCAAAAGTCAGAGTGCTTTTGTTCTAGGGCATCAAACTCATGATAATACAATGGTTGCTTATAAGATCTTTCATACTACGAGGGAAATGCAATGTGGGAAGGAGGGGAAAATTGTAATAAAATTGGATATGAGTAAGGCATGCGATAAGGTTGAATGGGTTCATTTAGACGAAATAATGCGGACTGTGAGTTTCTCAAAGAAGTGGATTTCCTTAATCATGACATGTATGCAAACAGTTACTTATTTAGTGGTGATTAATAGTAAACAATGTGGGAAGATTACTTCGACTAGAAGGTTAGGCAAGGAAACCCACTTTTGCCCTATTTATTCCTTTTATATGTGGAGGGCCCATGAAGTCTTTTGTTTCATGCAAAGACAGAAGGGAAAATTAGTAGGTTTCACATGAGAAGAAGGGGTCCAAAGGCATCACATTTATTATTTACAGATAATAGCTTATTTTTCCTGTTTGTTTGTATCAAGGAGTGTATAAATGTATTAGATATCTTGCTTGGTTATGAGAGAGCTTCACGACAAAAGATAAATGTTGATAAATTAGAAGTATTTTTTAGCTCAGATACTTCGACTAGTGTTAAGTCAGAGGTTATGCGAACATTGGGAGTATGGAAGGTGATGGAGAGGGTTGCGTATTTAGGAATGCCAATGGTGTTAGGGAGGGTTAGGAATGATAATTTAAGAAATATTATAAAAAGGCTATAGAGAAAGTTATAAGGATGGAAAGCTAAGTTTATATCTCAAGCGGCTAACGTAATTTTAAATCAAGCTGTAGCCCAGGTTACACCAAATAATTTAATGAGCTGCTTTAAGCTACCTACAAGGGTGATTAGTAAATTAAATAGAATGGTAGCATAGTTTTGGTGGGGAGACAGAGAAAGGAAAATGAGAATTCATTGGATTAAATGGGATAGGCTGAGAATTTCGAAACTGGATGAGGGGTTAGGCTTTAGGGATTTGGAGGCATTGAATTTTGGCTCTTTTAGCAAAACAAGTGCATGAAGAAAATTCTCTGTGCTTTAAAGTTCTTAAGACAAAGTATTTTTCCAATAAGAGTTTTCTTAAGGTTGAAATGGGGTGCAGACCGTCCTTCTAGTGGAGGAGTCTAAAGCAGGAAGGGAGGTTTTATTAAGAGGATCCAAATGAAGGGTAGGAGATGGGGAGGAGATAGAGGTGTTGCGGGATAGATGGCTTTTAAGGCTTCCATATAATGTAGTGAAACCAAGTCGACAACCAACTCCATTGCGGGTGAAAAGTCTGATTGATGGAGAAAGGAGGATTTGGAAGGAATGGATGCTTCGAGAGTTATTTTGCTTGGATAATGTTGAAAGGATTCTACATATTCCTCTCAGTTATAAAAAGGGAAGGACAAGCTGATATGGAATGGTAATTTGCTAGGGAACTTTATAGTTAGATTTGCCTATTTTATTGCAAAAGAGATGTTAGGGAGAGTGGTTCTTGATACACATTGTAGGAAAAGGATTTGGAGGAAGGTTTGGACTGTAAATGTTCTTCCTAGAGTGAAAGTATTTATGTGGCGGCTGTTACATGGTAGTTTACCAACTCGTTATGAGTTGGTAAAGAGAGAAATGGAGGTGGAGAATGTTTATCCAGTGTGTGGGAAAATATGTGAGATTTGGGGACATCGTTTTGTGCAATGTCAAGTTGTAGGAGAAGCTTGGTTTGAGATATTACTAAAAGTGAATTATTTGGTCTCCAACAAAAACATCTATGGATTTTTGGGTTGGGTTGTTTCATATAGCTATGGAGAAAGGATGCATAGAGGAATGCATGTTTCAATTATGGCAAATTGGGAATAGCAGAAATAAATGCTTGTATGATGGAACATATACAAGGCCAATAACTTTGATGAGATGTGTATGACATATGGTGGGATTGCAAAGTACAGTGGTAGGAGAGAATACAGCTCATGGAAGATAAGATGGTGTCCAAGTGGGATGGAAATCTCCACCAAGTGGCTGGGTTAAAATTAATATTGATGCATCTTTTGTTAGAGATGAAGTTGGGATTGGAATGATGATATGCAATTCTGAGAGCAAGGTGGAAATGGTAGCTGCTTCAAGAATTAAAAGGGTGGAAAGTCCTCTACACGCTGAATTGAGAGCTATTCTTTAGGGGTTGGAGATGGCAAGGTTACGAGATTACAAAAATACTTTTATCAACAATTCTTTTATCTAATATTCTTAGGAATCTGTCAGGTAAAGTGATTTGGATAAAATGATTCACAAAGAGAGTCCTAAATTTCGCGAACCAAACAGCCTCTAAGAGGAGATTAACAGTGGTAAAATAAACTTAAATCCATGTGGACAAAATTGATAAAAAAAAATCAAATAGTCAATCTTGAAATAATTTAAATTTAAAATTAAAATAATTTGAATAAAAAACAATTTGAATTTGATTGATGCATTTAAACAATCTTCCTAAATTGAGTCAATGCTAACAATTAAAATCAACTGGTCTTTAATTAAAATTTTTATTTTAACTTGAACTTGAGAAAATTTGATTCAAGTATGATCTAAACTTGAAACAATCCAAAAATTTAATCATTTGAAATCTAACATGACTCGAATTTCAAAATTATTTGAATTAAAAATGTTTCAAACTAAAAAAAATCCATTTTAATATAGTCTAAATCCAAAATGACTCATTTTGAGCTCATCAATTTGCTAGATAAAAGAGAAAATCTAGGTACAAATATTAGGATTGGGAATACTTAGAAACAAAAAACTACTTCTACAACATGAAAAACTTGTAAACTATTCAACGAAACTTCAATTTCAAAAGTCAAATATATTCTAAATCTACCTAATTAGTAGTAAATCAACAATTTCTTTTGCAATAGTCATAACCTAAACTTTGGAAGTACATATTCAGACCAAAAAAAACTTTGGAAGTGCATATATTAGTTGAGAGCGAAAATTAAATCTATTCATTAATCTATAAAAGTGTGATAGCATAGCATCCAAGTTTTTTAATTTAGTGATTGATTTATTATTTTTAATAAACAAATAGGGTTTGAATCACCAATCTTCAACTAAAAATAAACGAGTGCAAACGTGAAAGGCACGAGTATGATTTAGAGACAACCCTTTTCTTCCATGGCCCAAATGAATAGAAAAATCACAGATAATTCATTCTCTCGTTTTCTTTGGTCCTTTTTGTTATGGACTCGAGCTTTTAATTATGCATAAAACCCAAAACAGCCTGACTTAACACAAACAAAGTATTGGCAAGAGACATCCATCGTTGGGCTGTTTTGTTCTATTGGATTGGATTGGATTGTCGGGTTTTTCTTGTTCCAAAGTAGACACAAAATTAGCATCTGTATATAAAAACTTCCCGTTGTCAGGATTTGAACTTGTATTTCAACTTTTGAAATTTAACCAATTGTGCTGCAGCGGGTTACTTAGGTGTATTACAAGACATTGTATAAATATTCGAAAGTTATAGCTACTTTTTAAAAATTTAACAGAGGCTTTCAAGTAGACCTAGCAATTAAACACGAATGTGAAATAAACTAAAAATATATAAAATTTATATATGAATATGATAAAAGTTTAAAAAAGTTATGTGTTTAGCATGTTGACATAAAATTTTCGTATTTTACATGATACAAACATATAAATTTTATACATGAATTACAAACTTTACTGTCAAGGATGATCACCAAAATTAAAAATTCAGTATTTTATTAATAAATCCCAATGTAATTGACTATATAAATTTTTTAGATAAATAAAAATTCAGAAATAAAAAAATATGCAAAGATGCTTTGGCTACCAAAATTTCTTATCCAACATTTTACCTACTTTGCTCATGTTATATACTTATATTCAGTTACTCAACAGTTAAAAAATTAAGGAAGTCAAAGTTATGCTATTTTGGAGAGTAGATGACAGATGAGTGTAATTTTAAAAGCTTTAGAAGCATACAATTTAGAATAGCAGCCTTCTCAGACTTAGTTGTCCATGGCAATGCTATTATTATTATTATTATTTTGTTCACAACTTCATGCACTTTCATTTAGGTAATCTTTTAATAATTGTATCATAAGTGTAATAAAAAAAAACTTGTATCATGAGATGTTGCTCAAGCGGCAGGGCAGTGGGTAGAGTTCCAGTTCGAGGATCACTAATAAGGATCTGCTTTGCACCACAAACAAGAAAATGCAAAAATCTTGGTCTTAGATGAAGTTAATTTTACATCTCTTTATCTTTGTTAGCTTCTATCTATCTCCAGGAAAGAATGGGAGAGTTAAAGTAACATTTTCTTATTCTCATAAAATAAAACCAGTGCTAGAAAAAAAGAAAAACCACTAGGGGATTCAAGAAGCTACGTCTACTAATACGATGATGTAGCGCAATTTCAACCTCACTAAAGAGCAATATCAAAGAACCTTGACGATTCCAGAAAGAAAGTGAGGAGTAAAGAAAGAATTAAGATGAATTTGAAAAATAGAGTAATTCTGCTTCATAAGAAAATACGTGATGATCAAAATTTTCCTCCCCGACTTCTTTTGTGACTGCATGCAGTGAATGGCTTTTGTTGATCCATGAATCTCGATTAGTCAGCCTTTCCTCTCGTAGCCTCCTAACCATCAAACAAAATTCGAACATGATAATAATTGTGAGGTTTATTCACGTAGTCCACGCATAGCCGTAACAACCCAAAATTTCATAAAGCTCTTACTAATAAAAAATCCATACTACAAGCTACTTAATTAATTAAATTTGTAACATTACTCGCTCATTGGAAAGGGTCATTGTCTTTAAGGATAAAAAATGGGATAATTTTCTGCAACTCATTCGGTACTTTCCAAGTTGCATCTTTTTTAAATGTATTGTCTACTACACCAAAACCTTTATGAAAGCCCTATTGCCTCGCTTCCCTACCCTCCAAACACCTATTGACAACCTTTGTTTGTCCATCGAACTGAGGGTGGTAGGCTGTTGACATATTGAGGGAAGTTCCATGTCATTTGAAGATTTCTAGCCAAAATATACTCATAAACAGCTTATCTCTGTCAATCACTATAAAGTTAGGCATCTCATGCAACTTATGGATATTATCTATGAACACTTAAACTACTGTCAAAGCTTAATAAAGGTGAGAAAAGGCCATAAAATGCCCATATTTACTCATCCTATCCACAACTACCATAATAGAATCCTTACCATTAGACTTTGACAACCCTTCCAAAAATCCATCAAAATTTCACACCATATTATGTTGAGTATAAGCAGTAGCTACAATAGTCCTGGTGAGGCTGCGTTATCATCCTTGTATTCTTTACAAACTATGCATTCTCTAACCATCCTTCTCACACCTTTTTCAACCCTTTTCCAGTATACCACACTCAAAATTCTATTCTTTGTGATATGGACTCCAAAGTACCCACCAATTGAGCTGTTGTGGAAGTAGTTTAGAAGCTCTTGCCTTAGCTCAGCATTTCGACAACTAACTTCTTTCTCCTTAATTTGTTCCCTTACTGTGTTTACTTAGAATTAGGATTCACTAAAGTTCGTATCTTTTTCTTGACCTTTAACAGATTCTCATCTTGTTCCCATGAATATTATATTCTCTTCAACAAGTTTATGCTATATTAGATAAGGCCATTAGCTGAAGTGAATTAGACACTGGTTTTCTTGATAGAGCATTTGCTATTTTGTTGAATGCTGATTATGTTTAGCCTTTATAATTAGTGTTTTAAGTATGCTTTCTATGTAAATGGGCTTGCTAATATTTATTTTATGTTTTAGGTAGCAAAGTTGAGCTATTGGAGTAATTTGACCTAAAATGGCAGTTTTGAGTTTTTTTGACAACTGAAGTCTTGGTAAGGTTCAAAAAAGCCAATACTGAGGCAATAGTCGTCGCTCTTTATAACTGAGTAAAGGACTTTTAAGCAGCTGTTTTCCATTTGAATGCATCATTCTTGAGCAGTTCAGTCAAAGGTTTGGTTATCATACCATACCCTTTTATAAATTTTTTGTAATAACCAGTATGCACTGGGAAACCCCTTAGCTCCATAACATAAGTTGGTTGAGGCCAATTTAGAAAGCACACTATCTTTTCCTTCTCCATTTCCACTCATTGTGCTGTGATCACATGACTAAGATATTTGATTCAGTTCCCATAAGGCTAAACTCACATTTATTCTTCATAAGGTATAATTGGTTCTGCTAAAGAACCTTGAAAATTATTCAAATGATTGTTCAAATTAGTGGAGTACAATAATATGTCATAAAAAAAGAAACAAATCTTATAAAAGATGGTTTAAGAATATAATTCATCAAACTCTGAAATTTTAAAGGTGCATTGGTCAGGTTGAATGGCATGACTAGAAATTCATCTCAAGTGTTTTGAAAGCAATCTTATAAATATATATATATATATAGATATATATCATCCTTTTTCATTCGAATTTGATGATAGCATGACCTTAAATCAAGTTTAGAAAAAAATTTTGTCCCATTCAACTCGTCAAGTAGTTCCTCTACTACTGGTATTGGAAACTTATCTTTGATGGTGGGTTGATTCAATTGCCTGTAGCCCACACATAATTTGCAAGTTCCAACCTTCTTCTTCTCCATTGCAATGGGAAAAGCAAAGTAGCTACTACCATGTCTAACGATCCCTGCATTCAATATCTCCAGGACTAATTTCTCAATTTCATCCTTTCTAGATTGTAAGGTTCCTGTAAGATCTAATTCTCATTGCTTATTCCCCTTTTTATAGTGGAATCCTATGGTCTTTGTGGAGGTAACCTTAATGTGGCTCAAATAGTTATGCAAACTCCTGTACTTATAGATTAAAGCCACTGTGTTTTAGCCCTTGATCATGTACTTCTAGGGTATTCATATTCAACTGAGTTAGAGTCGTTAGCGATAAGGCATATGCAAAATGGTTCTACCTAGTGACCATTGCCTACAATAATTTGAGATTCTGCCTAAACTGCAGACATATCCTTTGCAAGGATTTCCAATTCCACTTATACTTAAATTGCATAGTTAAAGCAAACAACAAAATCCCACAAAATAGGTCCGAAGGTAACTAACCATTGCACTCCCAAAATCACATCACATCCTTTTAATGATAGTGCAAAGAAATTAGTTGTAAAATAGACCTTAGTACAAACCATGATAGCCTCTATCACAAATCTACTGTCCTTGTTCCCTCTCCATTAGCCACAGTCACCCCCACTTTATAGCTCTGTCTAATGTGCAGAGGTGTAAAGCGGGCCAAGATCCACGGGCTGGCTCATTAAAATCGCGGGCTTTAATAATATTGGGCTTTTAATTTTAGGCCCATTAAAAAAAGGGCCTAAAAGGTTTGAGACCGACGGGTTAGGCAATCCACGCGGGTTGGACCGCGCAGATAAGGGCTAGCCCGCGGGTCAACCCAAAAAATAAAAAAAATCAATTAAAAAATGGAAACCCAAGTCCAAATCCAATTGAGGGCTTAAAGCCCAATCAAATTTAGTTACCAGTTGACCTCCCCCCCCTTCCTCCCGATGGCCACACTCACAGCACAGGCTCACCGTCAGTTTGTCAACACTCACCATCGACCCACCCAAGGCCAAGCCCAATCGACTAAACACAACACAAAGACAAAGTCACAATCACAAATTTGATCTTTCCAACAGTTCCAAACCCTAAAGGCTAAAACTAAAGTCGGTCTCTCCCTCCCCACTTCCCAGTTCCCTCGACTAAGTATCGCTCAGTCACTCGTAGTCGCAGTTCGCACGACGCACAGCCATAGCCTGCTCAGGCACGCACTGACTAAGTATTGTGAATTAAGGATTGTGCAAGTTATCTATCTTTTTTGTATATGATATAATTTTTCATGAATTTGATAGCAAGCCTCGTTTGGGTGGCTTGGGTTTTAGGCTTAGCAACTTTTTTTGACTTTTGTATTAATTTTTCATGAATATGATATAATTTTTCATGAATACAAGCCTTTTATTTTACTACTGCTGATAACTACTTAATTATAGTTGTTTATCTTTTAATTTGATTATAGTTTTTTGAAAGATTAAGGATATACATTTCTCTATTAAGCAGATCAGCATCAATAATTGAGTTTTTATATTAATGCTCTCTAATTCTATGGCTCTCGGCTTTTGCAAATTGCATTACAAATTCATACTTTTTTTTTTTTGGTTATAACACAAATTCATACTTCATACTTTAAACTTTGTATGTTAAATTTTTAATCAAAAGTTCATACTTCATATGATTTTTTTATATGATTTTGTTTAATTTTCAACTGAAATCTCCTTTAAAAAAATTAAAGTTAGGTTTAATTAGATGAAAAAAATTTAATTTCATAGATAAAGTCATAAAGCTGTCAAATAGGATAGTGGGCTTAAGGGCTTTGCCTTTACTGTTATGAAATTGAGGTAGAGGCCCACGTAATCTTTACAAATTACAAAATAATTTTATTTTGGGTCTTAGGCCTTAAGCTTTGTTTTTTTTAAGGAGGAAGCTCGCGGGACTGGTCTGACCCACATTGAAGCCGAACTGGTCTAGCATTTCTTGGCCTGTTTAAATACGGGTCTAAACGGACTTAACCCGTTTATACCCTCACCCGCTTTGACCTGCACCGGCCTGCTCGTTTTTCACCCCTACTAATGTGTTCTTCTATAGACTTGGCTACAGTACTGCTGATGAAATTATGGGTGCTTTCAAAATCTACTAGCATGATTACCTTGTGATTTTTTATGGTGCCTCAAATTTTCATGGTTTGAAATCCTGCAGTGATTTTTATTACATATAGTGAAATCATAGGTGATTCTCAATTAGCATTTTCATCCATCATCAACTCAAAGTTATCTTTAAAATCTACAAACCTTTGAATCTTCCTTCACTCCACGGTCTTTCATGAGAAGCTAATACAGTTGTGATTTCATGCACTTACGCCACTGCTCATACTTTGCTTTATACTAATAACAAAGTCCTTTTTTCTTCCTTTCCACTATATCAATTTGGGAAGATCTTTTGGTGGTTGTTTTAATATGGTTATAGGAGTTGTGGTTGGAATTGTGTTTTGTAGGATGGGAAGGAATTGGTCTAGCACTATTAGAGTTTGCCCAGTTTGAGTTGAATGGTGTTTTGGGAGTTGGCAATAAGGGTGGTAGGCTACTGGATTTCATATGGTTCGAGCTTGTGGCTAAGTATGTTGGAATTAACAGAAGCTTTGAGGCTACCTCGCTTTTTTCCTGGTTTGGATGAATGATGGATTCTATCTGTTTGGCTAACTGTAAAGCTTGATTCAGTGTTTTGGGTCTAAATAGCTTAAAAGATTGGGAAATATCTACTTGAAGGTAACTAATGAATATGCTTAAAGTATATTGATCAGGTAGCTGCAAGAGATTCAACACCCCTAAAAAATCCTCATAATACTCATCTACTAACTCAATTTTTTGTGTCTCAACCAATTTTGTCATTGGATCTTCAAATTCTTCTAAAGCAAACCTCTCCCTCATTTCTCTAATGTAATCTACCCAGACCAGACTATCAAACCCATCTTGAGATTTGGCATAATGTTGATGCAATTTTAGTTCTTTCCCTTTCAAATTCAACATTACTACTGTCACTTTTAAGGATGCATGTGCCCTTTCTGCCTTGAAATGTTGTTCTAATTTCAACAACTACCCTTTGAACTTATCCCCAGTAAACTTGGGACATTCCTACCAAAATCAAAGGATACATACTTGTTATGAGTCTTAACCACAAGAGTGCTCAATGCTGCATCAACAAGTGGTCTAAGAGCTCCACTGGAAGAAGATAAATCACCACCAACCTCGATTACAGAGTTCCCTTCACGAATTGCCAAGAGTTCAAAAAGCTTTTTAAACTCTTCCCACATTTCTAGTCGAATATCTTAAAACTTTTGATCCATCTTGACACCAAGCTGCTGAAGATTATTTTGCAATTTGGCCATCTTTTGGTTCTGCTGCACCTCCTTTTATAGCCTAGTTGTAACTCTCTGCCATTGTTGTTAGGTCGAATTGATGCCAATTTGATGCAGCTCAATGTCAACCAACTCAAAGAACTGTATAGAAGAACCTTGATGATTCCAGAAACAGAGTGAATAAAAAAAAGAACAAGGAAGAGAGAATTAAGAGGAATTTGGGAAAGAATATTTTCTATCTCATAAGAAAATACGCGATGACCACAAGTTTCCTCTCTGGCTCCTTTTGTGCCTGCATGCGGTGCTCCTCTTGTGGTAAAAGGGCACCAGGAACCTCAACAAACTTGCTTACTCCTTTGGCTTCCCTGAGAGCTTCCATCTCTACTTTTGATCTCTTTGGAGTTCCCTCGGTTGACACAACCAAAACAGGCACCTTCCCCTCCAAATCGGAAAAGAGTTCAAGGAACTCTTCTCGGGAACTAACAGGATCAAGGAGACCAGTCAAGAATGCAGCGGGAACATATCGAGATCCTTTCTTCGTCATTAACTTGTAACTTCTTTGAACAATTTCTGGAGTCACGTTTTTAGGATTTGCATAGACATGAGATCTATACTGCAATTGAATTGCCCCCTCGTTGCTTACAAGCATATTGTACATCATCCAGCCAATTGCTGGGGCTCTCAAGGTTCCTCTCAACAGCCCATACCTGATAATTAGATGAGTAATAGATGAAAGATCTATTTGAGTGGTTCATCAGGTAAACAACTAAAATTTATCATATCTTAAAAAAAAAAAAACTGCACTATTAGTTGAAAAGAAGATGCAAAACTAATGTTAAGAAATCTACCACCATAAAAATTAAATTTGGGTGATCTAATGCACTTAGGCTTTGGCCTAAATGAGTCACATTATATAAGGTGGAGTAAATTGAGCTCCACTTCTCTCCCAGTATCACCTTACACATGGGTCTTAATTAAACATCACAATCTAGAAAGCATGACTGGTGCTCAAGGCCAGCAAACAAGCTGTCTACAATGGCAATAGTGGCATTCAATATACCTTGTTTGCATGTTGGGATGCCGACCAAACACAATAGGAAGGGGGCCAGCCCAGGTTGGAGCAACTGCAGCTATAGCTTTGGGCTTCACCAACCCCTTTTTTGCTGCACGAACTACTATTGTGACAGCATGACCTCCTCCGAAAACCACCAAATCATTTTCTGTTTCAATTGCAGAGAATTATTAGCAAATTAAATTGCCTCCTAATGTTTTTTTGAAACAAAATTGCCTCCTAATTAAATGTCTAGTAATACTTTCCTATAATAACTTCTAAAGGTTAAAAGATCCAAAAGAAAACAAAATGTTAACTGTATTTTAGATGAGGCACTGCAAACTATTGCTTTAACTATGAAAATATGACATGTTTAGAAAACATGAAATGATAAGGAGATTGAGGCAGCAATAGCACGTGCCCTCAAACATTAATCAGAGATATTCACGAAAAAAGCATTCCTAAATCCCAATAGGAATAAAATTGACCATCAACACACGCAAGGCTAAGCAGAACAAGGTAAGTCATGGCATTCAAGCAAAACTATCAACAAGAATCAAAGCAATTTAAACTACGCATTTG
The DNA here is from genome assembly GCA_031772115.1 of Heritiera littoralis. Lineage (NCBI taxonomy): Eukaryota > Viridiplantae > Streptophyta > Magnoliopsida > Malvales > Malvaceae > Heritiera > Heritiera littoralis. The sequence continues at coordinate 565,939 of JAPDPK010000171.1, read as the reverse complement.
AAAAAGCGTCAAATTAACTAGAACCCACAGTGATAAACAATGTAAAAGAAAAAATATATATACTAGCTACCTGGAGAACTTATCTCGTTAATGAAATCGACTACAAATTTTTCCATCATATCGGCATCATAATCCATCCTTGGCCTGCTAGAGTATCCCAAGCCAGGCCAATCGACAATAATAGCACGCCAATTGACTGTGCCAGGTCGTCCCAAAATGTCTTTAGCCACTGCTCTCCACTCTTGCACAGTGCTTACATCAGATATTGTTGGAATCATAAGGAGATTCTTTGGAGGATCAGTGCTCTCCTTCACATGTTCCTCATAGTATATATGAATTACATTATCTTTTGACTTCCATTCCCAACAATTTGTCTGAATGATTAAAAAATATGTATATATGAGACAGTTGGCAATCCAAAAAAATTAGAATTAATCTATTCCAGATCAGTAAGTTACTGTTCAAATATGGAAATTTTTGCCAGGTTTAAAACTTTTCATGAGGTTTCAAACTAAACTGTAACACTTTACCTTAAAGGGTTTGAGGGGATTTTTTTCAATGACAGAGGAGGGTGTAGAGTAATCCAGGAAAGCAGAGGAAGCTTTGATGGAAATGAGTTTTCGAGAGAATGCCGTTGGAGAGTGATATGGTCTATAATTTTTGCAAGTAAGCGCAAAGGATGATGATGAAAATATGGAGATTACGAAGGTCGCCATGAAAAAGAATTGGTGAACCAATTCTTTCCGAGGAGACAGAAAGAATGAGCCTTTAGAGATTAGAGATTTATGGAGTGGGAGGAGGAGAAAGAGAAAGAACACTGGTATTTTGAGAAGACAGAAGCCGTTTAAGTTCTTAAAAGTCATGTTAACCACTTATATAGTTAAAACCAGCAGAACCACCCAGTACATCACAACTAAGATTTTTTTTGTATCCACTTTTAGTCTCTTTTCATCGGAGGTCAGTCCTGAGAACTCGGAAGTCCTGTCTCTGTCAACTTTTCTCGTTTTGCATGTGACTTGGAGGAAGAAGAATACACAACTACAAAATATCAAGATAGGAATTATATGGGCAGAAAGTGAAGAGAGTAGTGGAAACAAGTAGTACGTGGAGAAGGATAGTTTCCGATGTCTTTCCGTAACAGCTAACGTTAAACGCATCAAGGGTAATAATTTTGTCCTTTAGCATAAAACGAATGATCCCAAAATGGATACAATTTCGTCTTTTCCTTGGATCCAATCCCTTGATCAACAGCTCATCAGCCATTCTACTTTTCCCCAAAAAGCAGATGCATCGCTCATTTTTCCTTTCCCATGTGGCAGCGCTAGTTTTCTCCTCCTTTAAAACTAAGTTACTTTTAGAAGTGCAGATACTTTCCATTGCTTGAATGCTCAGTGCTTACTAACCACCGTTAATCTTTGCACGAAACAGAGTCATCATTGACAATGTGAAACCTACTTTTGTCTCTTGCTACAATTTGCAATTCATAAGCCTTGGAGATCAACTTCATAATTGTTGGAGCCATAAACTTAAATAATAAAAAATTAAATTTAAATTTATTAATGATACGAAAAGTTAGATTGAGACATGAATAACTTCATTTCTTTAAAATGATTCACAACTCTACGGAATAATATCAACTAGTGGAACACGATTTAAAAAGGTGTCACTTCCAAAATACAACAATCTAATTATATTTTCATTGTAAGCTCAAAATCAAAAGCCCAAGAAAAGCCTAAATATTAAGAGAGTGTGTGTAGTAAAACAAAGAAGAGAATACAACATGATGTTATATATTGATTATAGTTTTTGGCTATGTTCATACACTTCATAATTTGAAACATTTCCTACTATTTACTACTATCTTTATAATTTTTCCATTTAATATAGCTAGCAAAAGGCTGAGAATTTTGAAAGAATATATAAACGACTAGGACATAATGAAATGAGTTACTAATTCATATGCACAGCTAGAGAGCAAGACAGAAATGTTCAAATTCAATTGCTATTGGCTCTAGTTACGGGCCGTCAAAGTAATGTTATCTCTTTATATTAATATAAAATTGGAGCTTTCATTGCTTCTATATAACATTATATATTTTATTATTAAAGTATTACATGACGTTATATATTTCATTATTAAAATATTATGTTACCAAAAATTCTCTCTTTATTTTAATAATAAAATGATATTTTAAAAGTTCTAATCATATTATTATTATCATTATTTTATTAAATTGAATAGAAACGAATTATTATGCATAATAAAAATGTGCAACTATATTGAATCTTTAATTAGTATAATATTAAATTTTGTTCCAAAGCAAATAGTGTATTATGTGCATTGAAATTTGACTATTTAAGACACAAAAGAAATTGCATCACACAAAATAATTTAGATTTTTAAGAGCTTTCATTAAGCCAGCGCATTATGATCTTATGCTTGATCTCGGTTTTAGTGAATAATCGAAAAACTAGCCCAACGAAGCTTCATATATAGGACCAACCTCACTCCAATACTCACATAAGTAAAATATATTAAATGTGTTCTTATAACTAATACACCTTATTGGTTCAAAAAAAAATCGAGTGGAGGTGAAACAGTTTTTCTATCTAATTTCAACTAATCTAAATTCTTAATTCTAAATCAAATTCTAAAACAATTTCATTCAATCAAAATGTACATAATGAACTTGAAATTTAAGGAGATAAGGATGGAGAAATACGAACACCAATATTTAAAGAGGGTCAATCTTTCTTGCACATATGCTCTCACACTTAAGTTTCCTTTCAAGTAATTCTCAAATTTACTATGAATTTGTTTTTACATCTTTTTTTTTTTAACCTTAAGATTAATCTTTACAATCCTCCTTTTTCTTAGGCTTAAGAATAACCTATAACCCCACTTACAAGAGGCTAAGCGAATCTCATAATAATATGCTCTCTAGGGTATCTCTCCCTTTTTTCAAATGGTTTAATAATCGGTACAATAATGTAATCTTTTGGTACCTCTAGAAAGATTGAATGATTAAAGGTTTTGGCTCAAAGTAAATACAATAACTAAACTTAAAGAATATACAAGAATTTTTTGTGCTAAATGAGAGGAAGACTTGAATCTTTGAAAGATAGAAGTTGCTGCAATGCAATAAAGCTCTTTAGTCTTTAAGCTTTGAATATTCCTTTTATATCCCCTCCATTATTTCTGGTCATTTGTGTGTTTGAATTGAAATTTTTCCTATTGCTAGATGCAAAAATTTAGTTGATGGAACCTACCAAACTCGAAAGGTATTGATACATATAAAGGATTCATGCAAAACAAAGCAAGGGGTATCGATAGCTAAACCCTAAGGTATCGACACCAAAATAGAGCAATTTGCTCTTGTTTGATGGTAATGATAGGGGTATTGATGTCATGCATTAAATCACAAAAAATTCAAAGAAGGGTATCGATACCTTTACAAAAGGTATCGATATCTTGGTCATACAAAGCATAATTTTGTCAAATTAAGCACAAAATCACTTCATCAAGTTCATTATAAAATCATCAAAATGCATTAACATTATCAAATATTCTAGCATTTGCACATTTGAGTATTAATCAATTCTTAACTCATTCAGCAATATTTCTATAATTAATTTGTCAATTAAGTCCAAATAGAAATATGCTAAAGTGACATTAAAATCTATTTCATATGTTTTCCTAGATTATATCAAAATCCTAAGTATTTCAAAGCTAACGATCTGTCCATCTTGATATGACAAACCTTAAAATGAATTAATTTTAAAAATCTCCCCCTCAATTTAATAATCATTCATAAATTGCAAAATTATAAGCTCCCTTAAATATATGCATTAAATTCAATAAGATTTTGCATGATGATTATATTTGTACACATTAAGCATTAATTCGTCAATCTCTTCTTCCTTTTTTTGTCATAACAAAATTGATATGTATTTCAAGGCAACAATAACAAAAGGTACTTAACAATGTAATTATTTCAAGCAACTATATACATGACTATAGCAAAATATCACCTTTTGAAGTATACTCATATTTAACATGTAACAGACCTACATATCATGATGCATCAAAGAATTAAGTACTTTAGATTCAATGGTCACATGTTAATCAAATTAATCATAAACAACTGTCAAGTATATGACATTCATCAAGATTTATGCACAATGGACATTTGTTCACATCATAGAATATATGCACAATTAAATGCACATAGTATCCAATAATGTCTGATAACGTCACAAGAACAGTGTTCAAATATATTAATATTGTAAACATCCACATTCTTCTTAATCAACTAACACTAATGAATCAAGATACATATTCTTATCAAAAGCAAAAGCATATCCACAATATGCATCCATCACAATATGCATGACCATAGTACTCATCAACCACAAAAATCACACAATGTCATTAACACAATAAACCATACCCACAACATTTTAATAGATTATCATCCAAGAAACAATATCCAAAATCAACATATAATTATAAGATTGAGAGATGGTACGACAATGAATATCAATGAAAATGATATACACATACATACTGAGAGTCATATACAAAAATGTGCCAAGAAAAATGAGTCTATTAACAAAACATGGCACAATAACTATAAATCGATATACATAATAAAATCTAGAAAAGAAAAAGTGTTGGAAATAGTTTAATAACTATATCAAACCCAAATGTATAAACAAGAGCCTAAAATATGTCATAAACAAGCCTAAGATTCTCGAGGTGGAGATGGTAGTGCCGAAGGTTGGTCACAATGATCATAACGGTAGACAATTTGAAACTCCACGTACATTGCCTTCTGAGTTTAAGCCAAGTGATTCACCTAACGGTGGAGTTGGGGGATATCGATGTGGATGGCTTCGTCCTTAGACTCTTAAATTGCTCAAGGATAAAGGCTATGAGATTGGGAGTAGTGGCTGACGATGGAGTTGGTTGAGAATATTGAAAATTCCTACTAATGTGGATTAGTTAAGTGTAATTAACATCATATAAATTTAATTAGTAGTATAATTTTGTATAAAGTGTGACCTATATTATAATTTTATTTTATATGTATCATACGTATATTAAACCTATAATGGGATAGGTTTATACATGGCCACATGAAGGAAGGTCTCGACATTCAACGTCTATATATATGAGGCTAGCCCATTGAGTTTCATACTTTTCAACAGAGGGATGAGAGTAGCACTCTTCTTCTCTCTCACTACCCCTTCTCACTCTCTCTCGTTCTCTCTCCATTTTAGGCATGAGGGCAGTCAATGGGAAGCATTCAGAACGGGTTTCAACAATGCGATAATACGGTGTAGCAGGATTGAGCTCTCGCCCACATTTAGGTCAGTTTCTATTGCATTTCAGTTTAGTGTTAGTGACTTGGTGAGCTTTTAGTTAGTACCAACAATTGGCATTAGAGCTAGACTTACCAAAAGTCACTCACCACTTTTGTTTTAGAGAAAGAAGCCATTAAAAGCCATTTTTGAAGATTTAAATTTTCAATACCTTTGAAACCCATTTCGTTTTTAGGTGTTTTGAAGCTTAATTTGGATGTATTATAGTTGTAAAATGCTTTTGGTGAAAACCCCCTTATTCCGAGCCAAAAATGGCTAAAAATGAGAGTTTTTGGAACAGGTCGGTCGAAATGACCCATTTTATGTGAAAATGCCGAGCGGCATGAGGAAGCGTTGCATGTGCCTAAGTAGAGTGTCTGATGCATGCGTTGCACGCATCATGCTATTATTGCAGGAGCATGAATAGCACGTGCTCGCCCTAAAAAATTAAAAAAAAGGGAAAAAAAACTCTTTTTTGTTGGGCCCTTTTTTGTTTTGGGTCTTCAATTTGGGCCTAATTTTGTTTTAATAGGCATCCAGGCTTTATTAATTGGGGAATGGCCATTTTACCTTCGGCTTTTATGGAATTCTTTATGGGCCATTAATGTTATTATTAGTTTGGGCCACCAATTTTAGAAATATAAAAGGGCCATAATGTTTTATTTTAATTAGGCCTTAAGATTTTATTTAATTTGGGTCAAAATAACTTTGTTATATTATGGGCATTTACTTTTTTGTTATTTTAATTGGCCATTTAGTATTAAATTAATTTTAGGCAATTAAAATTAATTAATTTTAAGGCCTTTTACCTAATTAATTTAGGGATCATGTTGATTAATTAATTTTATTTGATTATTAAATTTGGAATAATTATTGGTCATTTTGCATAATTACTTTATAGGCCATTTTAGATTGTAGTTTACTTGTCTATTTGATTAATTAATTATTGGACCATTTGGTAAATTAATTCTTGTGCCATTTTGGTTGTAACCAAATTTATTTAATAGCCATAATTAATTGTTAAGCTCAAAATTAAAGGATATAAGTGAATTTATAGAGGAATTAATTTTGGGGTAATTTTTGAAAATTCAATTACCAATTTAATTCATAATTCACTTAATTTTGAAATATATTCATGCCCATAAATTATTAATGATTAGCCTAATTAAATAATTTTAAATAAATTATTTGGGTATTCTGTTTAAACCAGTTTTCTAGATTTAGATCTACCCATTTTGTAAATAATTTGTTCAAACAAACACACTCTCTAAAATAACATTTCTGTTATTACTATTTGAATATTTACATTCAAATGAGATTAATTAAATTAATTAATGTTTGACCTAAAATTACTACATATACTTTAGGAATTGCATATTTTGGATGTAGTTAATTTTGATCAATTAATTATATGAATATTCTTAAAGTCAAAAATCATTAATTGGACTGACTAGTACTTGCTTGTCGCAAGAATGGTCATGAATATTTTTTGACAATTATTCTAGGAATTTTAAGGAAATAATAATAAAGCAATGCATAGTGATAGTTTCATAATTTACTAAGATCTCTAGAAGTGGCAATTTTCTTCCTGTCGGATTGCTTGTTGCTTTGAGGGATGCTTGGGTAGGAGAGTATTCTGTTTTTGGATATAACATGATTTTCCTAACCATAACTACCATAATAGAATCCTTAACATCATACTTTGACAACCCCTCCAAAAATCCATCGAAATTTCACACCATATTCTGTTGAGTATAAGCAATATCTTCGATAGTCCTAGTGAGGCTGCGTTATCATCCTTGTATTTTTAACAAACTATGCATTCTCTAACCATCCTTCTCACACCTTTTTAAAACCTTTTCTAGTATACCACAATCAAAATTCTATTCTTTGTGACATGTACTCCAGAGTACCCTCCAATTGAGCTATTGTGGAAGTAGTTTAGAAGCTCTTCTCTTAGCTCAACATTTCAACAACTAACTTCTCCTTTCTCCTTAATTTCTCCCCTTGCTGTGTATACTTAGAATTAGGATTCACTAAAGTTCGTATCTTCTTCTTAACCTTTAACAAGTTCTCATCTTGTTCCCATGAATCTTATATTCTCTTAAACAAGTTTATGCTATATTAGATAAGGCCATTAGCTTAAGCCAATTACACATTGGTTTTCTTGATAGAACATTTGCTATTTTGTTGAATGCTGACAGGAATATAAAATGCATTATGTTTAGCCTTTATAATTAGTCTTTTAAGTATGCTTTCTACCTAAATGAACTTGCTAATACTTATTTTATGTTTTAGGTAGCAAAGTTGAGCTATTGGAGTAATTTGACTTAAAATGGCAGTTTTGAGTTTTTTTTGACAACTGAAGTCTTGGTAAGATCTGGAAAAGCCAATACTAAGGCAATAGTCATCGCTCTCTATAACTGAGTAAAGGACTTTTGAGCAGTTCTTTTCCATTTGAATGCATCATTCTTGATCAGTTCAGTCAAAGGTTTGGTTATCATACCATACCCTTTTATAAATCTTTTGTAATAACCAGTATGCACTGGGAAACGCCTTAGCTCCATAACATAAGTTGGTTGAGGCCAATTTAGAAAACACACGATCTTTTACTTCTCCATTTCAACTCATTGTGCTGTGATCACATGACTAAGATATTTGATTCAGTTGCCTTAAGGCTAAACTCACATTTATTCTTCATAAGGTATAATTGGTTCTGCTAAAGAACCTCGAAAATTATTCAAACGACTGTTCAAATTAGTGGAGTACAATAATATGTCAAACCTTATAGTGATCAGGCAGCTGTAAAAGATTCAACACCCCTAAAAATTCCTCATAATACTCATCTACTAACTCAATTTTTTGTAATTCAACCAATTTTGTCATTGGATCATCAAATTCTTCTAAAGCAAACCTCTCCCTCATTTCTCTAATGTAATCTACCTAGACCAGATTATCAAACCCACCTTGAGATTTGGCATAATGTTGAAGCAATTTTAGTTCTTTCCCTTTCAAATTCAACATTACTACTCTCACTTTTAAGGATGCATGTGCCCTTTCTACCTTGAAATGTTGTTCTAATTTCAACAACTACCCTTTGAACTTATTCCTAGTAAACTTGGGACATTCCTACCAGAATCAGAGGATACATACTTGTTATGAGTCTTAACCACAAGAGTGCTCAATGCTCCATCAACAGGTGGTCTAAGAGCTCCACTGCAAGAAGATACATCACCACCAACCTTGATTACAGAGTTCCCTTCACAAATTGCCAAGAGTTCAAAAAGCTTTTTAAACTCTCCCCTCATTTCTGGTTGAATATCTTAAAACTTTTGATCCATCTTGAAATCAAGCTGCTGAAGATTAATTTGCTTTTTAGCCATGTTCTGATTCTGCTGCACCTCCTTTTATACCCTAGTTGTAACTCTCTCCGCCATTGTTGTTAGGTCGAACTGATAGCAGTTTGATGCAGCTCAATGTCAACCAACTCAAAGAACTGTATAGAAGAACCTTGACGATTCCAGAAACAGAGTGAATGAAAAAAAAAGAATAAGGAAGAGAGAATTAAGAGGAATTTGAGAAAGAGTAATTTCTATTTCATAAGAAAATACACGATGATCACAATTTTCCTCCCTGGCTTCTTTTATGCGGCGCTTGGCTTTGCTGATCCGAGACTCTCGGTTGGTAAGCTTTTCTATTTGCTAGCCTTCTAACCGTCTAACAAAATTCAAACATCATAAATGTAGGCCTCGTTCATGCAGTCCATGCGAAGTTCTTACAACGCAAAATTCCATGAAGCCCCTTACAAACAAAAATCCCTAGGTAATTAATTAATTAAGTCTGCAGCACATTATTAAACAAAAGCCTAAACACATGTAGATAATCCTCAAAAATCAACATAAAGATCAGCGTGAAGGAAGCAATTATTAAAGCCACGTTTTTACTGCAATTTAGGCATTGAAATAGATTATATAAGTTCTCGTCATCAGCCATCATTACATTGTAGGTGCAATATATATAAAGATGTTATCTTACAAGGTCTCATTTTGGGAACAATTGCATTGACACAAGCATTCTGACCAGCAATGTGCAAATGTTAAAGAGTTAGAAGAACCAACATGAATGATTTTAAGCATTGACTTCAAAATTCTCTTGCAAAAACTGGTAAAGCTCATTTGCCACCATAGTGGGGTACTCTTCTTGTGGTAAAAGGGCACCAGGAACCTCAACAAACTTGCTTACTCCTTTGGCTTCCCTGAGAGCTTCCATCTCTACTTTTGATCTCTTTGGAGATCCCTCAGTTGACACAACCAAAACAGGCACCTTCCCCTCCAAATTGGAAAAGAGTTCAAGGAACTCTTCTCGGGAATTAACAGGATCAAGGAGACCAGTCAAGAATGCAGCGGGAACATATCGCGATCCTTTCTTCGTTGTTAACTTGTAACTTCTTTGAACAATTTCTGGAGTCACATTTTTAGGATTTGCATAGACATGAGATCTATACTGCGACTGAATTGCCCCCTCGTTGCTTACAAGCATATTGTACATCATCCAGCCAATTGCTGGGGCTCTCAAGGTTCCTCTCAACAGCCCATACCTGATAATTAGATGAGTAACAGATGAAAGACCTATTTGAGTGGCTCATCAGGTAAACAACTAAAATTTATCTATCTTTTAAAAAAAAATACACTATTAGGTGAAAAGAAGATGCAAAACTAATGTTAAGAAATCTACCACCATAAAAATTAAAGTTGGGTGATCTAATGCAATTAGGCTTTGGTCTAAATGAGTTACATTATATAAGGTGGAGTAAATTGAGCTCCACTTCTCTCCCAGTATCACCTTACACATGGGTCCTAATTAAACATCACAATCTAGAAAGCATGATTGGTGCTCAAGGCCAGCAAACAAGCTGTCTACAATGGCGATGGCAATAGTGGCATTCAATATACCTTGTTTGCATGTTGGGATGCCGACCAAACACAATAGGAAGGGGGCCAGCCCAGGTTGGGGCAACTGCAGCTATAGCTTTTGGCTTCACCAACCCCTTTTTTGCTGCACGAACTGCTATTGTGGCAGCATGACCTCCTCCAAAAACCACCAAATCATTTTCTGTTTCAATTGCAGAGAATTATTTGCAAATTAAATTGCCTCCCAATTTTTTTTTGAAGTAAAATTGCCTCCTAATTAAATGTCTAGTAATACTTTCCTATAATAACATCTAAAAATTAAAAGATCCAAAAGAAAACAAAATGTTAACTGTATTGTAGAGGAGGCACTGCAAACTATTGCTTTAACTACGAAAATGTGACATGTTTAGAAAACATGAAATGATAAGGAGATTGATGCAGCAATAGCACGTGCCCTCAAACATTAATCACAGATATTCAAGGAAAAATGCATTCCTAAATCCCAATAGGAATAAAACTGACCATCAACACACGCAAGGCTAAGCAGAACAAGGTCAGTGATGGCATTCAAGCAAAATTATCAACAAGAATCAAAGCAATTTAAACTATGTTGTAATATCTCTAATTGTGTGGACTAATTAAGTATAATTATTATCATATAATTTATTTAGTAGTATAATTTATGTATAGTGTGACCATAATTGTATATATAATATTACATATATTATACATGTATTTATCTTTAATGAGACGGATATAATACATGATCCAAAATATGGGAGGTCTCTACTGCTAGCACTAATATATAAATGGTGGCCCATTAACCATTTGTGTGAGTGAGAGTGAATAGCAGTATCTCTTCTCCCATTTTCTCTCCCGTTTCTACTCCTCTCATCACCACCGTTCACTCTCTTTGGCTGCAGAGGGCCACCATGGCAGCTTCACCGGTACAGGCGGACCTCCGGCGGAGCACCGACGACGTTCCTTCCCTCCGGCAGTGGCGGCAATGGCGTGAAATGGTGGGTTTTTGATCAACCCACCCAAGGTTAGATTTCTCTCTATTTGTTGTGCTAATGGGCTTTGTGGACGAATTAGTTCCAACAATTGGCATCAGAGCTCATCCACAATAAAGCCATTAGCCATTTTTTTTTGAAGAAAAATGAGATTTATGGATTTTTTTTGGGTATTTTCGGATTTTTGCTATACCCATGAGATTCTTGCATTTTCAAGCCAAAATAATGCCGTAGATTGATTGAGGATGAATTTTTTGATGAAAATGCTGTTAAAATGTAGTAAAATGGGACTGTATTGAGAGAGAAAACGTCGGGTCGAGTCAAAAATACCCGTTTTCTGCGTTTCTGCCCGGTTGGGCGAGGAAGATGACGAGCGCGTGCGTTACATGCAATGAGGCGCCCGCGGGCGCCAAAGATGATGAGGCGGGCGCGTGTAGTACACGCGCCTGCATCTGAAATTAAATAAAAAAAATAAATAAATAAAAATAAATAAATATTGTTTATTTTTTTCAGCCCGTTTTTTTGGCCAAATTGTGGCTGGGAAATTTTTTCCCTATTGGGCCTGTCTTGGCCAATGTTTGGGCCAATTTTTTTTATTTTGGGCTGTTTTCTATTTTATCTTGGGGCCATATTTTGCAGGATATTTTTTTTTTAATTGGGTCATTTTTTGTTTAGTATTTTAATGGGCCAACAATTATTAAGATAAAATAGAATAAAAGGCTATTTGTTTTAATTTAATTAAGCCTTAATGCTTTAATTTATTTAGGCTAAATTAATTTTGTTGTATTATGGGCATTATTTATTTAATTTTATTAATTAGCCATTTAGTATTAAATTAATTTCGGGCAACTAAAATTAATTAATTTTAGGGCCATTTTGCTTAATTAATTTAGGGGCCATGTTAATTAATTAATTTTATTTGGCTATTAATTTTGAATTAATTAGTGGCAATTTTGCATAATTAATTAATAGGTCATTTTGGATTATGGTTTAATTGGCCATTTTGATTAATTAATTATGAGCCATTTGGATAATTAATTTTAGACAATTTTGGCCATAAGCCAAATTTTATTTAATAGTCATAATTAGTTATTAAGCCCAAAATTAATGTGATATAAGTGAATTTTTGGAGGAATTAATTTTGGAGTAATTTCTAGAAATTTAATTACTCATTTAATTCTCAATTCACTTAAATTTTTGAAAATATACACATGCCCATAAATTATTGATAATTGGCCTAATTAAATAAGTTTAAATAAATTATTTGGGTATTTTGTTGAGCCATTTTGGATTAAGGTTTATCCATTCGTTAATAATTTATTTAAACAAATAAACTCTCTAAAATAAAAATTGCCTTATTATTTGAATATTCACATTTATGTGAAATTAATTTAATTAATTAATATTAGATTTAAAATTACTACATATGCTTCAGGAATTGCATATTTTGGATGTAATTAATTTTGATCAATTAATTTTGTGAATATTCTTAAAATTATAAATCATTAATTGGATTGACTAGTACTTGCCTGTCGCAGGAATAGTCATGAAGATTTTTTGACGATTTATTCTGATAATTTTAAGGATATAATAATAAGGCAATGCATAGTGATAGTTGCAGTTGCATAATTTACTAAGATTTTTAGAAGTGGCTAGTCTCTCCCTGTTGGATTGTTAATTGCTTTTAGAGATGCTTGGGATTGAGAGGATTCTGGTTGGGATATGACACGGTCTTCCTACCCTGTCGGTGGGCGATCATTCAGGTTGTATTCAACCAGTTTTGTTTTATCCTCGGTAGTATATTGTGGAATTTATCAAGTCATTCCACTAGCCTCCATATTGTGCAACTATCATATATCGAATCTCTAGTAGGATGAGGATCAAATTAGATAGATAGTATGAATTATTCTCTACGGTTAGGGACATATTGAACTAGGTAGTAATCCCGAGAGTTGATCTATCTACTATACCCAATAGTATGAGCTCTTTAAGGACAAGAATATTTGGAATTTCGGGAACACTTAAGTGAGAATCCTCTGATTATAAGGACATGTCATTAATGAGCACATCAGAGAAAGTGTTCCAATTAATGAAAACCAAGAAGTATTTATGAATACCATTAGAAAATAGTTCGCATAAGATGGATAAAGGTTGATATAGGATTTTGCTTCCATATATGGCAGATTCAGTACTACTTCCTTCTGGGATGGAGAATTGGAGATCTTCCAGTTTTACAGATCTCATTTAATGCAGAAGGAAGTATGACATTTTAATATCAAAATTGATATTGTCATTCAAGAATGGGAGATCTTTCAGGTTAACAGATCTCATTTAGCCATAATGATGACATATGCCAAATATTACTGCCAAAAAGGGAATATTATTAAGAGGTATCAATAAAAGGTCATTTTAGAAGAAGAAATTTGTCAAGTCTATTTCCCATTCTAGTTTCACCAACATCTCTAAATATCAATGTGTGCTACTTCTGTAATAATCCTGGGCACAAGAGGTAGATTGCAAGAGTCCTCTAAATTGAGATGTGCAAAAGGGATTTTATTAGCTTTTATTTTGAATTTAATCTAGAAGATATGCCTTCTAACTATTGGTGTTTCGATACCGGTGCTATTACTGATAAAGCCATAAGCAACCCGAGATCGAATAAGGGAAAATTGTTGTGAATTGGGGTTATAAAGTTAGAATCCATACTGAAAATATAGTCAATTTGTTGTTACATTTCGTAGACAGTTTTGAAATTACTGTCGATTGATACTTTTCATCTTGATAACAGAAAAGTATTTCTAATTAGTAACAACATATATATATTGATTCTTGCGTTTTGCATAATGGATATACAGTAGATTTGTACCCCAATATTGAACAAATTTTCTTCAATAGTGAATGATGTGACTGTAGATTTTGATTATGATAGGATATATAAGAAATCTATTAAGTTGTGGCATGGGTTAGGGATATTTCGAGGCACATGAAGAGATTGTATTAAGGGATATCTTGCGGCTAATATTAAGGACACGATTAGTAGATATTGAAATAATTAGGAACTTATGTATACCGACATTTGTAGATCATTTTCACATATTGTATTTAGTGGATATAAGTGTTTCATCACTTTACTAACGACCATTTCGATGTAGGTCATATGGAGTAAAAGATTTGATCTTGTAGAGGCCTTAAGCATTCTGATTAATTCCGCTGCGCTGCTTGAGGCAATGATCAGACAGTAGTGATGAATATTATGTTCGGTATAATGAAGCTAGGCGAAATCATATGTCGGTTTTCGATTAAGTACACTATAGGATTATATATTGACGCCTAGTGTACGGTGCTTGGAATATTGAAACAGAATGAGATTACAGTTGCAGTCAATCGTACATTCTGATCTAATACGATTTATGTTTATCGCTCCAAATCTTTAAAATTCGGGTGGAGTGAAATTAAAACTGTAATTCACATTCAAAGTTAATCTCCAAGCAAGACCAGTTCCTAAATGCATCCCAAGTTATAGTCAGACATTAAGTCGATTTTATGCCGCTTTCTGTGTTTAGGGTTATAAGATAAGGCAAAAGAGATATAACCCAAAGTCAAGAAAATTTGATAAGAAAACTATTAGCGGCAATTTTGTTGGTTATTATATTGGCTAAAAAGATTCTAGATTTTGTTTTCTGATTATGTGACACTAGAATTACTGAGTCTGACAATGCAATCCATTTAGAGAATAACTTAAAGAGTGGGAGTTGTGAACTCCACAAAGTCATTATTAAGATACATTTTGTTGTGTCATTCCCATATATGCGTTATCTTTTGATGATGAAAAGCCACAACCAAAGGAAATGATTGATCTCAATACCATATTTTGAACCTGCATCTGACTTTACAGAGGAACATGAATGTAAGATTCATGTGTCTAATTCTGATGTTTGTCAGGAGACTATACTGATTCGAACTCTTAGAGTTGAATATTAGTCACGCAGGATGTGTAAGCATCTATGTTGCACAAAGATGCATGAGATATATTTCTGTTGTCACATCATTGTAGACCAAGTGAAACCCTAAAGATCAGGCTAAAAAATTTTAAAGCTAAATTTTGCCAAGGCTTTAAATAAAGCAACCTAAAAGATTGTAGTTCCTAAGGTGGAACATACAATTTGCGAACTCAAGGAGTTCATTTATGAACATTGAAAGGCATCCAGATTGTAATATACATAAAGTTTGATGAGATTGTCACTTTGAGGAGAACATTATCGTTTGATAACTGGATCCATTGCGAGGTCAGTGGGAGTTATGTGCTTATTGTGCTCTAAATTGATGATATCAAATAGCAGCCTATAACACTGACTTATTATATGAGACAAATTTCATGTCGTCTTGTCACTTAAAGATGAAGAATCTAAGTGAGGCTTTATTTTGTTTTAAGGATTGAGATTCTTCGTGACATATCAATAGGCATACATTATTGGTCTCATGGAACCTATATTGAGTGTTGAGTAGGTTTATTGTATGTTGTTCTCCTAATGAGACATCATTTAGTAAAAAGTGACATATTGTGAAAATCTCAAAGTCCTCAAGATAATAATGAAAGAGCTCATATCGAGTGTGATGTATGCCTTATTGTGGGTAATTAGTGTATGCTCAAGTTTATACACATTTGGATATTGTGTATGTTATAGGTGTATTTCGGAGATACTTGAGCGATCCTGTAATAGAGAACTGGAAGCTATAAAGAGAGTATTCGGATATTGACAAGTCTGACATTTTGGGTTTGGTCAGATATTCTGATGTTAATTTTGCAAGCTATCCATACATTGAAAATTATTTTGGTTATATATTTGTGGATATAAAAGAGCTGTATTTTGGAAAGTGTAAAGCAAACACTTACAGCATCCTTGATTGTGGAGGCTAAATATGTAGCATGTTGTAAAGCTACATGATGGGCCATTTAGGCTGCAGAATTTCGTCTCAAGACTGGTTTTCTGTGGTTGCCATTTCGAAGTCTTGTAGATGTATTGTGGTAATACTGCTGCAAGTACTTTCTCTCTCAAAATGTTAAGAGTTCCTCACACTCAAAAAATGTTTAGATATCATCATTCGATTTTGTTAGAGAGAAAATAATGGAATCCATTGCTTGATTGGATTGTAGAGCACATGGTTAAAGAGCTCATTCTGGCTAACTGAAAGTTTGGCTGCTTAAGTGCTTTGACGACATAGCACTTGTATGAGGCATATGGAGCCATTTGCCGTATTAAGTTAGTGGGAGCTCTATGTAATGAAATCAGTTATAACTGTATTAATGGATTCCCCACTTTCCATATATGCATATTTTGTTTGCGCGCATTTTGATAAATATGGCATTCTGTTGGATGAGACATTCGGTATTAGTCTCATATGCTTCTGTTGAAGCAAGGCATCATTCAGTTTGGATGCATGGACCTAATGGAGATGGATATTGATTTTGTTTTCATATCATTTTCATTTCACACTTTATACTACTATTTTGTTGCAGTCTTTATGAGTTTACGCATTTATACCATGTCGGTATGATGTATTCTGAAGCTTGTAAAGACTTATTGTTGTTAAAGTATGTATGAGTCTACACATTTGTACCCTCTCGGTACAATGTATTTATAGGGCTTACGAATACATACTGAGATTATATGATATATTTTGTTAATTAACTTAATTGTCCAAGTGGGAGAATGTTGTAATATCTCTAATTGTGTGGACTAATTAAGTATAATTATTATCATATAATTTATTTAGTAGTATAATTTATGTATAGTGTGACCATAATTGTATATATAATATTACATATA
The DNA here is from genome assembly GCA_031772115.1 of Heritiera littoralis. Lineage (NCBI taxonomy): Eukaryota > Viridiplantae > Streptophyta > Magnoliopsida > Malvales > Malvaceae > Heritiera > Heritiera littoralis. The sequence goes on along the minus strand of JAPDPK010000171.1, from coordinate 548,824 downwards.
TTATACATGTATTTATCTTTAATGGGACGGATATAATACATGATCCAAAATATGGGAGGTCCCTACTGTTAGCACTAATATATAAATGGTGGCCCATTAACCATTTGTGTGAGTGAGAGTGAATAGCAGTAGCTCTTCTCCCATTTTCTCTCCCGTTTCTACTCCTCTCATCACCACCGTTCACTCTCTTTGGCTGCAGAGGGCCACCATGGCAGCTTCACCGGTACAGGCGGACCTCCGGCGGAGCACCGACGACGTTCCTTCCCTCCGGCAGTGGCGGCAATGGCGTGAAATGGTGAGTTTTTGATCAACCCACCCAAGGTTAGATTTCTCTCTATTTGTTGTGCTAATGGGCTTTGTGGACAAATTAGTTCTAACAAACTATGCATTTGAAAAAACGTCAAATTAACTAGAACCCACAGTGATAAACAATGTAAAAGAAAAAATATATATATTAGCCACCTGGAGAACTTATCTCGTTAATGAAATCGACTACAAATTTTTCCAACATATCGGCGTCATAATCCATCTTTGGCCTGCTAGAGTATCCCAAGCCAGGCCAATCGACAATAATAGCACGCCAATTGACTGTACCAGGTCGTCCCAAAATGACCTTAGCCACTGCTCTCCACTCTTCCACAGTGCTTACATCAGATATTGTTGGAATCATAAGGAGATTCTTTGGAGGATCAGTGCTCTCCTTCACATGTTCCTCATAGTATATATGAATTACATTATCTTTTGACTTCCATTCCCAACAATTTGTCTGAATGATTAAACAATATGTATATAAGACACAGTTGGCAATCCAAAAAAACTAGAATTAAACAAATTTGAAGAATCCAATCTATTCCAGATCAGTAAGTTACAGTTTAAATATGGAAAATTTTGCCAGGTTTAAAACTTTTCATGAGGTTTCAAACTAAACTTGAACCCTTTACCTTAAAGGGATTGAGGGGATTTTGGTCAATGACAGAGGAGGGTGTAGAGTAATCCAGGGAAGCAGAGTAAGCTTTGGTGGAAATGGGTTTTCGAGAGAATACCGTTGGAGAGTGATATGGTCTATAACTTTTGCAAGAAAGCGCAAAGGATGATGATGAAAACATGGAGATTACGAAGGACGCCATGAAAAAGAATTGGAGAACCAATTCTTTCTGAGAAGACAGAAAGAAAGAGCCTTTAGAGATTAGAGATTTATGGAGTGGGAGGAGGAGAAGGAGAAGGAGAAAGAACACTGGTATTTTGAGAAGACAGAAGCCGTTCGAGTACTTAAAAGTCATGTTAACCACTTAAATAGTTAAAACCACAGCCACAATTAAGATTTTTTGTCTCCACTTTTTCTCTTTTCATCGGAGGTCGGTGCTGAGAACTAGGAAGTCCTGTCTCTGTCAACTTTTCTCGTTTTGCACGTGACTTGGGCGAAGAAGAATACCACAACTACAAAATATCTAGGAGTTATATGGGCAGAAAGTGAACAGAGTCGTGGAAGCAAGAAATACGCGGTGAACGATAGTTTTCGACAGGTTTTCATAACATCTAACGTTAAACACATTAAGGATAATAATTTTGTCCTTTAGTATTAAACGAATGATCTCAAAACGGATACAATTTTCTCTTTTCCTTGGATCCGATCCCTGTTGTAATTTTAATAATAAAATAAAGGCTAAACGTTAAACATTAGCAATGTGAACAATATTGGTTTATAACTGATAAGTAAAAGTGCCGTTAGCTTTTGAACAGTTGGTTTTACTCTACCGTTTTCATTAGCTTTTAAACCGTGGGTTTACTCTTGCAGGTTGTATCTTTCAACAAATGATGTCTAGATACATACACGTTACTAGCCATTCAATGCAAGCAATAATAGTGTTCAAACTCTAAACGGAAATGTACTCATAAAACTCATAATAAATTTTATTAATCAGTTTCAAATCTGCAGCCTATAAATAGTGAAGCAAATCCTCAAACAAATCATCAACTCTCACAACTCATCTTGCATACAAATTTCATTCTCCATACAAACTATCAAATTCTTGGAAAGGCAGAGAAAGGTGTTCTATTTTTTTGAGCTTTTTGACTCTACAGTTAGTGCAGAATTGTAGAGCGTACAACGAAGAATCAGTTGGGCTGTTGTATCCTGGAGGCGACACGCTTTGAGTTCCTGCTGCACCGGCCAATATAAACCGCAGAGGCGTGAATCGTCTTAAAGAGAGCGAGATATCCGTGCCTCAGTCCAACTCTTCGTATCATCAGTAATTTAAATTTAATTTCATATTTCTTATATCATTTTTTATTACTAACAATTTCTGTTGATTTAGCTTATATTTCCAACAATTTTAAGACGATTCATTTTTATTTTAAAAAGATGTCTTCAACTCAAGAAAAACCTTTGAAACTTACAAATGAGTTGAATATACCTTTTCGTTTTAGTGGAGAGCATTTTAAAAGATGGAAAGGAAAAGTTTTATATTATTTAAATTTATTAAATGTAGCTTATGTCCTTTCCGAAAAAAATCCAAAAAAGATTTCTACTGATGATATGAATGATGAGGAAAGGAAGACACATGAGGAAAAGAAAGCGAAGTGGGAAAAAGATGAATATAATTGTCGTTACAGTTTACTCAATTGTCTTTCTGACCAATTTTATGATTATTATGAGAGTACTTACAGTACTGCTAAAAAGATTTGGAAGGCTTTGCAGAAAAAGTATGATACAGAAGAGGCTGGTGCCAAGTTGTATGCAGGTAGCCGATGGTTTCGTTATCAAATGGTGGATGGAAAGTCGGTGGTGGAACAAATCAGAGATTTTCAAATGTTAGCCCATGAACTCAAGTCCGAAGGAATTCGAATTGAGGACAATTTACAAGTAGTGGCTATCATTGACAAGCTGCCACCTTCTTGGAAGGACTTTCAAAAGATACTTCGCCACAAGCAAAAGGAGATCTCGATTGAAAATCTAATCACCCGAATTCGGATTGAGGAGGAAGCAAGGAACCAAGATGCAACAAGTGCTCAAAGAGTCCAAGGCAATCTTTCCACTAAGGTAAATCTTATTTCCTCTAGTGAGAACTTGCCTAAAAGTCAGAATTTTAAGAACAATACTCTATTAAAGCCCAGGTTCAAGGCTATGAAAAATAGGTTTTTTAAAAAGAATTATAAGCCAAGCCAAAATTCAAATACCAACCCATCAAGTCGTGCTCAAAATGGACCATGTTTTGTGTGTGGCAAAGTTGGACACACAGCAAGAATTTGTAAATTCCGGAAGCGTGGGCAAAATCCTCAAGCCTACGTAACCGAGGAGCCACTTGTGGCGATGATATCTGAAGTTAAAATGGTAAATGGGCTTGATGGGTGGTGGGCAGATACTGGTGCTGCTAGGCATGTGTGCAAGGATAAGTCTTGGTTCAAGACATATTCTAGCCTTAATGAAGCAAAAGAGGTAATGCTTGGTGACTCTCACACTACAAAAGTTCCTGGTCAAGGAGACGTTGAATTAAAATTCACTTCTGGTAGGACTCTGACTTTGAAAGATGTTTTGCACACACCTTACATGAGAAAAAATTTGTTGTCTTGTTTTATGCTTGATAAGGTTGGTTTTAAACAAACCATAGAGTCTGGTCAATATGTCATTACTAAAAATGGAGCATTTGTGGGTAAAGGGTATGCTGTTGATGGTATGTTTAAATTGAGTATTGAAATAAATAAAGCATCTACTAGTTCTGTTTATACTATTTCCTGTGTTAATATTTGGCATGCTCGTTTATGTCACATAAATAGTAAGTATGTGAAAAATATGAGTAAGCAAGGACTAATTCCTAATATAAATAATGAATTTCAAAAATGTGATTCTTGTAGCATGTCTAAAATTACAAAAGTGCCTCATAAAAGTGTTGAAAGAAATACTGTTCTATTAGATTTGATATATACAGATATTTGTGAGTTTGAAGGAATTTTAACACGTGGAGGAAATAGATATTTTATAACTTTTATAGATGATTTTTCAAAATACTCATTTGTTTATTTAATTAAAAAACAAAAGTGATGCCTTTGATGCTTTTAAAATTTTTATTAATGAAGTTGAAAATCAACTTGGTAAAAAGATTAAAAGATTTCGTAGTGATAGAGGAGGAGAATATGATTCAAATGACTTTAATACTTTTATTCAATCTTTAGGAATAATTCATGAAGTTACACCTCCTTATTCACCAGCTTCTAATGGTGTAGCAGAACGTAAGAATAGAACTTTAAAAAATTTAGTTAATGCTATGCTTATTAGTTCAGGAGCTCCAAACAACTTGTGGGGTGAAGCCATATTAACAGCTTGTTATGTACTAAATAGGGTTCCTAATAAAAAAAGCCTTATAACCCCTTTTGAATTGTGGAAAGGTTATAAACCAAATTTAAGCTACTTAAGGATTTGGGGTAGTTTAGCTTATGTAAGATTGATAGATCCAAAGAGACCTAAATTAGGAATTCAAACTTCCACTTGTGTGTTTGTTGGGTATGCTTTAAATAGTAAGGCTTATAGATTTTTAGATTTTGAGAATAATGTAATCATAGAATCTTTAGATGCAATATTTCATGAAGATAAATTTCCATTTAAATCAAGAATAGTTCAAGATCAAGAAGTTGCTAAACAAAATTTACCTTCTGATAAATCTGTCATAAATGATGATTTTCAAGTAAGGAGAAGTAAAAGAACTAGAGTTGAAAAAGATTTTGGTAGTGATTTTTATGTTTATAACATAGATGACACAATTTCTTATCAAGAAGCTTTATCGTCTCATGATTTTGAGTTTTGGAAAGAAGCTATTAATGAAGAGATGGATTCTCTTATTTCAAATAAAACTTGGAAGCTAGTTGACTTACCAGATGGTTGTCACGCTATAGGGTGTAAATGGATTCTTAGGAAAAAACTAAAGCCTGATGGAACAATAGATAAATATAAGGCTAGGCTTGTAGCAAAAGGATTTAAACAAAAAGAAGGAATTGACTATTTTGATACTTTTTCACCTGTTACTAGAATAACATCCATTAGATTTTTAATAGTGATTGCATCTATTCATAATCTCATAATTCATCAAATGGATGTCACAACGGCTTTTTTAAATGGAGACTTAGAAGAAGAAATTTACATGGAGCAACTTGAGGGCTTTGTAATGCCTGGTCAAGAAAATAAGGTATGTAAGTTGAATAAATCTCTGTACGGTCTTAAACAAGCTCCTAAACAATGGCATGAAAAATTTGATATGTGCATGAGAGATAATAATTTTAAATCAAGTGAATGTGATAAATGTATTTATTTTAAGTCTTTCAATAATTGTCATGTGATTATATGTTTATATGTGGATGATCTCTTAATTTTCGGAAATAATATGGACACAATTGATAATACTAAAACTTTGCTCAAGAAATACTTTGAAATGAAAGATCTTGGTGAAGCTAATGTTATACTGGGAATGAAAATTACTAGAAGTAGTGATTGTATTTTACTTGATCAGTCTCATTACATAGATAAAATATTAAAGAAGTTTAATTATGTTGACTGTAAGCATGTGACTACTCCTTTTTTGTCTCATTTATGTTTATTTCCTACCGTTGAAGCTAAAGATATTGTTAATCAAGAAGAATATGCCAAAATAATTGGTAGTTTGCGTTATGCTTGTGATTGTACTAGACCTGATATAGCATATGCGGTAGGTGTTTTAAGTAGATTTACTAGCAAGCCTAATAAAGAACATTGGTATGCTTTAGATCGCTTGATGAAATATTTGTGTGGTACTAAAAATTATGGATTATGTTATAAAAAACAGCCTGCTGTCCTTGAATGTTTTAGTGATGCTGATTGGAACTCCTTATCAGGTGATTCTTTATCTACAACTGGCTTTATATTTACTTTAGGTGGTAGTGCTATTTGTTGGAAATCTAAAAAACAACAAATAATTGCAAAATCGACAATGGAGGCTGAGCTAATTGCTTTAGCTTCAGCTAGTGAAGAGGCTAGCTGGTTAAGAGATTTATTACATGAAATTCCAATATGGGAAAAACCAATACCACCTGTGTTAATACATTGTGATAGCACTGCTACAATTGGTAGGGTGCATAACCGTTATTATAACGGAAAATCCAGATCTATTAGAAGGAAGCATGCTATAGTGAGATCCTATTTGAGTAGTGGGATTATAAGTGTGAATTACATAAAATCAAATGATAACCTTGCAGACCCTTTAACAAAAGCTCTAGCTAGAGAAAAGATCTGGAGTACATCGAGGGGGATGGGTCTTTTGCCCAAAGAATCTGGAATCTCCTATGAGGAAACCCAATCTAATGATCAGAGATCCTAAGAGTTAGGTTCAATGGGAAAAACGAATCATAGAGAGGTCGTTAAAAGATACACATTAAGTAACTTTAAACTTATTTGTCCATCCCTATGGTGTAGTGTATCTTTCCTGTAACGATGGAGGGTTAATTCTTTAAGAATCTTAATGAAATCTATAGCTCATTATGAGTGGAGTGTGTTAGTTACAGGAACACTCTTGATAGATTTCACCTATGTGAGTATTGGAGTGGGGCCGCTCCTATGAAGCTTGGTTGGGCAAGTTTCTAGATTATTCACTAAGTCTGGGATCAAGCATAAGGCCGTAATGTGCTGGCTTAAAGAGAAGCTCGTAAACACCTGAATTATTATGTGTGTATTGCAAACTCTTGTCTCCCCTGTACAGCCAAAGTTCAATGCGTATGGCATACTATTGGCTTAGGATCAAGATTTGCTACTACACTAAGTAAAGGTTCAATGCGGTCGCACACCTTTATTATGCATAATAATTCATCTCTGTCTAAGTTAATTAAAAAAAATGTTTAATAATTTATTATTATTAAAATAGAGGAGGAATTGTTGTAATTTTAATAATAAAATAAAGGCTAAACGTTAAACATTAGCAATGTGAACAATATTGGTTTATAACTGATAAGTAAAAGTGCCGTTAGCTTTTGAACAGTTGGTTTTACTCTACCGTTTTCATTAGCTTTTAAACCGTGGGTTTACTCTTGCAGGTTGTATCTTTCAACAAATGATGTCTAGATACATACACGTTACTAGCCATTCAATGCAAGCAATAATAGTGTTCAAACTCTAAACGGAAATGTACTCATAAAACTCATAATAAATTTTATTAATCAGTTTCAAATCTGCAGCCTATAAATAGTGAAGCAAATCCTCAAACAAATCATCAACTCTCACAACTCATCTTGCATACAAATTTCATTCTCCATACAAACTATCAAATTCTTGGAAAGGCAGAGAAAGGTGTTCTATTTTTTTGAGCTTTTTGACTCTACAGTTAGTGCAGAATTGTAGAGCGTACAACGAAGAATCAGTTGGGCTATTGTATCCTGGAGGCGACACGCTTTGAGTTCCTGCTGCACCGGCCAATATAAACCGCAGAGGCGTGAATCGTCTTAAAGAGAGCGAGATATCCGTGCCTCAGTCCAACTCTTCGTATCATCAGTAATTTAAATTTAATTTCATATTTCTTATATCATTTTTTATTACTAACAATTTCTGTTGATTTAGCTTATATTTCCAACAATCCCTTCAATAGCTCATCAGCCATTCTACTTTTCCCCAACAAGCAGATGCATCGCTCATTTTTCCTTTCTTATGTGGCAGCCCTAGTTTTCTTCTCCTTTACAACTTAGTTATTTTTGAGAAATGCAGAAACTGTTGCACAACGAGACTAAAATAGACTGCAAATGATTCACCAAGACTATGCACCAAGATATAAAATGCAAGAAAATGATCAACATGGACACTCAATATACGTGATTCGGCTTGTAAGCCTACGTCCATGAGCGAAGACAACGAGAAATTTCACTATAACAAGAAGATAAAGATTACAAGAGCTTTACGCTCAAGCTCACAATGCTCTCCCCATAAACCCGAGAATGATAATTCTCAACAAAAATTCCCAACTCTCTAGCTTGCTCACTCTCGGCTTGATGCTACTGCTTGCTCTACTTACAATGCTCTTCATCCTTTATATAGGAAACAATAGGCGGCTAAGAAGCTTCAAGAATGTGACTACATTAATTCTTACATGCAGCAAATTGCTTGCTATTGGCTAATGAAGAAGGCAGCCAAGATTCCCTTTTAATATGAAAGCTTTTCATTGGTTGGAGGAGAGGCAACCAATAAGAAACATGCTTAAACAATAAGAATGAATTTCATTGATTGAAATGTGGGCACCGACTTGCCAATTCAAGTCACACTTAACAAATCTCCACTTTGACTTGAAAAATTCTTCCAAGTTGCATTTCTCGAAACTTAAACATCTTCGGCTTAACCACCCTTCAGCATTACTGACTGCAAATACCAATCAAGTACAAGCAATGCTTGAACTTAAGTGCAGGGATAGTCTTCGTTAGCATGTCCGCAGGATTATCCTCCGTAGCAATCTTTTTTATCACAGCATCTCCTTGCGTAACATGATCTCGAACAAAATGATATCTGATGTCAATGTGCTTGGTCCGCTCGTGATACTTCTAATTTTTCGTCAGATGAATTGCACTCTGGTTATCACAAAATACAACAGTAGAATCCTGCTACAACCCCATACTGCTAGCCAGACTTTTCATCCACAAGGCTTCTTTCACTGCTTCTACTGCTGCCATATATTCTTCCTCGATTGTAGACAAGGTCACGGTAGACTGTAACACAGCCTTCAACTTATGGCTCCTCCGAAAAGAGTGAAAACATAACCTGTCAGAGATCTTCTTCTATCCAAATCACTAGCATAATAGAGTCCACAAAACCCATGATGTCTTTAGAACAGACACTCTGATCATACACTAAGCATAAATCCGCAATACCTCTCAAATACCTAAGAATCCATTTCACAGCCTACCAATGTTCCTTACCCGGACAAGCCATATATCTACTCACTACACTGACTGCATGTGAAATATCTGGTCGAGTGCAAACCATGACTTACATTAAACTCCCAACTGCACTCGAGTATGGGATACGAGACATTTGCTGCTCCTCATCATCAGACTATGGTGATAACTGAGCTGAGAGCTTAAAGTGTGCTGCTAAAGGAGTGTTAACAAGTTTAGCCTTATCCATACCGAAATGTTCAAGCACTCTTCTGATATAATTTTCTTGTGATAAGAAAAGCTTGCCCTCTTTTCGGTCTCTGTGAATCTCCATTCCAAGAATCTTCTTAGTAGCCACCAAATCCTTCATCTCAAACTCACCACTTAGCTATGATTTTAAATTGTTGATTTCCAGCATGTTTTTAGCAGTAATTAACATGTCATCAACATAAAGCAACAAATATATGTATGAACCATCTGAGAGTTTGTAACGACCCGTTACCACATTTTTCACCTTAATTTTACACCATTTATCCGATTGGGCTGTCTGTGATACTTCACTTGCACTTAATGTTAAACATATTTAATATAACATTGTTAATATAATACACATCCCCTATCTTATTTACAAAAATGTAGTACTGTATACATGTCTAAATACATAAAATAAATGATCGTACCTCATATATCTTAGTCGGTCTGTCACCTTGTCCATTATGTGCAGCCGTAATCCACAAATATTGGATCTCACCATCATCAAAACCTGAAATGTTAAAATTGGGAAGTGAACAAACCACGGCTCAGTAAGAGAGTTATATGCTACACTTGATATTCAGCTATCTATATGCTGAAAATAATTTTTATTTTCTTTGAAATCTTCCTAGCTTACTCTAGGCTCACATGTAGGAAGGATACTACAGTCGGATAGGGATCTAGATAGAGTAAGATAGGTATTTTGAAATACCTGGCTTGTTCCGGAACCTAGAAGCAACTGTAGAGAGTACTATTTTCGTTATTTTCAAAACGATATAATTTTCATTTTTCCACAAAGTAAACCACTTATCTCTTTTCACTTCAGTATACTTTAAAACACGTGGCAGTTCAGTAATAAAAATAGTGGTTTACTTCTCTTCTCTTCAGTACAGTAAAAACACGTGACAGTACAGTGATTTGTAAATATCCAATCGTTGGATAGTTACTTCTTCGATTATTTCTTTCTTAGAAATAATTCTTATGTTATTCTTTTAGAATAAACATTTATTTCTCTTTTTAAATCAGTAACCGTATCGTACAGTTTAGTAAAACAGTGTATTCAATAAAACAGTAAATCGATATGGTTCAATCAGTAGACAGTAAACAGTAGCTACCAATTCAGAAAATAGTATAAGGTAGCTTTCAGTTTAATAAACAGTAAGTGATAGCTTTCAGCTCAGTAAAATAGTAATCAATGGCTACCATTTCAGTAAACAGTACAGTTCAGTAACACAGTGTTTTGGTACGGTCTTTCATCAGTAAACAGTAAAAGTACAGTAATTCAGTACAGCAAACAGTACAGTAAATAGGATTCCGTAAATCCTTTCAGAAACCAGTAAACAGTAAACAGTAAGCAGTAAGTGAGACTAGGCAACACCCTACAAGTAAATCATGCTATCATCATCCACTAAGGGACACCGTAACAGTAATGAGATCTATGGCCATGATTTATAATATGTCCTCGGTGTACGCTTGCTAGGTGACAATCCGGGACGCTGATGACTAGCTGGTCAATCAACCACGTGACAGTAACAGTATATGTGATGCATGAAGCTCGGGGCCTAAGTCTCAAAACAGTGTAACCGTACCATAGCCTTTATGGATTTTAAACACAGTAAATTAAAATATTTCACAAGTATCCATAAGGCTCACATGTAATAAATCATCACCTTTATGAAATAATTAAATTAAAATAACATTTCTCAAAATATTTCATAAAGGTATAAATCATATTTTCCATACGATGAAAACAGTTTATAAATCATTACTGAAAATATAGAAGGGCAAAACTGTCCTTTTTCCACCGTAAAACCATATGCACGCTTTTCCGTGCTTTCACTTGAAAACATGGTTTTTCAATAATTTATGAAAAATAAAATATTTATTTTTCCAAATTCATAAATCCCGTAACCATGTTTCTTTCTAAAAACACGTGTAGAGACCTTTAGTCTCGAAATCATAGTTTTCCATCATTTCTTAACCTTTTATGGAATTTTTATAATTAATTATTTCCATAATTAAAACCATAAAGGTTTTATGTAAAATCAGGTGAATATTTAAGAATATTTATAAAAATATTCACTTCAGTCTTTTTTTTTATCTCGTTTCACGTGAAATATCACCTATCGGGTGAATTTTCGGTGATTTCCTTTTCACCATTCTCGAAAACATGAATATTTTAAAATTAAATATTACTATATTCATGTTTTATGAAATTTACTTAATTTCTCGATTTTCGTACTCAAAAATCGATTCACGTGAAATCAAATCTTTTATTTTGGTTTTCGATGATTTTCGGTAAATTTTAAGAAATTTTTCGATAATTTTCGGCAGTATAATGGCTGTCGATTTGGCTAGCCTCCTGTACGGAAAATACAGTTTATATTTTCAATCGGTGTTTCATCACAATTTCAACCGATAAATCATCACACCATAAAACCGATAATTAATAATAGCATTTATAACATTAAATGCAATTTAAAAACATGGCCGAATATCCTTACAGGCGGCACATGTCTCCCTTACCTGTTTCGGGTCGGCGACTGCCTCTCGAAGGTCGCGCCCGTGTTCACCTCGCCCGATTCCATCGGCTCGGTCATCGAGGGAATTTTCTGGAATTTAAATTCTAAAATTTAGAATTTTTTTCATAATTATTTAAATAAATAAATTATTTAAATAATTTAATACTTTTCAGGATTTCTTACCGATTCCCGTATTTCTCGGGATTTCCCGTAATTTTTGAATTCTCGAGAATTTTCCAAATTCCCGGAATTCCTTTCCCCTTTTCTTTTTCTTCTTTTTCTCTTTTTCTTTCTTTTTCTTTTCTTTTCTCTTTTTTTTTCTTTTCTTTTTCCTTTTCTTTTTTTTCTTTTTCTTTCCTGGCCGGTTCAGACCAGTCAGACCGGCTCCACCCTCCTCACCGCCGGTTCTCCTCCGGTGGCCGGTTCTCCTGCGGCTAGGGGGCTCAGCAGCTGGCCGGCGTCGAGGCGAAGCTGCCGGTGGCCTCAGCTTGGCCTGGATCGGTGGCACGGCGGCGGATCTACTCGGTTTTGCCTCGATCACTTCTCCTCCTCCGTCAGCCTTCCTCCGCCGTTCCCAGCCTCTCCGGTGGCCTCCATCCCATTCCTCTCCTTCCGGCGGTGCTTCGGCTGTGGTGGTGGTGGTGGCCGGTTTGGCCGGCATCGCCAGATCCATTTTCTTTTTCTTCCTGGCCTCTGCCGGTCTTTTCCTTCGATTTTCCTTTCGTTTCTTTCCTTTCTCCGTCGCCGGTCGCCTCCTCTTCCAGCCCTTGGCTCGTCGGCGACGTCGCTCTTCTCCTCTCTTCCCTTTTCCGGCAACCGTGGCAGGTGCCACTCGGGAAGACAGAATCGGGAGTCTTCCCGATTCTGTTTCTTCTTTTTTTTTGTATTTATTTTAATTATAATTATATTTATAACTATATTATAAATATAATTATTTTATTTTATTATATAGTACTTTGTACTGTATACTATATAAATATATATTATATATTAATAATATATATTTACACATAAAATATATTTTCATGTACTTTAAATTAAATAACATTTATATATATATATAAATGTAATTTAAAATATATATTGTATTTACAATATATATACATATAAACTTTAATGTAAAATAACATTTACATTTTCCATATATATATATATATATTCTTATATATACATAAAATATTATACTTGTATACATATGTACTATATATCATTAAAGTACCTATGTATTTGTATAAAAATATATTTATATACATATAATTATATAAATATATATCATATTAATTTCTTATTTTCTTATTTAATTTGGATTTCCATTTATCCAAATTAAATTTCATCCTTTCCTTATTTTCCATAATTCGAATTTTTTTTTCTTCACACGAATTTCCCGATTCTTTTACTTCCTCAATTCTCGGGATTTTCACCAATATCCCGTTCTCACAATTTTATTTATTTATTTATTTCAATATTTATTTCCAATAAATGGAAAATTTACGGTTATCACATCCTCCCCACCTTATAAAATTCGAACCTCCGAATTTAACTTAAGTCCAAAGGTGGTACATGCCGTATACTTACGACTTTTGACCTCTAAGTCATCCTCCAAGTAATACTGCCAGTACATTTTCAACATCAAGAGTACTTTAGACCACTACGTGTCTTTCATCATATACGACTATACTCTCGTAAGTTCATTTCTCAATTCGGGAGTTATTCATTTTCACTCTTTTCATATAAGAGTCCATATACAATATTTTTCATATTACAGCTGCTCTATGCTGTTCATCATCTATTTTTCTTACTTAGCGCCAAGTTGACATAATTTGGTACTATTATGTACTCATGTCAATCAATTATATGTAAGTGTCCCAGTAGCTTTCACATCTCATGCACACGCTCTCTCAATATCATGGAGCATTTACATCTCACGCTCATATATGTATACATCAGTATGGAGCGGTACAATCAGTACACTTGGGATCTCAAGCCTTTTGCTATTTCTCATTAAGCATATGGCAACTCAGAGACTCCCATCACATGTAAGGCTCACTGGAACTGTACATACACATTCACATCGTTTAACACTTATACTTCGACTACAGCACTAGAAAATCTAAGAGTCTAATAATGGAAGGTGATTCTATTCAGATCATCAGTCTTTAATCACTTCCATATTATCATTTCTCTTTTGGACTCTTTATTGCTCACAATATTCATTTTCACTTTTATTTCATTAAGGTTGCATCTCACTTGCAGACTTTATTATTGATCATCTCTTACAATCATAAATCATGAGACAATCATATTCTCTTCATGTAGTATGGTCTTTACATCTCTTTTCATAATTTAGATTCCACAATTGAATCCTCAATTTATATTTTTGATCACCACATCATCTATATACTTCCACCGTTTCTATCATGTTACGGTGGTTATATGTATAATCATTTTTTTTCATTTATATACTGGCAGTAAATAATACTTGTCATTTTTTCATTTTTTTTGTTTGATTTTACATCTTGCCACAGTTATGTGATAACCAACACAATTTACTTTCAGTCTTACCTTCGGGAACTGTTTCATATTTATGTTCCCTTCTCATCATGTAACTTATTTCCTTATTCCACTTTCATTTTCATTTTCATATTTCCACTTTTATCTTTTCATATTTTTACTCTCATCCTTTTAGTCGGTTTCTCGATTGGTATGGTACTATACTGCTAAGATTTTTTAAAATCTTGCATACCATCTTTTCTTTACACTTATCCATTTACCGACTTTAACTTCTTTCATTAATTACATCACATTAATAGAGCAGCTAATCTCATCACTCTTCTATAGATTGGCATTAGTATCTAGCTAGACTCATTACTTCCGTATCTCAATCATTATCTCTTATAGACAGATTCACTGTCATTCTGTCATTTCGAGATCATATATCCCTCATAAGGAGACACTGTCTAGCCAAACATCTTAGTTGCCAATCTTATCACAATTCCACAGTCTTTAAGAGTTTAAGGATTATACCACAATGCTGCTCATGTTTCATTTGTACTTTAAGCTCTATCAGTATTTCATCAATTTACTCATGTATGGGTGCCTCATTCTTTAGGCTTATATACTTCACAAGGCAACTCATCAACCTTGTAACCTCAATAGGAACTCGTAAAATTCACTCCGAGTTCTAATCATCATTTATGGACATCAATCTCTAATCTTTTATCTAAGGACGCTTTATACCGAGGCTAGTCTTATTAACTCCTCATGTTTATTGAATCAGATCCATAAAGCGTCCATTTCATCATGTAGATGAATACTTGTTCTTTATAAGAACTTTATTACATAGTAACCATTTACTATATCATGTCGATTCATCTACTTATTAAAATCATTTGTGCTGCTCTCTTTTACACTTATGCAGCCAAGTTCATTAATCTCAAATTTTTTTTCACTATCTGTATTTCCATCAATCACACCTTATACACGTGCACTTTATTATTCTTTCATTTTCCAGAGTGGATTTCTTAAGCTTTCGGATTTTCTTAACTTTTCCGATATAAGCTTAGAATCAGATTTCATATTCAAAATCGAGTCAATGTTTTCTCGATTCCTCCAATTTATATAACTCTGGAAGTTCTATCGGAAATCAAATCCGATACTTTCTTTAATCACATATTTCTTATCAACTTGGACATTTCATTCTTATGTCCTTTCATTCACACTGTGTATTCTTAAGGCAGAGACATTTACTATTCAATTCATTTCAACTCATACTCTACCTTGATTTCATTGTTCACTCATACTTTACAGCCTTACGAATCTCATTCCAATAAGCTGTAGTAAGTACAATAGTTATCAACACATGTTACAGCTAACCTAGTTATTACATTATTACTTTAAATCATTTTCATTTAATGAATTCAGGCTTAATTCCCTTGAGTATGTTATCCACGAGGTTCGAACCTTGGCACCCTTACGTACCTAGTTCCTTACACTCGTGTTATCACTGAAATAATTGTAAGAGCCTCACCCGTTCGTATTGGCCGTCGGCGAGCATCCCCTAGGCGATCCTTTCGCCCCAGGTTTACCTTTACAAGTGAGTCGGCGACCACATAGTTCGCCTACACCTCACAACACATAATCTACTACGGGTCGCCCATCATTGAGTCACCCATCACAGTTCTGTCTCAAGGGTCCTAAAGATCTCTAGGTTAGCTGTCATCTTCTTTTTATCACTTTACTGTTCTTATATTTAAACAGTACTCCACATAGTACCTCATTCTGTAGTACATATTTCAAGATATTTCGGTTCTATATAAGATCATCTATTTGTTACCTCAAAGTAGTAAAATATATAGAACCGTAATTAACCACACCAATATGTATTTCATTATCTGTACTATTCACCTCATCAGTCAATTCCTATAATCATTTCACTTTTCATAGTATTCAACGATCCTGTTCAATACACTCTTAATTTTCGGCCCTTACAATCAATAACTGGGCCAATCATCTGATGACATTCCACTACACTTATCGGATCACATCGTGCAAGGCCTCGGCCCGTCCGCCGTCCGCTTATACACATCTGTATTGTCCTCTTTAAGAATGCCCAGCCCATTCACTGGGTCACCCCTTAAGGATCTATCGTGAGGCCCAGCCCGTTCACTAGGTCACTCACCATTCGCGTCCGAAATCTAAGTGTCGGTGGAATCAGTAATAGGGATCGCTATATTCATATGACATCCTCTATGCCATTTATAACTCCATTACTATCAATGGATCCAAGATTAACTTGATTTTTATCACTATTTGGAACATCGCCCAACATAGGGGCATTTTCGTCATTTTGACATTTATTTCTTTCTCCTCAGTATACATTTAACCAAAGATCTTCTTATCTATGTGCTGATAGTATGCTTTCTCGTACTAATATCAGCATTTATAGGACCTTGTCTGATTCAGACAAAGAAATCCAATAGGATCCATAATTGGATTATTTTGCATGAAATGCAGCTTTACATCATCAATTTCTCTATCAAATTACTCAATTCCAACCTCTATTGGTCTACTTAAACTGCCTGTAAAATTTTGGAGTCAGGGGTATTTTGGTCATTTTTGGTCAAAAATTTTTTCTCTCTTTAAATTACCCTCAATCGGTGATCTTAAAGTCTATTTAATGATGATATGTCATTCCCCTCCTTATATAATCACTTTTAGGTCTCTGTTCGATTCGGATCGTAAAGTACTGGTGGGGCCCTCACCGAGTCCTTTCGATTCCTTACCGAACAGGCCTTCATTTAGATTATAAGAATCACCAATTTTCTGGTAATTTCTGAGCCTATTTTTCTCTTTCACATTCTCAATTTATACTTTCTCACTCCCTTTAAATCATTTTACTCAATTTACAATCATTTATTTTTTTCTGTGTATTCATACGACACAATACTACTGGGGATGTTTAACACTTTTCCTTCAAAAGTATTCACAGACATCAGGCCAACCATGCTCTGATACCATTAAATCTATAACGACCCGTTACCACATTTTTCACCTTAATTTTACACTATTTATCCGATTAGGCTGTCTGTGATACTTCACTTGCACTTAATGTTAAACATATTTAATATAACATTGTTAATATAATACACATCTCCTATCCTATTTACAAAAATGTAGTACTGTATACATATCTAAATACAGAAAATAAATGATCGTACCTCATATATCTTAGTCGGTCTGTCACCTTGTCCATTATGTGCAGCCGTAATCCACAAATATTGGATCTCACCATCATCAAAACCTGAAATGTTAAAATTGGGGAGTGAGCAAACCACGGCTCAATAAGAGAGTTATATGCTACACTTGATATTCAGCTATCTATATGCTGAAAATAATTTTTATTTTCTTTTAAATCTTCCTAGCTGGCTCTAGGCTCACATGTAGGAAGGATACTACAGTCGGCAAGGGATCCAGATAGAGTAAGGCGAGTATTTTGAAATACCTGGCTTGTTCCGGAACCTAGAAGCAACTGTAGAGAGTACTATTTTCGTTATTTTCAAAACGATATAATTTTCGTTTTTCCACAAAGTAAACCACTTATCTCTTTTCACTTCAGTATACTTTAAAACACGTGGCAGTTCAATAATAAAAATAGTGGTTTACTTCTCTTCTCTTCAGTACAGTAAAAACACGTGACAGTACAGTGATTTGTAAATATCCAATCATTGGATAGTTACTTCTTCGATTATTTCTTTCTTAGAAATAATTCTTATGTTATTCTTTTAGAATAAACATTTATTTCTCTTTTCAAATCAGTAACCGTATCGTACAGTTTAGTAAAACAGTATATTCAATAAAAAAGTAAATCGATATGGTTCAATCAGTAGACAGTAAACAGTAGCTACCAATTCAGAAAATAGTATAAGGTAGCTTTCAGTTCAAGAAACAGTAAGTGGTAGCTTTCAGTTCAGTAAAACAGTAATCAATGGCTACCATTTCAGTAAACAGTACATTTCAGTAACACAATGTTTTGGTACGGTCTTTCATCAGTAAACAGTAAAAGTACAGTAATTCAGTACAGTAAATAGTACAGTAAATAGGATTCCGTAAATCCTTTCAGAAATCAGTAAACAGTAAACAGTAAGCAGTAAGTGAGACTAGGCAACACCCTACAAGTAAATCATGCTATCATCATCCACTAAGGGACACCGTAACAGTAATGAGATCTATGGCCATAATCTATAATATGTCCTCGGTGTACGCTTGCTAGGCGACAATCCGGGACGCTGATGACTAGCTGGTCAATCAGCCACGTGACAGTAACAGTATATGTGATGCATGAAGCTCGGGGCCTAAGTCTCAGAATAGTGTAACCGTACCATAGCCTTTATGGATTTTAAACACAGTAAATTAAAATTTTTCACAAGTATCCATAAGGCTCACATGTAATAAATCATCACCTTTATGAAATAATTAAATTAAAATAACATTTCTCAAAATATTTCATAAAGGTATAAATCATATTTTCCATACGGTGAAAACAGTTTATAAATCATTACTGAAAATATAGAAGGGCAAAACTGTCCTTTTTCCACCGTAAAACCATATGCACGCTTTTTCGTGCTTTCACTTGAAAACATGGTTTTTCAATAATTTATGAAAAATAAAATATTTATCTTTCCAAATTCATAAATCTCGTAACCATGTTTCTTTCTAAAAACACGTGTAGAGACCTCTAGTCTCGAAATCATAGTTTTCCATCATTTCTTAACCTTTATGGAATTTTAATAATTAATTATTTCCATAATTAAAACCATAAAGGTTTTATGTAAAATCAAGTGAATATTTAAGAATATTTATAAAAATATTCACTTCAGTCTTTTTTTTATTTTTATCTCGTTTCACGTGAAATATCACCTATTGGGTGAATTTTCGGTGATTTCCTTTTCACCATTCTCGAAAACATGAAAATTTTAAAATTAAATATTACTATATTCATGTTTTATGAAATTTACTTAATTTCTCGATTTTCTTACTCAAAAATTGATTCACGTGAAATCAAATCTTTTATTTTGGTTTTCGATGATTTTCGGTAAATTTTAATAGTTTTTTGATAATTTTTCGGCAGTATAACGGCTGCCGATTTGGCTAGCCTCCTGCACGAAAAATACAGTTTATATTTTCAATCGGTGTTTCATCACAATTTCAACCGATAAATCATCACACTATAAAACCGATAATTAATAATAGCATTATAACATTAAATGCAATTTAAAAACATGGCCGAATATCCTTACAGGCGGCACATGTCTCCCTTACCTGTTTCGGGTCGGCGACTGCCTCTCGAAGGTCGCGCCTATGTTCACCTCGCCCGATTCCATCGGCTCGGTTATCGAGGGAATTTTCTGGAATTTAAATTCTAAAATTTAGAATTTTTTTCATAATTATTTAAATAAATAAATTATTTAAATAATTTAATACTTTTCAGGATTTCTTACGGATTCCTGTATTTCTCGAGATTTCCCGTAATTTTTGAATTCTCGGGAATTTTCCAAATTCCCGGAATTCCTTTCCCCTTTTCTTTTTCTTCTTTTTCTTCCTTCTTTCTTTTTCTCTTTTTCTTTCTTTTTCTTTTCTTTTCTCTTTTTTTTTCTTTTCTTTTTCCTTTTCTTTTTTTTCTTTTTCTTTCCTGGCCGGTTCAGACCAGTCAGATCGGCTCCACCCTCCTCACAGCCGGTTCTCCTTCGACGGCCGGTTCTCCGGCGGCTCGGGGGCTCAGCAGCTGGCCGGCGTCGAGGCGAAGCTGCCGGTGGCCTCAGCTTGGCCTGGATCGGTGGCACGGCGGCGGATCTATTCGGTTTTGCCTCGGTCACTTCTCCTCCTCCGTTGGCCTTCCTCCGCCGTTCCTAGCCTCTCCGGTGGCCTCCATCCCATTCCTCTCCTTCCGGCGGTGCTTCGGCTGTGGTGGAGGTGGCCGGTTTGGCCGGCACCGCCAGATCCATTTTCTTTTTCTTCCTGACCTCCGCCGGTCTTTTCCTTCGATTTTCCTTCCGTTTCTTTCCTTTCTCCATCGCCGGTCGCCTCCTCTTCCAGCCCTTGGCTCGCCGGCGACGTCGCTCTTCTCCTATCTTCCCTTCTCCAGCAACCGTGGCCGGTGCCACTCGGGAAGACAAAATCGGGAGTCTTCCCGATTCTGTTTCTTCTTTTTTTTTTGTATTTATTTTAATTATAATTATATTTATAACTATATTATAAATATAATTATAGTATTTTATTATATAGTACTTTGTACTATATACTATACAAATATATATTATATATTAATAATATATATTTACACATAAAATATATTTTCATGTACTTTAAATTAAATAACATTTATATATATATATATAAATGTAATTTAAAATATATATTGTATTTACAATATATATACATATAAACTTTAATGTAAAATAACATTTACATTTTCCATATATATATATATACTTATATATACATAAAATATTATACTTGTATACATATGTACTATATATCATTAAAGTACCTATGTATTTGTATAAAAATATATTTATATACATATAATTATATAAATATATATCATATTAATTTCTTATTTTCTTATTTAATTTGGATTTCCATTTATCCAAATTAAATTTCATCCTTTCCTTATTTTCCATAATTCCAATTTTTTTTTCTTAACACGAATTTCCCGATTCTTTCACTTCCTCAATTCTCGGGATTTTCACCAATATCCCGTTCTTACAATTTTATTTATTTATTTATTTCAATATTTATTTCCAATAAATGAAAAATTTACGGTTATCACAGAGTTGCCTATGATAGACACAAGCATCATAATCACACCGGATATAGCCATGTTCTATCATAAAGGTGTCGAACTGCTTGTGATTGCTTTAATTTATATAAAGACTTTTTTAACAAGCAAACATAATCTTCCTTACCAGGCACTTTGAAACCCTCTGGCTGATGCATGTAGATCTTTTCTTCGAACTCACCATGCAGAAATGCTGTCTTCACATCAAGCTGCTCAAGCTCTATATAAAGCTTGGCTACCATGGCAAGCAACATGCGATTGGAGTTATGCTTTACCACCGGAGAGAAGACTTTATTGTAATCAATCCCTTCCTTTTGACTAAAGCCTTTAGCTACCAACCGTGCCTTGTATCTTGCTGTATCAGCCCCTAGGATGTCTTCCTTTTTCTTGAAGACCCACTTGCAGCCAATAATCCTTTGATTATTCGACGGTTCAACCAACTCCCATGTATGATTTTTATGAAGAGATTCTTTCTCTTCGAATCTCTTCATTCATAGCAATTGCCCACTGTGCTGACTTTTCACATGCAACTACATTATTATAACTAGAAAGTTCAGTATCGATGGATTCCACCACACTGAGTGCATAAGAAACCAGACTTGCATCTGCATAATGCTGAGGAGGTTTAATCTGTCTCCTCGCTCTTCCAGTGGCAATGCTATATTACTACTCTTGAGATACATCATGAGAATCCTGTACCATAGTACGATTGTCCTAGACTAAAGTACCTTCCATAGAATTACTAGGAGCCTCCACCTGAAATTCCATATGTTGCTCAACACTATGATCTCCCTTACCATTTGACTCCTCCTTTTCTCGAGAATTGTTGGTGGATCGAAGCATGGATGACTCATCAAAAGTCACATCTCTACTAGATATAAACTTGGGTGATTTTGGGTCAAGACACCACAACCTGTATCCCTTCACCCCTCAGCCGTACCCTAGAAATATCCATTTCTGCGCTTTGGGTTTAAGCTTCCCCTCATTAACATGAGCATAAGCAGGACAGCCAAACACTCGTAAGCTTGAGTAATTAGCAGGAGAACCAGACCATACTTCCTTTGGAGTCTTCAGCTCAATGGCTGTAGAAGGAGATCTACTCACCAAATAGCATGCAGTATTTATAGTTTCAACCTAAAAGTCTTCACCAAGCCCAGCATTTGATCTCATGCACCGAGCTCGCTCTAAGAGAGTTCTATTCATTCGTTCTGCAACTCCATTCTGCTGTAGTGTGCGTCGAACAGTGCAGTGTCTCACTATTCCTTCACTTTTACAGAACTCATTATATTCACCCGAGTAATACTCCAAACCGTTATCCGTTCTGGGCCTCTTGATCTTCTTCTCTATTTGATTTTCAATCAAGGCTTTGAATTGCTTAAAGGTGACAAGCACTTGGTGTTTGTGCTTTAGAAAATACACCCAAACCTTTTTCAAATAATCATCAATAAAAGTCAACAGATATTTATGACCACCCTTTGAAATTATTGGAGAGGTACCCCAAAGATCAGAATAAATGTAATCAACCATACCTTTGGTTCGATGAATCCCAATGTTGAACTGCACTCGAGTTTGCTTGCCAAAAACACAATGTTCACAGAAGTTAAGCTTCCCAGCACTTTGTCCACACAGTAAACCTTGCTTGCTCAACACTGAAAGACCTCTCTTACTCATATGTCCAAGTCGCATATGCCATAACCTGGTGGTGTCAGAATCTGGATCAACTGATGATGAAACTGCTGCAGCACCAGCAACAGTGGTAACATCCAAGATGTAAAGTCCTCGCTCCAAATGTCCATGCATCACAATCAAGGCACCTGAGGATACTCTCAATACTCCATCTTTACCGAAGTATCGAAAGCATTTAGTGTCCAAAGTGCTCAAGGATATCAAGTTCTTCTTCATCTTAGGAATATGCCTAACATCTGTCAAGGTTTTGACAATACCATCAAATATCTTAATACAAACTGTGCCAATCCCCACGACCTAACATGCGTGATCATTCCCCATTAGCACTGAGCCTGCACACGTATTGTATGTAGCAAATAAATTTTTGGAAGTGCTAATGTGAAATGTAGCAGCGGTATCAGGAATCCATTTCTCACTGACGCGTGATTTTGATACTGCTAGAACTATTTCAGCATCTTCAGAAGACTGTGAATCGACCACGTTTGCACCATTTTCCGACTGCTCTAACGATTCAACTCTATCCTTCTTCTTTGGACAATCTTTCTTCATGTGCCCAAATTTCCTGCAATAGAAACATTGAATTCTTTTTCCAGACTGTGATCTGAATTGATTCATGCTTGAACTACCACTCTTTGTTTTGGATCTTCCCCGAGTGACCAGACCTTCATCTTGATTGTTGTCGACTGCCTTACCGATAAGTTTCTTCCTTAACTTAGTGGAACCCAAGGCACTTTTAACATTATCAAGAGAAATATCATCACAACCATATAACATCGTATCGACAAAATTCTTGTACGATGGTGGCAACAAACACAGCAGAATCAAGACCCCGAGTGACCAGACCTTCATCTTGATTGTTGTCGACTGCCTTACCGATAAGTTTCTTCCTTAACTTAGTGGAACCCAAGGCACTTTTAACATTATCAAGAGAAATATCATCACAACCATATAACATCGTATCGACAAAATTCTTGTACGATGGTGGCAACAAACACAGCAGAATCAAGGCTTGATCTTCATCATTGATCTTAATATCGATATTTTTTAGATTCATAATAATGGTATTAAAAGCATCTAGGTGCTGGTGTATAGGCATACTTTTCTCCATTTTTAGGGTGTAAAGACTTTGCTTGAGGTACAACCGGTTTGTCAACGTCTTTGTCATATACTTGCTCTCTAACTTGAGCCACAAACCTAACGCGATGGTTTCATCCACTACCTCTCATAAAACTTCATCTCTAAGGCTAAGTAGGATGGCACTATGTGCCTTCTCCATAGCCTCGTTCTTTTGATCGTCTGAAAGTGCATCCGGTAATTTGTCTTTACCAGATAAAGCTTTCACCAAACCTTGTTGAACTAGCATCGCTCGCATCTTGATGCGCCATAAACTAAAGCTATTCCTTCCGGTGAACTTCTCGACTTCATATCCAGTCGATGATGTATTTACAGCCATCTTAGTCGTCTCGTACAACCTGCTCTGATACCAGTTTGTTGCACAACGAGGCTAAAATAGACTGCAAATAATTCACCAAGACTATGCACCAAGAAATAAAATGCAAGAAATGATCAACAAGGACACCCAATATACGTGGTTCGGCTTGTAAGCCTACGTCCAAGAGCGAAGACAAAGAGAAATTTCACTATAACAAGAAAATGAAGATTACAAGAGCTTTGCACTCAAGCTCACAATGCTCTCCCCATAAACCCGAGAACGATAGTTCTCAACAAAAATTTCCAACTCTTTAGCTTGCTCTCACTCTTGACTTGATGCTACTGCTTGCTCTACTTACAATGCTCTTCATCCTTTATATAGGAAACAATAAACAACTAAGAAGCTTCAAGAACATGAATGCATTAATTCTTACATACAGCAAATTGCTTGCTATTGGCTAATGAAGAAAGCAGCCGAGATTCCCTTTTAATATGAAAGATTTTCATTAGTTGGAGCAAAGGCAACCAATAAGAAACATGCTTAAACATTAAGAATGAATTTCATTAGTTGAAATGTGGGCATTTGTGAGACCCGATTTTATAATACTGTACACCATAATTTTAGTAAATCCTTGAAAGTGGAAATAAATTTTTTAGTGAAATTAAAGAAATATTGAATGTGAACTTCCACTTTGAATTTTGGATTTAGTGGATTTACGAATTATAATATGGTGTATAAGAGTTGAAGCAAATATTGAATAATGGATTAAAAGTATGGATTGAAGGAAGATAAGAAATCTGAAAATTGAGTAGAAGAATTATTTTTATGGCATAAAATACCAATAAATGGAATTATGAAAGAAAGAAAATTTATTGGTATGTATATGAATTATTTTCATTGGATTGAATACATTAAAAGAAGATGAGAAAATACAAACCAAACTGTAGACACCTAATTTTGTCCGAACAATTTTTTTATATAAAAAAAACATAAAAATAAAAATAAATAAAAGAAACAAACCATAAAATAAAAGAGAGTTGACTTTAATGATTTGTTGCCATAAGAAAGATAATAATAATAAAGGAAATAATCAAAGTGAAATAAAATCTAAAAATAAATTACCAAAAATAAAATAATGAAAAGGAAATAAATAAAAAAAGATGGAAAGGTCAAATGAAAATAAATGAAGAAAATCCCATGATTATGGGATGAATAAACTCATTGATTCATTTTTCAAAAGGAGATACAAAAAAATATGTATATAAAGAGGGGGGAGGAACCCTAGAAAAAAAAACCAAGTTGGAGAAGAAAAAACCTAGCTAGTGAACCTGTGCCTAGCTCACCACAATCATCACGAAGCCATCATCATCACCAAACTTCCATCATCTTCACTGTAACCTTGCTACACAACCTTATCACCGAGCCTGACCACCATCAGCATCTTCATTTTTGCATCCTCTGCACATTATCACCGCCAGGCCACTTCCATCACTACCACGACACTTCATCACCGTCGCTCATCATCTTACAAAACACCATCCCTTTTGCTAATACCTCTGCCACGTTGACCTACACCACCCAATCACTTGGCCACCATTTTCTTCACTGAACTTCACCAGTTTCACTACTCGGGGTCACCACCTAGCTTGCTGTCCGTTGCCAATTTTATACCTGCTCAAGTCTGCCAGTTACCACTTCAATGCCGCTTCTTTTCTTCTTGTCATCGTCACCAAGCTGCTGTCGTCTTACTACAGTTTGCTGTAAAAAAGGGAATAAAAAAAAGAAGCTGCCATTGTAACTTGCTCTTCAACGTTGGTCCTGCTGTTACAACATTATTGTAGTGCTGCAGTTTCTTCTTGGAGTCGCCCTTGAACCAGCCACCACTACCACCCCATTTTTGCATCAGTTTACTTCATCTCGTGGCCTTACCATCTCCATCGCTTCTGCTCTTGCTGTCTCTGCATCATCACATCATTCCACCCTGATGCTCACACTGGAGCTGATTGTTACGCTGCCGTTCACCGTCTTTTTGCATCAAGATATGCTGGAAACGGTGCTGGAGATAAGAAAGGAAGGAAAATATAAACACACGCAGCAAGGGAAGAATTAAAAAGTTGCTAGAAAAGATGCGTTGAAAGTTGGTCTGTTATTTTTTTTTTGTTCTTTTGTTTTATTAAGTTAACTTCATTAGTGTAATTCAAATAGAAAAAAATATAGATAGAATCATTTAATCATGGTAATTGAATTAAATTAATTGAAATAAATTTGTTGACATTTAGTTGGATTGATTTAATGATGTTGTTGAGTTTAAATTTAATAAGTGTTTAACTGCATGTAATAATGAATATGATGTTTTGTTTTTTGTATTGAACATGGATTTATTATTTTAGTTTCAAGATTAGGATTAGTTATGGATAAAAATAAAATAAAATTCACGATAATAAAAATTAGGAAATTTAAATTTTGTATTGAAAATTAAAATATAAATAAAATAAGACTAGAATAAAGAAATATCAATATAAGATGAATTATACCGATGATGACATTTAGAGAAAGTCAATTGAGACATCTTAAAAATGTTTAGGTGAGGAGATTCTTTCTTAAGTTGAGCCAAATCGATGGAATACTTTTGAAAGAATTTTCAATAAATCATAATCAATATTTATTCTTAGTAAATTAAATATGAATAAAATATAAATAAATATAGATGAACAAATATAAATATGAGAACATAAATTAGATGAAAAATTAATAGGAAAATAATTAGTAATTAATAAGATTAAATAATAAAGAAATAAATATGAGTTATACCGATGATGAAATTTCAAGAAAGTCAATCGAGACTCCTTGGAAATTTTTAGGTGAGATGATTCTTTCTTAAGTTGAGCCAAATTGATGGAATACTTTTGAAAAAATTTTCAATAAAATATAATTCATGTTTATTAAATAAATATAAATAAATAAAATAAAGATAAATTAGATCAAGATTAAGATTAAAGAAATGTAAATAAAATTAGATAAATTAACTAAATAGCTTAGAATAAAAATTATAGGAAATAAAAAATATGAATTATGCCAATGATGAAATTTCAAGAAAGTCAATTGGGACTCCTTGACTTTTTAGGTGAAAAGATTTTCTTTTAAGCCGAGCCAAATTGATGGGACGCTTTTAAGAAAATCTTCAATAAACCATGATTCATATTTATTCTCTAAATAAATAAAATAAATAAATAAAATATAAAGATAAATATAATATGAAATAAGATTAAAAAAATATAGAAATTAATATGGAGTCGAAATTAGAGCCAAAGTTAGAAAGAATAAGATTTTCATAAATTATTTAATTAATCCGACGATGGAGTTCAAGAAAGTCAATCGAGACTCCTTGAACATCTTGAGGTGAGGGAGATTTTTAAGATTGGAGCCAAATTGATGAAAAAATCTTAGAAATACTCCCAATATATAAGCATATCGAAATTAATACAAACACAAGGCAAATTGTAAAGATAACCTAAAACTAGTTGGTACCATTTTAGGATGGGCGTTGTAGGGGTGCTAATCCTTCCCTACACGTAACCGTACTCCCGAACCCTAGTATCTTTGAACGTAGACCAAGCCTTATCTTTAGTTTGAATAGGTGACCAATCACACCTAGGTAGAATGGTTGGTGGCGACTCCCATAATTTTAGTGTCTAGCTATTAGGTTTTCCGAAATCTAATACGTTATGACAGCTTGGCGACTCCACTGGGGACTTTAGAGAGTCAAGCCAATGATTGGTTTTAGGTTATTTTAGATTTGCCTTAGGTATGTTAATTTTGATAATATAATAAGACATTAATAACTACATGTTTCTTCGACACACACTTCACGTGCATGTGCATGCATTAGCCCTCTACCTGGGCTCTATCCTTTTAGGAGGAAGTAAAGTAACTACGCTCTCGTGAGGTAATACCTCCGCAATGGCTAGCGAAATACTCCCACTCAAATTGAACCTTTCCATTTGTAACCTATAATGGGTGAGGATTGGGTGCCTTACTAGTCTTGTGTGGACGACAGTAAGGAACAATTTGGGAACCTTTAGCCCTTTATCTAAAGCCATGCATATAGTGAAACTAAGAAGAACAACTGTAAGATAGAGCCATATCAATCCATACTCTAGAAAATACCCATTATTTAGGACACATGTTTGATCAAGTTTGTTTGATTTTGATTTATAAATGAGACACTAAGAGGGTACCATGAGTTCTTCACCAGAAACATTTCCATGCATCACTCATCCATTATTGTTACATGACAACTTTTTACCATACTATTCCATACATATGCATGTAGCATCATCTCATTATGTTCATCTTCAATCATTATTTTAAACAAAACATTTTCAAAATTTTTCAAGCATCACCACATGTGAAATGATAAATTCTTAATTGTGGCAATAAAAGATTCAAAGATAGCTCGACCAAAGGTTCATTCACACAACACTCGTTATCAAGCTAAGGTCATGGAAGAAGAATCAAGCATGCGCATGGAGAAGATGGAAAAAGCTCAAGAGGAAATGAGGGGGTAATTGGCCCAAATTACAGAGCTGTTGAAAAGTCTAAGCAAGGGCAAAGGAGTTGTAGAAGAAGTTGCAGTCCAAGAAGGGGTTCAACAACGCAGTATGGAAGACCCTGTCTATCCTCCTGGATTTGGTCCATTTCCAAGTCAAACATCCCAAGAAAGAAGATATCCACCTGCTTACACTGCTATACCCCAAGTGTTTGGACAAGCTCAATTCCAAGGACCCACCTATCCTTCCCAAGGCGCAAAATCTACTGATCCCATTGAGGTGCCCGACTTAGATGACCCAAGGGAAATTGAGAAGTTGAAAGCCAAACAAGCAGAAGAGAAAGATGAGGCGAAGTCGCAACAAAAGATTAATATGTTGGAGGAAAGGATTCGAGCTATTGAAGGCTTAGACTTTTATGGTTCCATGGATGCTACTGGGTTATGTTTGGTGTCAGACTTGGTTATTCCACCTAAGTTTAAAGCACCAGAGTTTGAGAAGTACAATGGAACTTCCTGCCATAGGTCTCATCTTATTATGTATTGTCGGAAGATGGCTGCTTTCGCTCAAGATGATAAGCTCCTTATTCACATTTTTCAAGAAAGTCTCACTGGATCTGCTGCCAAGTGGTACAATCAATTAGATGGAACTCGAATCATCACTTGGAATGACTTGGCAAGAGCATTTATGGCTCAATATCGACATGTTGCTAATATGGCCCCTGATCGTCTGTCGCGCTCCAAAGTAAGGAAAAGAGGGCTAATGAGAGTTTCAAGCAATATGCCCAAAGGTGGCGTGATATGGCTGCGGAGGTGCAACCTCCACTTTCAGAGAAGGAGCTTACTATTATGTTCGTTAATACTTTGAAGGCTCCATATTACGATAGGATGATCGGTAATGCCACTAAGAATTTTGCTGATATGGTATTGTCTGGTGAGATAATTGAGAATGCAATCAAGAGTGGAAAGATTGAAGCTCCCAACAATATTGAGAAGAAAGGAGGAGCCAACAAAAGAAGGGAAGAAGAAGTCCATGCTGTGGCATATGGGAGGCAATATGGAGGCTATGTCCCACAACACCCTTATCACATGCCACAACCTTACTATCCTGCTCAGAATCCTTACCATTCTTACCCTAAGGTTAATGTTCAACCTAGTCCCCAAACACCTGCCCCAACTATTCAACCAGCTAAGCAGTTTAATAAACAGGAGGGCAATCATAATGCGTCATGGCCGAAAAGAGAAAAGACTCCTATTGACCCAATCCCCATGACCTATACGGAGCTGTACCCAAAATTGATCAAAGGACAACTCATTGCACCCATCTATCTGGAACCTCTCAAGCCTCCATATCCAAAGTGGTACGATGAGAATGCTCGATGCGAGTATCACTTTGAGAACGTGGGCCACTCTCTAGAGAATTGCACTGCGCTACAGTATAGAGTGCAAGGACTGATAAAAGCTGGCATGTTGAGTTTTGAGACTAAAGGGGAACCGGCTACAAATGCAAACCCATTACCTGACCATACGAATGAGGGATGAGTTTTGTGAGGGCATGAAGGGTTCGAGCCTGACAATTTTGAAGATCTATAAATTCTAGTTTTGTTTTTGCTTTCTTTTATTTCTTTAAGTAATGCAAGATAGTTTTTGAAAGTGCTTAAGCCCATAAGCATGAAATAAATTTTATGTATGGGTTAACTTTTATTTATTTCCTTTTCAATAAAGCGACTAGTGTGATGCACTGTCAATTTCTCATTTCATTCATTTTCCATTTCTCAACATACTCACCATATCTTTCACTCACAAGTATCCAAATAATGAACATGATGATAATGATGTCAATAAATCTAGGGTTCAATTTTGAAAGAACCACTATTGTTGATGAATTAATAGTATGCCAATATTGCGCAAGCAAGAAAATGAAGGAAAGGTTCCTCACCATCCGCACTTGATAGACGGTACGAGAAAGGTGAATCTCTTACAAAAGCTTCTCACAAATTTGTCATTGTTCGATAAATGATCTTTAAGGAGAGCACTTACATTTGAAATGATAAATGGCTTTCTTTCACTATCTTTCAAGCATGAGTAAAATTATCCTTTGATTACCCTTTTTGAGCTTATTATATTTTTGTAATATAACCCACCAAGGATCACCCTCCATACTGGGGGAGAGGAAGATGAAATAAAGAAATTTTGGGGGCAAAAATGAAAGTGTTCATGATGAATCAAGGGGCAAAAAAAAAAGTAACCCATTTTTTTGAAAAAAAAAGAAAAAAAAGAAAAGGGTTTGAATTCAAAAAGAAAACCCAAAAAAAAAAGCAAGAAAGGGCAAAATGGCTAAATGTTTTACTTGATAAAGAAAGTGATCCGTTGGTCTATAAACCTTGAAACTCATTTGGGCCTACTATATCCTTTTCTTTCACCTGAGCCTACATTACATGCCTTTAAAAGCCCATTTTGATCAAATGTAAATGCTTGAATTGAAGAATCATGCGTTGAATGAAAACATACTTGTACAATGAGATAATGATCCTTTGAAGGAAGCAGATCAAGTTGAATGAAGAAACCTATGAGCTTTAGAAGATATCTTGGATCGAAATCAAGAACGCCTATTGGGGGGCATGAGTTTGGATTAAGCACTGAAGGTTGAAGTTTGTCAAAGCCAATGAAGTTGAAAATGAAAAAAAAGGAAAAAAAAGGAAAAAATAAAAAAGAAAAAATATATATGAAAAAAAGAGAAAGAAAAAAGAAGAAAAAGAAAAAAGAGGATTCAAATTGAAAACTCAAAAAGGGTAGTTTGAATCAAATAAGGGGGCACCTAAGTTGAAAACTTGAAAGGGCGGCTTAGGAAGAAGATCAGTTTTGATACAGAGGGCAAGATTGGCAGACACTACATGAAAGAACATATCAACATAAGAGTGGGCTTTTGGAAAAGAATTTTAAATTGACTTGATTGAAATTGTCAGAATGTTCATTAAATGGATACTGAAAACCCTATTCCAAACAGACTGTCCCGTTGATTTTTCTTGATTTCATGTCCCTTTTCTAAGAATGAATATCTATATCTCTCTTGGTCATTTTAAATTTATACCACCCATATAACAAATGGAGAATATGCATAAGTGCATTACATTAGTGGTCGAGTTGGAAGGAAAATAAATAAATGTTGGTAACCTTTTTTGGGTAAATTTTTGAAAAAAAAATATTCTTTTGAGAAATCTTGCATTACTAAGAGAGAGAAAGAAACAAAAGTGAATGATGAATATACAAATCTGAAAACATGATGGCTAGTCTTCGGGCATAATTGGACTAGGACTCAATAAAAGATGGGATGTTAAATGAAAGGAGATTTAAAGAATTCAGCAGATATGTGGGACTTGAGAAAGGCAAGATGAGCTTGAGAATCTTGTTACCACAATTGAGAATGCATTTGCATACATTCATGGAATAATTCAGGAAGCATGACATTGACATGTGCATAACATTCATGGCATTCATTATATTCATAACATGCATGACATTTCATTATTGCATTTTGACATGAACTATTAGGATAAGAAGTTTTGAATGATGAAAATTTTGAAGAAAAGAGAAAGTGTAAGAATACAATGTATAGGATAAAAATATAAAAGATGGTAATTTGAAAAATGATGAGAAGATAATGAGAAAGATACTTTTTTGAAAAACCTTAGATGAGATGGAAGCCCAATATTGTTGGCATCAAAATGAAAGTTAAGCCCAGTCAAACCCATGTTAACTGACATTCTGAAATGAAATTTTTATGTACAAAGTTTCATTGCCTCTGTTGAGAGGAGCTCTTTATTTTTCAAAAAGTTCCAATGCCTCTGGTGAGATGAGCACAAGGTTATTTTTTAAAAAGTTCCAATGCCTCTGGTGAGAGGAGCACAAGGTTATTTTTCAAAGTTTCATTGCCTCTGTTGAGAGGAGCTTTTTGTTTCAAAGTCTCATTGCCTCTGTTGAGAGGAGCTTTAGGTTTCAAAAGTCTTATTGCCTCTGGTGAGAGGAGCTTTATTTTTTAAAAGTCTCAATGCCTCTGTTGAGAGAAGCTCTTTATTTTTCAAAAAGTCTCAATGCCTCTGTTGAGAGGAGCTCTTTATGTTTCAAAAGTCTCATTGCCTCTGGTGAGAGGAGCTTTATTTTTTAAAAGTCTCAATGCCTGTTGAGAGGAGCTCTTTGCTTTCAAAAGTTTCACTGCCTCTGTTGAGAGGAGCTTTTTGTTTCAAAGTCTCATTGCCTCTGATGAGAGGAGTTCTTTGTGTTTCGGTAGTTTCAAAGCCTCTGTCGAGAGGAGCTTTTATTCCATGATCATGCTTGCATTCCTCAGTCTTATGATAGGAAAGACTAGGAATTTCACTTTGCATTCCTTAATCTTATGATAGAAAAGATTTGGAAAATTCATGTTTGCATTCCTTAGTCTTATGATAGGAGAGACTAAAAAAGGAATTTCACTTTGCATTCCTGAACCTTATGATAGAAGAGGCTAGGAAATATCACATTTTACAAAAAAAAAATTTAATAGGTCTTGCATTCGGACAAAATGGTTGTCTATGTCTTTGCACCATTACTGTTTCACAGCAAAGCGCAAAGAGGGGTAGCTGTAGACACCTAATTTTGTCCGAACAATTTTTTTTATATAAAAAAACATAAAAATAAAAATAAATAAAAGAAACAAACCATAAAATAAAAGAGAGTTGACTTCAATGATTTGTTGCCATAAGAAAGATAATAATAATAAAGGAAATAATCAAAGTGAAATAAAATCTAAAAATAAATTACCAAAAATAAAATAATGAAAAGGAAATAAATAAAAAAAAGATGGAAAGGTCAAATGAAAATAAATGAAGAAAATCCCATGATTATGGGATGAATAAACTCATTAATTCATTTTTCAAAAGGAGATACAAAAAAATATGTATATAAAGAGGGGGAGGAACCCTAGAAAAAAAAAACCGAGTTGGAGAAGAAAAAACCTAGCTAGTGAACCTGTGCCTAGCTCACCACAATCATCACGAAGCCATCATCATCACCAAACTTCCATCATCTTCACCGTAACCTTGCTGCACAGCCTTATCACCGAGCCTGACCACCATCAACATCTTCATTTTTGCATCCTCCGCACATTATCACCGCCAGGCCACTTCCATCACTACCACGACACTTCATCCCCGTCGCTCATTATCTTACAAAACACCATCCCTTCTGCTAATACCTCTGCCACGTTGACCTACACCACCCAATACTTGGCCACCATTTTCTTCACTGAACTTCACCAGTTTCACTACTCGGGGTCACCACCTAGCCTGCTGTCCGTTGCCAATTTTATACCTGCTCAAGTCTGCCAGTTACCACTTCAGTGCCGCTTCTTTTCTTCTTGTCATCGTCACCAAGCTGCTGTCGTCTTACTGCAGTTTGCTGTAAAAAAGGGAATAAAAAAAAGAAGCTGCCATTGTAACTTGCTCTTCAACGTTGGTCCTGCTGTTACAACATTATTGCAGTGCTGCAGTTTCTTCTTGGAGTCGCCCCTGAACCAGCCACCACTACCACCCCATTTTTGCATCAGTTTACTTCATCTCGTGGCCTTACCATCTCCATCGCTTCTGCTCTTGCTGTCTCTGCATCATCACATCATTCCACCCTGATGCTCACTACTGGAGCTGATTGTTACGCTGCCGTTCACCGTCTTTTTGCATCAAGATATGCTGGAAACGGTGCTGGAGATAAGAAAGGAAGGAAAATATAAACACACGCAGCAAGGGAAGAATTAAAGAGTTGCTAGAAAAGGTGCGTTGAAAGTTGGTCTGTTATTTTTTTTGTTGTTGTTCTTTTGTTTTATTAAGTTAACTTCATTAGTGTAATTCAAATAGAAAAAAATATAGATAGAATCATTTAATCAAGATAATTGAATTAAATTAATTGAAATAAATTTGTTGACATTTAGTTGGATTGATTTAATGATGTTGTTGAGTTTAAATTTAATAAGTGTTTAACTACATGCAATAATGAATATGATGTTTTGTTTTCTGTATTGAACATGGATTTATTATTTTAGTTTCAAGATTAGGATTAGTTATGGATAAAAATAAAATAAAATTCACGATAATAAAAATTAGAAAATTTAAATTTTGTATTGAAAATTAAAATATAAATAAAATAAGACTAGAATAAAGAAATATCAATATAAGATGAATTATACCGATGATGACATTTAGAGAAAGTCAATTGAGACATCTTAAAAATGTCTAGGTGAGGAGATTCTTTATTAAGTTGAGCCAAATCGATGGAATACTTTTGAAAGAATTTTCAATAAATCATAATCAATATTTATTCTTAGTAAATTAAATATGAATAAAATATAAATAAATATAGATGAACAAATATAAATATGAGAACATAAATTAGATGAAAAATTAATAGGAAAATAATTAGTAATTAATAAGATTAAATAATAAAGAAATAAATATGAGTTATACCGATGATGAAATTTCAAGAAAATCAATCGAGACTCCTTGGAAATTTTTAGGTGAGATGATTCTTTCTTAAGTTGAGCCAAACTGATGGAATACTTTTGAAAGAATTTTCAATAAAATATAATTCATGTTTATTAAATAAATATAAATAAATATAAATAAATAAAATAAAGATAAATTAGATCAAGATTAAGATTAAAGAAATGTAAATAAAATTAGATAAATTAACTAAATAGCTTAGAATAAAAATTATAGGAAATAAAAAATATGAATTATGCCAATGATGAAATTTCAAGAAAGTCAATTGGGACTCCTTGACTTTTCTAGGTGAAAAGATTTCTTTTAAGCCGAGCCAAATTGATGGGACGCTTTTAAGAAAATCTTCAATAAACCATGATTCATATTTATTCTCTAAATAAATAAAATAAATAAATAAAATATAGAGATAAATATAATATGAAATAAGGTTAAAAAAAATATAAAAATTAATATGGAGTCGAAATTAGAGCCAAAGTTAGAAAGAATAAGATTTTCATAAATTATTTAATTAATCCGACGATGGAGTTCAAGAAAGTCAATCGAGACTCCTTGAACATCTTGAGGTGAGGGAGATTTTTAAGATTGGAGCCAAATTGATGGAAAAATCTTAGAAATACTCCCAATATATAAGCATATCGAAATTAATACAAACACAAGGCAAATTGTAAAGATAACCTAAAACTAGTTGGTACCATTTTAGGATGGGCGTTGTAGGGGTGCTAATCCTTCCCTACACGTAACCGTACTCCCGAACCCTAGTATCTTTGAATGTAGACCAAGCCTTATCTTTAGTTTGAATAGGTGACCAATCACACCTAGGTAGAATGGTTGGTGGCGACTCCCATAATTTTAGTGTCTAGCTATTAAGTTTTCCGAAATCTAATACGTTATGACACAAACCATGCATGAAGTGGGTAGCACGCCACTTCTGTTTCAATCTTGATACACGGATGAACTTGGTTAAATTGAGGCAAATTGTTTTTAGGATGAAAGAAATGGAATGAATAATAATATATGAAGATGACTTTATTGGTGGATGTATAGATAATTTATTGGCTGAGATATGCATAAAATGAAAGCAAAAAGAGTCAACAAAAACGGTTAGGAAATTGGACAGCACATGCCACCTTGCTGCCAATTTTGCTGCTCCAAATTGGAAAATTACAAAGAAAATCAGCCACCAATTGGAAGCATAAAATATCATATAATACAAGTACAATATAGTGGAATTCCATGGCTGAAGATTATACAAAGAAAGAAAACAAGAAATGGTGAATCACACCACTACATGGCTGCATGTAGTATTCGGTTTAGTCCTCAAAGAGGTGTGAAAGCAAAATTTCCAAGATAAAATTCTATGAAATGATTTCACATGAGATTAATTGGGATTGATTGAAATGGTATAAAGGTGGTAAGAAGAGTCAAGAAAACATGGATTGCACACCAACTAAAAATTCTGTTACTTTGTTGAATTCGGTTGGAAACAATTGCAAGGAAAAAGAAGGATGAAGGAAGTTAAGAAAAGTGGCTACAAGTGGACTTTAACACCACTTGATATCTCCTTGTGTACAGATCGGTTGGACATAAAAAGGCTGATGAAAACATGGTTTTTTATAATGAAAAATAAGTAGAAATGGTGTTTGAATATAAAGTAATAAAGGATACGTTACTTTAGAATTTCTATTGGTTAAAATAAAGTAAAGAAAGAGTGAAAAAAACCAGATTAAGCAAATTGGTCAAGACCACTCTAATTTGCTACTTGGATACGTTTCCCTCTAGCCTTTTTAAAGGCTGCCAAAACATGACTTTAAGAGCAAAAAAATTCATGGATAAAACAATATTCAATAAAGAGAAGATTACACATAAAACAATGATTAAAAGTCTACTGGATGAAATATGCCATGGAAGAAAAGGGAAGTCAATAAAGGAGCAGCAAAAGTGGACTTCCATGCCATTTTTGCTGCTGCTACACGTTCTTCTTCAATCTGTAAAAGCTGATCAAATCTGCTTGTTAAGTGTAAATTAGACAAGAAATTAATTAAAGGTTGACATGGCTGGAATTTTAATTGTTGAAATATAAAACAAAGCCAATAGAAGAAGCAAAAGACGTGTGGAAGGGAAACTTCCTTGCCACCTTGTGCTGCAGTTTTTCTTCATGCATTAAATGAATTCTAATGCAACAAATGATGAAATAGAATAGATAAGATGTTAGGTGATTAAGTGTTATTGGTTGTCTTGAATATATGGAAACTAACTGAAGCAAAGACCCCAGCCAATTTTACTTATTCATCACCGATTCTGCTTCACTATGAGAGAGCCATTTTGGAGTTGAGTTGTGTTTTGTTTTGGCTATTTTTTAGCCAGAGAAAATTCATAGATTAAAGAGTTAACCTCTTAATCTTAATATCCAATCTTTCCTCCATCATTTAAGCATCAAAGGAAGAAGAGAGGAAGGTTGAAACCAAAACAGAAAATAAAATTCTGTTTTGGAGAACTACAATCGGTCAAGGTAAGGAATTTAATCCTCTTAGTTTTGTGATATTCAATAACTTATTTTTATGTTTCTAAGCATGAGAAACATGATGATAATATTAATTTTAGTTAAATTCCATTAGATCATAGAATTTGTATAAATTAGATCTTGATATTGATTTAACAAAAACAAAAGGAATTATGTTAGATGATGGTGATGAGAAAGGAAATTATAGAATACAACTAATGGAGGAAGAAGCTTAGAATTAAAAGGATTGAAAAGAGAACTTTGACTAAAGAGGAGACCTACGGTTGAACATGGAAGTGTGGAAGCATTTAAGGCTTCATGCAAGAAAAATGGCAACAAGGGGTTCACGTAGACAAGAACCAAATAGAGGCAAATGTTGAAAAGTAAATAAAAATGGCCATGAGAGGTATTCGGCCATGACTTTGAAAAAGGAAAATTATTTTGAAAATTAGGGGTTTTGGTAAAGAATAATTATAGAAATTAAAAGAGAATTTATGGTGCAATTAAAACCGAAAAAGGAAGTGGAACGAAGAAGTTGATTTTAAATACCAGTATAATTTATACTGGTTGTATTGTATTTAGAAACACTCATTTATACCTCATTTTAGCTTACTTATGGTTTATGTTCTGCAGATGGTTTATGTTTTGTCTGTTTACAACAAGAAAGAGAAGTACAGCAGAATCACGATTTGTTGTTTTTATTTTATTTTATGGAAATAGTAAATGAATGTGTAATGTTCATGATGCTTAATAACCTAAGCTTGCTTGGTTGGTTATTTGACATGGAGAAATTGAAACATGTTTTTTGCATCTTTTCTATAACCTGTCTTCTCGTAGCTACCACCATTATGGGAGGAGGTAAGGATGGACCCCCATTGCGATTTTGCTATTGGTGGATTACTTATCATGTACTTTGACAAATGAACAGTACTTTGACATTACTGGTTCAATACTTGATTATAATGTTAAAAATCAATTGCAATTCGATTTGATTTAACTTTATTTTTAGTAATGGAACTTTACGATTGACGCTGCTATGCTTTTAGTAAAAGCAGGAGCATCTTGTTAACAAAGGTGTCTGATATCTCTAGCTCTTTGCTGTTTATGAAAAAAAGGGCAGAGCAATTTTTATTTTCATATTTTTAAAGAATCTTTGTGTTTTTTTTTACTATTCGCCCTTGCGCAATATGCTCATTTTACAACTAAATGCATGCACTGCTATTAACATGTAAGATTTTTTGTGTTTTCTGAATTTAGGTTCCAATCAAGACATTGTTGATAGACGGAAACTGTAGGATGGAGGATCGAGGCTTGAAGACTCACAATGGATATATGAGTTGCTGTCTCCTCCTGTGTATATGTGTGTTTGCCTGTATACTATTTTAGCTTATCACTGTTATTCTGGAAATGACTGTGCAAAAATCATTGCTATTAGCTGAAAGCTGAGAGTGAATTATACTGTATGTGCACATATGTGTATGGATAAGCATATATCAAGT
The DNA here is from genome assembly GCA_031772115.1 of Heritiera littoralis. Classification (NCBI taxonomy): domain Eukaryota; kingdom Viridiplantae; phylum Streptophyta; class Magnoliopsida; order Malvales; family Malvaceae; genus Heritiera; species Heritiera littoralis. Next base: position 509,652 of record JAPDPK010000171.1, on the reverse strand, counting down.
CAGGAATTATTAGCCATTTCTCGTGCAAATGATTAATGTGTGTTTTCTATTATTGTCTTCAAGTGATTTGGGAGTCTCCTTATTAACCAATTTTAATGTTTATATTTTGCTTCATATATTTTACTTCTCCCTTCCCCTTCTCCTCTCTCTCTCTCTCTCTCTCTCTCATGAGGAGACTCAAGCATGCTCTCACTTATTCTCAGTTTTTCATGTCTGTTCATGTTATCCTGATACCACTGTAATGTTCCATTATCAGTTAATACTCTGGTAGACTGTTAAATTTATGCATTTAGAAACACTCATTTATATCTCATTTTAGCTTACTCATGGTTTATGTTCTGCAGATAGTTTATGTTTTGTCTGTTTACAACAAGAAAGAGTAGTACCACAAAATCACAGTTTGTTGTTTTTATTTTATTTTATGGAAATAGTAAATGAATGCGTAATGTTCATGATGCTTAATAACCTAAGCTTGCTTGGTTGGTTATTTGACTTTGAGAAATTGAAACATGTTTTTTGCATCTTTTTTATAACCTGTCTTCTCTTAGCTACCACCATTAGGGGAGGGGGTAAGGATGGACCCCCATTGCCACTTTGCTATTGGTGAATTACTTATCATGTACTTTGACAAATGAACAGTACTTTGACATTACTGGTTTAGTACATGATTGCTCTGCTCCTTGTTAAGTTTTTGTGAAAATGAATAAAGTACAGTTCATTTGCTCCAACTCCTATTCAGGGTTGATTGTCAAATTAAAATGAGTTAAAAGTGCTACAACAAGAAAGAGAAGTTACATTAGCATATATTGTTGTTGCACTTGGTTTTACTATTTAGATATACACTTGGAGGTAACTTTGATTGCTCTAGATAGTTATTGGGTATTCCTAATTGAGTTGTTTATTATGAGGTAATAACTTGAATTTATCTTTACATGGGACTAAAAAAGTCTTGATGGAATAAGAGTGATATCTGTTTTACAAGTGGATACCATACATTGTGTTTCTCTGCCATTATGCAAGCATAATTGACACATTTTGGATTTACTAAGTGGCTTCTTTGACCTGTGTTCTTTTCTTAATTTTTATGTCTGTACATCCAGTTGCTAAATCTTATGCTTTTGAATATTGGAAACCTCAAATAAATTCATGCTTGCAATCTTCTTTCTAGAAGGCAGCATTCAACATCCAGGAAGCCCTAATTTGGAAGGAAAAAATTGAGGTTGTAATTGATCAAGTGCATCTTTGAGTCTTAACTTAGTTCATGCTTTTCTTTCCCTGTTTTAAGATTTGTGTTTTGAAGTTGATTTCTCCCTTTACAACTTCTATTCCAATGGGCTTTAGGTCTTAATTTTCTTGCTGAACTGAATATTTTGTGTTTATATATTAAGTAATCATTTACTCAGATTGTTTCGATAATATGATTATTATTATTTTATTATTATTATTATTATTATTATTATTATTATTATTATTATTATTATTATTATTGATTTAAAAACATTATTAGTGGATAGAATATGATCTTTGTGGATGTTAAATGGATATTTTATAGATATTTACCATTTTTATTTGATTATTTAATAATGTGTATTAAATGTATGGATTTTTATTAAACTGTATTATAAGTAGATTTTTATTAAACTGTACCATATTTTGTGCATCTATTACAAATGTTTAAGAGATTTCTTGGGAGTGAGAGAAAAGAAATGGAGGAGAGTCGTATCATTCTATTCATGAATCCTTCTAACCAACTACAAAATTGTTATCGTTCCTTGGGGTCAGGTCAAGAGGCACAAAAACTTGATTGTTATTATAGATGGAGTAGCCACAACCTCACAAGTTAGCTACTTGCCTCTATTAAATTGGTTAGTGTATTGTATTTTTACTCGCATCAAAATTTCAATTTGGTTATTATTGCTTGAGCCTTTCCTTTTTTTTAGATGAAACCTAACTTTAAAGCCATGATACAAAGTCCTTAAATGCTACGTGTGGTCCCTTGACTTTGGTGGTAATAAACATTTGTTAAATGTATGTTTTTTAAGTTGTTGATAATTAAAAGAGCTCTGGCTTTATTTTGGAATATTAAAACACAACACAGGTTTTAAAGAATAAATTGACATCTATACAACAGTATAATTTTCTATTGAGCATGGCATTCATTGTCTTTAACGACTTCCATAAATGATTTTGTTGGAATCATATATATGGTTTGGAATATAAATCAGGTTTCATGGTGATGATGACTTCTTGTTAGGTTGTTGCTTTTTGCATCTAACTACAGCATGCAAATCTAGATAGTTCGAACTCCTTACTATCACTGATAAGCCCTAAGAAAATAAATAAGGAACTAAAAGTTTTGATTTCTCTTTTTTCATTTCTTTTTAATTTGTTTTTTCTAAGGTATTGATATAGTTTCATATAAAAAAGAATATTTTCTTAGAAGATTTTAAAAGAATTATTGATTTCATCAAATAAAGAAGAAACTTTGTCTCCTCAAGGTGGCATACCTAAGATATTGTGTTTCTCAAGACAAATTCTCTTGATACTTTGCAAAGTAAAGTTCCATTTTTTGTTAACAATCCATTTTTTTGCCAACCCAAGATGGTTTGTGGTTTGCTAAGAATTTCTTTTTTCTATATATTCTCTCCTTCATTCCTTTTCCCTGTTTAGCCTTCTTTTCCTTCAAAAAATTTTCATTTCAAAAGTAATGAAGGCCAAGGTCTATAGAAAACAAGAGTTGGAGGAAGGAAACTAAGAAAGAGACTAATCGAGCTATGACAATGCTCATACACACCCCAACCTAAGCTTATAAAGTTAAAATCTTTTCATCTTTGTCTTTGTAGTTTTAGACTCTTTACGTTTATTTTTTGGGATCTTATCTTTAGTTCTAATTTTGCTTCATTATTGTTGAAAAAAGTTGCTGAATAAGGGAAATATTCTGAATATTTTCACGTGTTTATTTTATGTTAAGTTTTGTATTTTAAATTCCTCATATGCTATTTGCTATTTGATATTTGCTATCATTTAAATATTTTAATGATGTTTGCTATCATTTAAATGAAGATGGGCAAGATAGCATGGAACTTTTGTCTTACGAAGAGTTTGGTAAGCTTAAAGTCTTTTTTGTTACTCTTTATTGTAAAGTTTTTGATAATAAATTTTGATATGATATTTTGGTTATTATAAGTTACTAATTTGATTTAAAAAAATTAATGACTTATAGGGAATTCTGCTCTTTTTTTATTGACTTTGGAGATTGATGTATATGTATGTGTTAGTGTGTCAATATCACAAAATATGTAGTGTTCTTGCATTTGAACAGATGTCATAGGTTTTTTGTAAGGAGGTTAAGAGGGGAAAGATTTTGTTAGAACTTTCTTCCTTGCTTTCGTTGTCTTATATTTTTCATGCAATTTAGCAATTTCTTCTTTCTTTTTTTTAGTCAAAATATCATTGGAGTAAACTACATCCAGACCTCAAGTTGCCCATATGAATATGCAGAGCCTTTGATTATTTTGAGAATTTTCATTGTTTCTATAAGGCAACTAAACAATATTGGAAGTTACTATAGGTTCACTAATAATTTGATAGTTGTTTTGGAAGTATACTTGTCATTTATTTACAGTTGAAGGTCAGATTGGCTTGTTGTTTTCACTAAATTTCTGTTGTTTGTATCATCCAGTTGATTTATTCTAATTGTTGGAGTCAAAATGTTTTCCATCTTATTTAGATTTTTTAATGATGATTTTGCCATTGAAGTAAGCCTAACAGCTTAATTGCTTTTGCGTATGATTGTTGGTAGTTAGTTATCTCAATATCTAGATCTAGATCTTGGTGCGGTAACTTTTATCTTGACAATTATATTAGGTTTTGATGGCATTACAAGTTTCTATGAGACTTTTAAATATAATAATATAATTTAATGTACCAAATCTACTCCAAGAAAAGATTTATTGCCTCTTCGTCTAGTCCAATGGGTAAGTAACCGCTTTCTGGTTGTTTACCAAAACAAAATTGGCACATGGTTTGCTCTCTGGTGAATATTCTTTTCCAGCATCGAAGGTACAACAACTATATCAATTTGTTTGCATTAGTGCAGTTGGTTTTCCCTTAGTAATTATTAATAATTAATTTTTTTATCATCCAAAAAGATGAAACTATTGCACCCCCGATAACCGATGTAGTAACTGAGTTTGTTCAGATATTGGAGATTTTTACATGATGCCATTGAAATGCCAAGTATGTCGTAATATAAGCATATTTGTGACCTAGAAGTTTCCGATTAGGCATATGTTTAGCAATAGAATTTGTGCTATGAGTTAGTTATACAATTGTTTGTCGTAAATTTTTTGTAAGTATATTTGCAACCTAGAAGTTCCTTCTGGCAATGCTTATGGAAACTCTTTAAACCCTATTGCATGATTAACTCTTTTGTTCTGAATTTTTAACACTACCTAATTTCCTCTGTTTTACTTCTTATCCCCGTGGCATTGCGCGGGTAAAATACTAGTATATATTAATTGTATGAATTTTTGTTAAATCGTATTTAACAAAACAATGTATTTTGTTTTAGGTGTTCGATCACTTTTTGAAGCAAAGACCATCTTCATGAAGCACTACGATATTGTACAACTTTATCTTCATACTTTTGTATTTCAACATAGTATATATTTTCGAATTGAACATAATGTTTATGGATGTTGGTACATATTTTGTGGATATTATATGTATATTTAAGGTTTTTGTTTGATTATGTATATATTAAATGTATAGATTTTTGTTAAACTATATGTATTGTAAATTAATTGGATTCAATTTTAGGTGTTAGCTAACAAAATTGTTTTATAATGAAATTCAACAATTTAAATAGTTATGAAATAACAATTTAAATGTTGATTTTTTTGGTCATAGTTTTGTGATAGAATTTGTTATGGAATTTTTGTCACAGATTGTGACAAAATTTTTAATAGAAAGTAGCAATTTGTAACGGATTTTTCATCACAAAATATAATTTTAATTTTTTATATTGTTTTAATAATATATTCGTTGTGACAAAAATAATAGATTTACAGACGGAATTTTTAGTTACAAATTCTGCTGCAAGATATTTGAGATGGAATTTTTTACCGAAATTTCGTTACAAACATTAAAATTTGATTTTTTTTATTTGAACAAATTAATTCTGTGACAAAAAATAGTTTTAAAGACGGAATTTCCGTCACAATTTGTGACGAAAATTGTATCGGAATTTTCGTCACAAAAATTTGCAACGGAAAAATCAGTTGCAAAATCCGATGCAAAAAGCGTAGAAAAACACAAAAAAAATTTTGTTTTATTATATTTTTCTGACGGAGAAAAGGATTTAGGAACGGATTTTGGTCGCAAATATTCGTCTCAAATTTGCAATGGATTTGTAATGAAAAAAAAATTCTGACGGAAAGACTTTTAGCCACTTAAAATTTGGAGACAGAATTTGAGACGGAATATTCCGTCTCAAATTCGTCGCTAATTACAATCAGTAACGGAAATTGAAAATTTGTGACGGAAATTCTATTGCAAATTCCATCTCTAATGCTCTGTTTTTTTGTAGTGTAAATCACGTAGTCACTGAAAATAATATGTGGATGTGACAAATAAAGGGGTGAGCTACACGTGCTCAGTAAAAGAATTGTATGCAGAGCTGATATTATGAAATCTAAATGCATTAAAATAATTTATTTTCCTATAGCACTCTAGGGACAGTAAAGGAAGGATACTATAGTCGGCTAGAGATCCGGATGGAGTATGGAAAGTATTTTAAAAATACCTGTCTTGTCTCAGAACCTAGAAGCGACTATGAGTAAAAGTTGAATTTGGTATAAATATCATTTGATAAATTCCCATATATAGTAAATCACATAAAATGGTATATAAAACCATTAAATAAATCATTGAAGAAATAATTTCACTTTCACTTTAAAATATCACTTTCAGAATTTAATAAACCACAGTAAACAGTACAGTTAGCAGTTAAGTATGGTAATCAGTTCAGTACACAGTATGGTATGCAGTTTCAGTAACAGTATAGTTCAGTAAAAATAGCACAGTATCAGTAACAGTAGTGGAGACTAGGCAACACCCAGAATATATCATGCTAAACACATGAGACATATGGCCACAGTCTATAGTTGTCCTCAGTATACACTGATTAGGTGACACGGGACGCTGAAGATAGGATCAGTATCAACAGCACAGTAACAGTACATTAAACACGTGAGCATGACACGGGGCCTAACAGTCTCAAAACAGTATTTAAATAGTAGTATCACCTTTATGGAAATCAATAAAATAAATAGAAATCTTCAGCCAATCCATAAAGGTTAATTTATAATATAGTGAATATTTCAGTGAAAACAATTTATAAAATATTCACATTACAGTAATACATTTTATAAACCATCTATTACATTGTAAAACACTTGTAAGAAGTTATCGATAACTTCATTTTAATTAAATTCAATAACATGAATATTTAAATAATGTTTTCCGGTAAATCGTTATTTTATGAAAAATACTAAATATTTAATTTCTATGGCTAGGAATTCTTTCAATAATGCATTAAATTATTTCATGACATTTTTAGAAAAGTTTTTAGAAATTTTCGGCAACATAACGGCTACTAATACCTTAGCCTCCTTGCACTTTAAACACAGTTCAATTCCAGCAAAAACCACAATTTGCACAATTTTCAAGGCATTGCATTTCCAAAATATTCTCATAAAAATATTTGCATCGAAACCATGCATCCATAATATCCCTACAGTTTACACATGCATCCCTTACCTGTCTAACTTATTTAGTTTCCTCAACAGCACCACTCGTAATCCGATACTCTCAGGCTGCAAATAAATTCAACAAAATTATTTATTAACCTCAATTAAATTTTTAATACTAATTTCCTTTAATAATTGCAGCCACATTATACACTAAAACATAACTTCTCCTGGTGCTAAAACATAACTTCTCCATTTTAAGTCCGATTTTAAATCTGATTGCACCGATGGACTCCTCATCATTTCTATAGTCTAATGGCACCTTAAAATCATCAATTGCAGCCATGAATGCATGTCCCCTAGCCTAGGCCAAATTCTCCCTCTTGCATAATCTATGGAATTTCAACAATCTAACTTGCATTTTATGCTTAACTATGTTTGTTCTTCAATTTGGCATCATTTTTATGCATGAAACACTAAGTTTCCATTGACTTCTGCCTTGGCCGAAACCCTCCTTTAATGGTAAATCATGATTTAGTTCAATTCAATTGAATCCAACACCATAATCATGCTTATCATGCTTGAAAACATTAAAATTCACCATTAAAATCAATTGAAACTACATGGATAGCAAGAAGTACCTTGTGGCCAAATTCTTCAAGGCTTCTTTTCTCTTGATATATTCACTTCTACACTAAGCTTTGGGTATGGGTGGATAGAACTTGAAGAGAGGAAGAGGTTCGTTGAAGAAATTTTTGTGAGATAAGGTATGTGTGAGAAGATATGGAAGCCTTTCTTTTTCTTTCTTTTCTTTCCTTCTATGGTGGCATGAATGCAAGAGGTTAGGGATGATGAATAGTGGCCGGCAGCTCTTAGGGGAATTATAAAGGGAATTCTAGAAATGGACAAAATTATCAAAATGCCCTTGGTTATAAAAATTTCGGATAATTTTGCTCGTAAGCTTCCGTAATTTTTATAACTACGTAATTACACTCCAAAAATTTGGATTTTATCACCAAAAATTCTTATTAGATGTATTTTGATGAATCATGGTGGTTTCATCAACGCACGGTTCACCGAAAGTGTGAAATTAAGAAATTATCCCTATCGGGTCAATCGCGTAAATTTTTAATTTAACCACCGATTTTATAAATCTATTGACACTATCTTAAACTTCTTTTCATGTCGAATATCATGGTATTTTTACTTCGTCCAAATTCATTTTAGTTTGAGCATAATTTACGAAAATACCCTCGAGACGTAACCATCATTTTCTAATTTGTTGCCACACTTTCCAAAAATAATGTAAATAAAAGATTTTGATCTCGAAATTTTCCCTTTATGATTATTAAACTTTTTGTACATTGTTTTCCTCAGTCTTATATACATCTGGGCATTATAAATCAAGTGGGGCCCATATTATTATTTTACTTATAATTTACAAAATATACAAATAATTAATTAATAATTAAATGTCTATACATGTACAGTAATGGTATAAACGGTTCTCACAAAGTGATTCACCCAACAATGGAGTTGAGGGATATCGATCTGGATGGCTCTATCTTAGAGTCTCAAATTGCTTAAGGATAAAAGCTATGAGATTGGAAGCAGTGGCTGACGATTGAGTTGGCTGAAAAGACTCGAGAGCGGATGATGGAGTGTGTTACTCATGCTCCTCGACCTTTTAAGTTAGAGGTGGTCTTAAGTGACTAATCCACTCAGCTAGCTCATTATACACAAAGCCGAATCTCTTAAAGGTGCCTTGGTCTGGGTAATTTGATGGTAGGGAACAAAAAGAGTCTCTATTGAAATGTCCAAGCCTATATGTTTAAGAAAAAGCTAACGTAACACTTAAACTATATATGCAACGCCCGGAATTATAAAATTTTGAACTAACTTTTTTCTTTTTCGCTACTATCTTTCTTATTCAACTATTCAGTATGATTCGATTTGCGTTCAGTATAGATGTAAGTTCGATCTACAATTTTAATTTCAATTAAATCTTAATACCATTAAATAAATTAATCCATAAATGATAAATAAGAAATTAGGATAAAATCTATTGCATAATATTTATAATTCTATTTATAACAGTTCAATGTAATTTACATCCCACTAATTCATATATCTCTCTTTAATTTAACATTACACTATTTACATCCTATTATAAATACATCTACTGTGCATTTGTTAGTCTGAATATAAATATAAAAATTAACATATATCTGTCTACTCGATATTATAAACTTCTAACAATCTTCTTCAACTAACCTGGAACCTGTCGTTGCCATGTACATAGAAGAACTATCTGGAATGGTGAGTAAAGGGGGTGACTTTGGGGAAAGCCCAGTAAGAAACATATATAAAAATGCGTACTATTTGCAGTTGAATAAAATTAAATAAACTTATTTATACGTTACAAAAATAATTTAAATATTAATATTAAAATGCATAAAATAATTTATTTCCTAACAGTACACTAAAGGACAATTTAGGAAGGATATTATAGTCAGCTAGGTAATCAGATGGAGTTTAAGAGGTACTTTGAAGTACCTTTCGTGTCCCCATCCCTAGTTGCGACCATAAGGAGTAAGCAATTGACGATGAAATCATTAATCAGTATAAAACATTAAAAAATTTATGCAATGCAATTTCAAATCATTAATCAATATAAAAACTATTTACTTAGGCATTGCTATAAAACAATTCAGTAAAATTCTAATAAATAAAACAGTAACTTTTCAAAACATAATATAAGCAATACTTTCCGTATTCTCATTTAGTACAGTAAACAACTCATTTAAAAATCCTTAGTATCAATCATTCAATTTAAACATTTCTTTCCTTTTGTCAAATCAGTAAATCAGTATTTAAATCATTCACAATCAATTTAGTGGAGACAATCACATCCAATAGAATCATGCACGAAACAGTATCCTCGGAGGGACAAAACAACATCCCTGTAGGGACGAAATAGTATCAGTATCCCCGAAGAGACAATCAGTAACAAATGGCCATCGTTAACACTCACAATTCACACTGGTCAGGTGCTCACTGTGGAAACCTGTGGTTTTGACCATATTCCCACAGTCATGTACAATATAACGATAACTTGCGGACTTGATTAGGGTCTCACAGTCAATAATAGTATGCATGATCACTAAGGAACGACCATCTCAAAACATTTTTGCAATCATTTCATTCAACTGTAGAAATCATTTCAAATAGCAATTAACAGTAGAAATCATTTCAAATAGAAATTTACAATAGAAATCATTTCAAATAATAGTTAATAGTAGAAATCATTTCAAATCGCAATTATCTGCAATCAATCCATAATCATATAAAAGAATTATTATTATTATTATATATTATTATTATTATTATTATTATTATTGGCAGTAATAAAACCCATTTAAAACTGAATACAAAACTTTAATTATACCATAGCATATTTGAACATAAATGATAAATCATTTCATGCGAAATAATAATAAAATTTCATTTTATGCAATTTAAACATTTCATGTAAATCATTTCATGTAATTCAATTCATGTAAATCATTTCATGTAATTCAATTCATGTAAATCACTTCATTTAAATCAATTCATTTAAATCATTTCATTTAAATTGATTCATGTAAATCATTTCATGTAAGGCAATATTTAAACGTACAAGAATTTAAGATAAATTTCTATTTCTTGTATCCAGGAAAAGTAGGTGAGGAATGATTAAAACTGGATTTCTGAGAATTTCCAATTGCAAGTAAAATATATCTTATGCAACTCCTATACATGTTCCTTACCTCTACTTTCGTGCAGTATAAAATCCAGTAGTGCCAATTATGCCTATTTATTTCTCATACTTCACACTACACAATAATTCTAAATTATATTCAAGATTCCATATTATGATTCTAATAAATATTCCATTAATTTCTATTTTCTATTTATCAATCTTAACAATTAATTCATTTTATTTTCTATCAATAACATAATTACAATTAACTCATTTTCTTTTCCAAATCTAATTTCTTCAATGATCCTATTAATCTTAATTTATTTTTTCTTTAATTATTAAATCCTAAGATTAGCCTAAGAACCCCATGAAAATGCATTGACCACACACTTATTATTGCACTACACGTATTATTTTTCAATTCCAGTTTTTACTAATAATCTTTATTAATCCCAATTCATTATTCTTTCTGCATTACTTCATAAAATTTGATATAAAACCCCATCATACAAGCTTGATCGAAATCTTTTAAATTGCTCTAAACTCATTCTTTTCTCAAATTTAATGATACAGTTAATCATTATTCACCATTATATTAATTTTACAATTATCAATTAGTAACAAGTGCACCAACATCTTATTCTTTTCCTTCATGATCGAATAATCACAATTAAATTTTACTTATTATTCTCAAATTCTAATTTTTTAATTAATTAATTTTTTTAAATTAATCTTTATTCATTGTTAATATTAATTTTACAATTAATATGTATAGAAATTACTTCAACATTTTATCTTCCCTTCCATGGCCAAACGTTTTCTCATACTTCCAATTTTTTTTCTAATTTATTACCATGGCTATACTCATATCATCACCCACTTTCATTTTACTCTTGTGATACATGAAAAGCAATATCTTTTCCTTAAAATCCAACCATGGCCGAACACCCTATGAAGCACTCCGCCAAGTTTTTATTTCAACCATTGTCACAAACATCATCTATTCATCCAATATCAACATAAACATTAGATAGAATTGCATGTAACCCAATATTTCCTTTACCTACACAGTGATCAGTCTCCAGCAATTATTCCAACCTTCAAATGCTGGATTCCAGCCACCAATTTTTGGGTTTAAGCAGTTTATAAGATGAGGAATAACTTTTATTTATGAAGTTTCATGATATGGTGTAAAGAACATGATGATTTTGCTAGATGAAGGTGAAGGAACATAGGGAAGAAAAGAAACGAGAAGCTGCAGGGGAGTCGATTCTAGCAGCAGAACAACCAGAAAATTTTGGTTTTATGTGATTTTTCAAGAATTTTTTCAAGATGTTGGGTTCAGGGTTTCAAATAACAGCTGTTATCTTGTGGTGGCGATTTGAGAAAATAACGGGTGTGAGTACGATCACACTCGTAACGACCGCTATTGGCCGTTACGAAACGCCATAACGGAAGATAACGGCGATAGCAATCTGTTATCACCGCTATCCTCTGTTACCTTTCAGACAAAAAAATTGGAACAAGGACAGAAGATAAAAAAACAAGCTAAGCATCAAATTTCCAAGCACAACAACTCAGTCACAAGCATCAAAACATCAGCCTAAATAAATCTTTAGCTTCTCTGTATCACAAATTTACAATCCCAACCTCAATTAACAAAAAACCAACATCGTCAGTCTCAACAATCAGCACAACTTCACAAGAACAAGTGAACAATGTTACAACAGCTCAGTCACAACTCACAACTCACAAGCAAAGCAACAGAGAAACAGAGACAGACAGTAACATTGCAAACAGTTTGAAAGGTAAGCTAGTAATTTTTATTTTTTATCTTTGATCTAGATCAGAGAAAGGGAATAAGGGATATCTAAGAGGGGCGAGTGTGATGGCGAGTGGCGAGGTCAGAGGGCTTTGAGGCAGAGTGGGCTGTCGTAAGCATGCACAGGCTCAGCTGAGATTAGATATGGCACTGGCAACTAGTGGTCTTGTTGGCCGATTGAGAATGGCAGGTTGAGGTGAGGGTAAGGCCATAGAAGAAGAGGGAGAGGTGAGGTAAAAGTCGAAAGGGAAAGAGGCACTGACGACATGGCAAGGCTAATCTGACTAAGAATGGCGAGGTTGACGTGAGGGTGAGAACGAGGGCATGAGGCCATACAAGGGGAGGGAGAGGTGAGGTGAAAGCCAAAAGGAAAGGAGGCCGATCACCGACGGACATAGCAAGGCTGAGATGAGGAGGGCGTCATGAGTCCATAGAAGGGAAGGGACTAAGGGAGAGGTGAGGTGAAACCATGAAAGCGAAAGGAAGTCGACAGAGATGAGGCTGAGGTGAGGGTGTCATGAGGCCATAGAAGGGGAAGGGGAGGTAAGGTGAAAGGAAAGGAGGCTGATGGGTGGTGAGGTGAGGACTGAGGATTGGGTAATGGGTTTGATTTTTTTTATTTTAAATATTTTTGTTTTAATATGTATTAAGCTATTAATTAGTGATAGGCTTTAAATTAAAAGTTTAAAAATTGATGAATCATCATAAAAAAAATTAGGTAATGAGTAATTTGAATTAAAAAAAATTAGATAAGGTTGAATTTAGATTATTAATTTAATTTTTTAAAGTAAAATTTGTAGTGTAAGTAAATATATGGTATTAAATATTATTAGAACTTAAGGAAAAAAATTAATATTGATAATTTGAAGTTGATATACAAATATGATTATTTAAGTTAATTGATTATGGCAAATTAATATTAAATTTTTAATATAGTTGAACATTATTGTAATTCAAGAAAATATTGATAATGTAAATGTAATGAATTAATTTATTATTACTTATTAAAGGGTTCAAAATGTGATTAATTAATGATTCAAATTCAGTTTTTATTTATGTTTAAAAATAATATGATAACTCTATCTCATTGTTTATAATTATTTGTTTAACAGAAAATGTCAAGCATACCACCAAGTGAGGAGTTTCCAAGTAAAGGACTAGAAGGTACACCAAGTGATGATATTGGTTGGCATTTTGGAATCCCTGTACCAAATACAAAAGGAAATGTATCGTGTAAACTTTGTGGAAAAATTGTAAGAGAAGGAATAGCACGCTTCAAGGAGCATATTGCTCATAAGATTGGCAATGTTGCACGATGCCCCAATGTTACCGGTATGTTAAAAATATTATGTTAATTTTTCAATAAAGATTATAAAATTACGTTAACATGTACAACTAATTTTTTTATTTTCCTTAGTTGTATTATTAAAAGGTATAGTTAGAGAAAGTATAATGAAACTCTTCCAAGAAAGTAAAAAAAAAAATTGATAACAAAAGAGAAAAGATGAATTGTTTCCACAATTAAGAGGAGAGGAAGATTATGATTATGAAGGATTCATAGACGAAGATGTTGTTATAAGACGAGCCACGCGAGAAAGTGTTCAATCACAATGTGAATGGCATATGGGCAAGAATTTAGGCAAAGAACTGGTGGTTTGAGTAATATTTATGAAGAGGGACGAAGCTCTCATGGCTCAGTTGTTGACTATTTTAATCAAAGAACAAGGAAATTGAAAGAGCTTCGCCCGTCTCACCAAGCCATCGGCGAGCATCCCCTAGGCTTCCCTCATTGCCCCAGGTTTACTTTTACAATCGTCAAGGTCTCGCCCGTTCCAATGGGTCGTCGGCGAGCATCCCCTAGGAGTCCCACACTCCCTAGGTTTGCCTTGATAGCGTGAGCTGGGCAGTCGCCCATCACACACCATTCACGTATTGTCCGCTTTGGCGGTCGCCCACCTCATGGCTTTGTCCCAAGGCTCCTGAAGAACTCAGGATTAATGCCTTGAGCACGTTTGCTGAGGCTCGAACCCGGTACCCTTAAGTACCCGAGCCTTACATTATGTTACCATTGAGACAATGGTAACATAAGTGTAAGGCTCGGGTACTTAAGGGTACCAGGGTTCGAGCCTCAGCAAACGCGCTCAAGGCATTAATCCTGAGTTCTTCAGGAGCCTTGGGACAAAGCCGTGAGGTGGGCGACCGCCAAAGCGACAATACGTGAATGGTGTGTGATGGGTGACCGCCCAGCTCACGCTGTCAAGGCAAACCTGGGGAATATGGGACTCCTAAGGGATGCTCACCGACGCCCACTCTCAATGGTAACATAAGTGTAAGGCTCGGGTACTTAAGGGTACCAGGGTTCGAGCCTCAGCAAACGCGCTCAAGGCATTAATCCTGAGTTCTTCAGGAGCCTTGGGACAAAGTCGTGAGGTGGGCGACTGCCAAAGCGACAATACGTGAATGGTGTGTGTTTTTATTGTAAAGCCTCGCCCGTCTCACCAGGCCGTCGGTGAGCATCCCCTAGGCTTCCCTCATTGCCCCAGGTTTACTCTTACAATCATCAAGGCCTCGCCCGTTCCAGTGGGCCGTCGCGAGCATCCCCTAGGAGTCCCACATTCCCCAGGTTTGCCTTCACAGCGTGAGCTGGGCGGTCGCCCATCACACACCATACAACGTATTGTCCACTTTGGCTGTCGCCCACCTCACGGCTTTGTCCCAAGGCTCCTAAAGAACTCAGGATTAATGCCTTGAGCACGTTTTCTGAGACTCAAACCCTGGCACCCTTAAGTACCCGAGCCTTACACTCATGTCAATGTTAACATGAGTGTAAGGCTGGGTACTTAAGGGTGCCAAGGTTCAAGCCTCAAAAAACGCGCTCAAGGCATTAATCCTAAGTTCTTCAAGAGCCTTGGGACAAAGCCATGAGGTGGGCGACCGCCAAAGCGGACAATATGTTGTATGGTGTGTGATGGGCGACCTCCCAGCTCACGCTGTCAAGGCAAACCTGAGGAGTGTGGGACTCCTAGGGGATGCTCGCTGACGGCCCACTGGAACGGGCAAGGCCTTGACGATGTTGTAAGAGTAAACCTGGGGTAATGAGGGAAGCCTAAGGGATGCTTGCCAATGGCCTGGTGAGACGGGCGAGGCTCTTACAGAAATCCACTTCAAGTGACTCTAAATTTTCATTAAGGGGAGTTATACATGAATTGGTTAGAAGCAAGAGTTTAAAGCAACTGAAGTTAAGTGATTCTATTATAAAGACATTAAGAAAGAAGGTGGGTGAATCAGTATCTAAATTTTTTATATACGATCGACTTCCTTTTCAGTTAGCAAACTCTTCATGGTTGCACAATTTAGTTTCTGTAGCAGCAAAAATTGGGCAAAATGTAAAGGTCCCAACACCTTATGAGATTTCTAATGTATATTTGGAATCAGAGTATCAACAAGTCAAAGAATGGGTTGACGAATTAAAGGTTCACTAGAGTGAATTAGGTGCTACCTTAATGTGTGATGGGTGGACCAACAACTTGAATCAAATGCATATAATAAATTTTCTAGTTTATTATAATAAAGGACCTTTTTTGGAAATTTGTGGATGCCTTTAGTGTTCATACTAGAGATACTAATTTTTACTACAAATTATTAGATCAAGTTGTGGAAGAAATCGAAAGCAATATATTGTTCAAATAGTCACCGATAATGAGGCAACACTTAAGGCTGCTGGAAAAAAAATACTGTTGAAAAGAAAACATTTGTATTAGACTGCCTGTACAGCTCATTGCTTGATTTATGCCTTGAAGATATTGGAAGAAGCAAAGAGTGGAAAAAGTATTGGAAGAGGCGAAGAAAGTCACATGTTTCATATACAACCATATTTGGACAGTTGACTTGATGAAGAAATATACTCAAGGAAAGCAAAAACTTTGTCCTGCTCTAACCCGATTTGCCACCCATTTCATCCAATTACAAGAAATAACAAAGCATAAACAAGGTTTGAGAGAAATGTTCAATTCAAAGGTTAGTACTTAATAATTAGTACAATTATCTAAATCTAGTTTTCTTTTTTTGATATTTTGTTTAAATATTGATTTAAAATATATGGGAATCTAAAGAATCTAAAGGGGCAACAAAAGTTGAGACTTGCTTATGAAGCAAAAAAAAATTTTGGGAAAAGATTTTTGGAAAAAAGTATGTGAAATAATAAAAGTTTATGAGCCTTTGGTAAAAGTATTGCGTCTTGTGGATGGTGATGACAAACCAACAATGGGCTTTATTTATGAGGCAATGGATAAAGCTAAACGGGCAATTGCACAAGAATGTCGATACTTCACTGAATATGAAAAGATTATTGACAATAGATGGACATTTATGCATTCTAACTTGCATTCAGCTGGTAAGTAAACTAAGAATGTGGATTGTAATTAAAATAACATTTTTATGTTATATGCTTAAATTGCTTATATATTTATTTTTTATTGTTTATTTTTTTATTGTTATGAACTATGTTTAGGTTATTATCTTAATCCCCAATTTCAATTTGGTGTGAAATCTTCGTCGAATGTGTTAACAGAAACAAGAGAAGATACAAAAGCAATGATAGAAAGACTGAAACCTTTATGGATATTCAAATCAAGATAATTAACCAGGTTAGTGTTTACTACTATTTTATACTTGAAAATTTTACTTTATATATCAGAAATATAATTAGTTTTTTGCATTTATTTAATAATTATAATGTTTTATCAATGTAGTTGTTTTTAGGCTTAATAGCCAAATAGACCCTCAACCTTTAATATAAAATGGAATTAAGCCCTCAATGTTTTATTACGTGGAAATCAGTCCATAAACTTTTATTTCATTGTAAATAAACCCTAAACCTTTTAAAATTATGCAATTAAGTCCAAATATGTTAAATGACACTAACTGTCGTTTGGACATCTAACGTGAAAGCTGACGTGGATAGCTTAATTGGCTGCCACATCTGCAATACTAATTGAAGTTAGTGTCATTTAACAGATTTGGACTTAATGCATAATTTTAAAAGGTTGAGGGTTTATTTACAATGAAATAAAAATTTTTATGGACTGATTTCCATACAATAAAACATTGAGGGCTTAATTCCATTTTATACTAAAGTTTGATGGTCTATTTGGCTATTAAGCCTTGTTTTTATTTCAAGATAAAAAAGAAACATTCAGTACGCCACAAGCACAAAGAGCTTGGAAGCAAATGAATCCAGGTAAATAGTTAATTAAATAATTTTAATTTCTTTAATATTATTTAATTATATTGGATATTAAATTTATTTTAAATTATTTTATGCAACTAAATGGTGGATGGTATATGGCACATGTGTTCTTGAATTGCAAAAACTAACAATTAAGGAGCTTAGTCAGACAACTTCTACATCTAATTGAGAAAGAAAATGGAACACATTTAGCTATATACACACTAAGACCAGAAACAGGTTGAGAAATGAAAGACTTTAGAAGATGGTATACACTTATTACAATATGAGGCTAAAGATGAGACATCAAAAAAGAATGAGTATTGATGAGATAAATGATAGTTTCAATCCTATTAGCCTAGACCACATCTTTGAAGAAGATGATCCGCTTTTAGAATGGCTACAAGAGAAAGAAAATCCTCTGTTAGATGGGCAAAACTCCGATTGGTTGCCTTCTGATAATTTTGATGATGAAATGAATGTTTAACAATCACATCAATCAAGAGAAGAAAATCTGCCTCACTCAAGTACAAGCCGAACACCAACTTAGAGTGATGATGATGAGGGTTCAAGTCCAACTGATGGTGATGGACCCCATGGTGATGGTAGTGGTGCTTATTATAGTGGCGGTGCAAATGAAAATAGGCCTTTTAGTCCACTTGATGTAGAAAATGGGCTTGCTGCTACTGATGGATTATTCCTTGATTTATCACAATACGAAATACATCCTTCTGTTGAATCTAGTGGGGATAGAAGTAAAGGTAGAGCTCAATCAAAGGGAAAAGCCAAGAAGCACCAACATGATACTTCTAGAGGCTCTTCATCTCGAAGATCAGTTTCTAGTAATGAATCAGTTGGTAGTGAAGGCTATTGTCCATCAAGACCACCTTTACATTTTCAACCTCCTCATGGTTACTATCCACCTCCACAAGGTTATTATCCACCCCAGCCATATCCTAATTATCCTATGCCTTATGATACCCAAATGTATCCACCACCACCACCACCAAAAACGTATCAAGAACAAAAATATGGTTCGAATTTTGGATAAAGGTCATAGAGAACGAGTCGACATAGTTCAGAAAGTGAAGAGGGAGAATTCGATGCTCCTCGTCATTCCACTATATGGTAATCAATAAGATTTAAAATGTATTTTTTTTAGTGAATTGAATTTAACAAGTTCTATTTTGTTAATTATTAATATTTGTAGAAATTCATGTAGAAGAGAAAAAAAAAAGAAAAATATTGACCTAATTAATTTAAATGAAAAAAGATTTGACAAAATTTAGATGAAAAAATTCCTTAATAATTTAGATAAAAAATAATTAATGCCAAATAATTAATACATTAATTCTTATTAGTACATAATTATTTATCTCTATTTTCAATATTTGTTATTTTTCAATTATCATAAGTAATTTTTAAAATATGAATCTTTTATTATAATTCAAAAAATTATTAATAACCTTTTTTTCACGTAAATAATACACTTAAGGTATCATAAATTACTTTAAAAACTATAAAAATAAGATTTTACATGATTATAATTACAATTACTACACACTATATAAAATTATGTGAAATTAAAAAAAAATTTACGACTGCAATGACCGCGAGGTCTCCATTATGTCCGCAATCGTGATAAACGCAACGTGACCGAAAATGTGGCCACGACCGCAATTTAAATCCCTAGTTGGGATATCTTTGTCGTTAGTAACTTCACCCTCAACAAGAAGACCAAATATTTGTACGAGAGATTATCTTGTAATATCCATGCTATGACTTGAGGGGAAGGACAAAATACAAAAAACGTTACACTGATCATGTTCTAAGAAGACAAGTTTGTTATTGCACAGATGTGCTCAAATGAGATTTAGAGGAACGGGAGTAGTGAGTTGAACAAATTTCGACCACCCAAATCTCCCAAAGGTTTGGACACAAGGAAGAGAGCTTTGGTGAGAATGTCAAATCTAATGATCTTCCTTATCCTAACCTCTATATTATGGAAATTTTTGTTGCAGAGTTGTCTAGACTCGAGTGTCTTAAAACATGAGTCTAAGTAATCAGTGGAAGAGTGAGATGGACGTGAGGACTGACCTATATGGAGTTTACTGTGAGAAGCAGATATTTTGGAGCGTTTTGTGGATTGTTTTTTGGATCTATCAAACATAGTGACTAAGGAATAGATACAATAATGAAAAATAGGAGATTTGGGTAGAGTAAAAATAGAGTAAGTGCGCACAAATAAAGCACAATCCAGCCAATATACCCAATAACAGTAATAATGCAGCACATACAATGCTTAATACTATTCATTCAATAAAATAAATTGAGATTGAAAGAGAATATGAAGAGTTTTTACCAAAAACAGAAGAAAGAAGACTCACACATGAAATAGATGGAGTCGATGAATGAAAGTAAGATTTAAGTAGTGTGAGAGGTTTTTACCAATGGTTAAGTTTAACAAGCTATTTGTATATATCATGCATGTAATTTTTAGAGTCAATCTAATATTTCTATTATTTTAATCGAAAATAACATTTTTTTATAATATATTAACGCTGAAAAATTATTACCATGAAACAAATATTTAGATAGCTTCGATTAACTTGAAATTAGATGTGCATGATTTATATGAATAAACATAAAATTCAATGGTTGAATTATAAAATTATAAATAGTAGAAAAAAAGTGTGTAAAATTACATTAATTTTACATTTATGTAAGTAGATCTCTTCTCGCACATGCTTGTGTTTGTATGTATATTTCAAAAGTTAAGTGGGGTCAATTGAATAAAAGGGAAAAATAGCCAAAACAATAACCAAAAATGGGAAAATGGTTTAATTAGTTTTATTAAGCCAGAAGTCAGAAATGACAAGATAATAAAATGAAGTAGATAATTTAAGATATTATAACTAGGTCATGCCCATAAATAATGTATTAATTTTAGCCCCTTTCAAGGTCGATGACCACTGCCATTAACCTAAATGTATTAGATCAGCAATGAGCTCATAAGTAATGGATGAGTACCTTCTTTCTTAAGGCAATCAATGTCAAACTATATTTGTTTACTTGAGTTACTGAAAGTGAAAGAGTTAATGATAATTAGCAGCAACTCAGTGAAGCATGCAAAAGCAGAACATTGTTTTTTTATGTGAATTGGTGTATTTGTAATCCCCAGATCATTTGACAATAAGCAAGAGTTAATAGACCTTTTACTTAACCCATTTCTGTTTTGCCTCACTAGATATACAATTCATCTAACCAAAATTCAGTACACATCTAGATTGGACAAAGAGAGCTCTCTATTGAAGAAGCCAGAGGAAAGGTGGCTCTTAGGTGAAGATTTATTGAGTGCTGCCTCTTATTTAACACACATAGAGGGCCTCAAAGGCAAACTTTTTTCAAACAAATTAAAGTAAGCAAACTTTGAACCATAATTATAGAAGGTCAAGCTGAGGAAGAAACTTTGATGGCATTTTCTCTGACAACCTTTAGCAGCTCCACCAGCTTGTCATGAGGAGGGTATATCTCTTTCACCAAAGGCAGCTTTTCAAGGATTTCACCCAGCAGAATACCAAGGGGTTCCTTTCTGGGTCGAAAATTTTTACTCCAAGGACCTCCTCATCAGCTTTGTATGGGTTGAATATTGAACAAAGCAAAATGTCTAACAATCCTAAATTCTCTCTTTCAATGGATGGAGAACCTGAGTACTCTGGGAAGAACATCTTCATTCCCTCTTCCAGCACCTTCATTTTCTCATGAACTTCATCAATTGCTTTTGCTTGAACGTCCCCATCACTTGTGACTACTCTAGTCATGGCCTCAAGCAACTGCACTAACAAAAGATGCTAGTAGTATTTTTCTAGCTGTGGGAGTTCAAGATCAATGGTACAAAGAAAAGTAACAATATTTTTACCTCTTGTTGAATGAAATTTGCCCAGAAGCGAACTTTAGCTCTTTCAAACGGATCATCAGGCGAGAGTTGAGGAGTGTTTTTCCAAGTTTCATCGATGTGTTCTAAGATGATGAGAGACTCAACAACTGGTTTTTCGTTGTGAACAAGAACTGGGATCTTCTTGTAAACAGGATTGTACTTGAGGAGCAATTGACTTTTGTTTCTCATATCTTCTTCTATGTACTCATAGGGTATGCCTTTAATTCTGAGGGCTAGTTCCACCCTCTTAGAATAAGGATTAGCCCCTATCCCATGGAGCTTCACCGAGTTTACCTCTTCCATCTCTCGTAGCACTGGATTTTTTTCCATTATTTTGATCTCATTCTTGTTTGAAATACTTATAAATAGATTCTAGAGTGTCTTTTGTCCTGGTTCCGACTTATGTTACAGACTTTTTAATAAATGAGTTGCTTGTCAATGGCTATACATGACTTGATTTTAAAAAAATTATTATATTTATTTGATAAATCTTATATCTTATATTATATAAATATATAAAATTCAAATTTTTTTTTTAAAAAAAAGAGAATAACCTATATGGATAGTTTAGTCTTTTGACATTAAAAAATTTTATACTAATTAGATATCTTCGAAAATAAATTTGAACTTACTTATTTAGATTAAAATAAAAAAAAATTCAATTTTTTTTTGAAAAAAAAGTTTTGGTAGGAAAAAGGAAAATGAAACCGATAAAAATATCAAAATTTTAAAATATTCAAATATTAATTTTAATTCTGATAATAAGATAAATAGTTATTTATTTTTTTATGAATTCACTTTAATATTGTTCTTTCAATCTCGTTTTTAAATGAATAAGACATCAAAAAATTAAAATATTTAAATATATTTAATATGACAAATATATTTGTCATATCAAATGTTTTGATTTATATTTATTTATATAAAATATAAGATTTGATATTACAAAAATAAAATCACATATAGAAAATAAAAAGTTACTTGATAACCCATTGACACTTAAAAAAGAAAGAAAGATAGATAGATGCACATTTGAACCTAAACTTACTTGCCTATCTAAACTAACTAGATTAATAAATACTTCTTACCATAATTGAAAATTAAAAATAATATAATTTAGCATATGAATTTGATGTTGAAAATCTTTAATTAGACTCAATAAAAATTATTATTTTTATCATTTTCTTCTTGCTTAATATTATTGTTTATTATATATTTGAAAATTTGTCAAACTTTTTAAAAAATTTTAAATTTTTTATGATTTGTCGTTGATATGTATATAAATTATATATTTTAAAATTTGAAAATCTAGATACAATTTTGAAAAAAAAAAAGCTAATTAGTGTGTATGTACACATATTTAAATAAAAAATATCACTAATTCGTGCATGTATGGATGACAAGTAGAGACGTCTATCATTGGGCCAAGTCGAGCCTAAGCCATACATTAACAGACTACCTACAAGCTTGAATCCAGCTTGGTCAGCCCATCTATTCGAGCTTCATTTTTAGTCCAAACTCATTTTTAAGTTCATTATATAAGCTCGAGTCCGACTCGATCAGGCTCAATTTTTTATTTTTTACTTTTGCATTTTAATTTTTTGTTTCCTTTTTTTATTCCCTTTAATGTTTAATTTGGATTGTGAAACTTTATATGTCAATTTTCATATTAAACATATATATAATGTTTATTAATCAATAATATTTATATACATTTAATTACATAATACTTAGTAAAATATATTTATTTCCAGGCTGGATCAAATCTAGGTCTCAATTGGTAAAGCTTGAGCTTCGTTCAAAAATTCATAGGGCCTATTTTTTTTTTGTTCAAATGCATTTCTTACACTTAATATTTTGTCCAAACCCACTAAAAAATCAAGTTAATTTTTGGATTTTAACAAAACGCCGTCACTTAGACAAACCTAAAGACAAGTTAGTACATTGTAAAATTTGGTAAATAGCCCATTAATAAATCTTAACAATACTAACATAAATTGCCCATTAATAAACTTACTACTATGTTATCGAAACATTGTATTATTAAATAAGTGAACTATGAGTCAAGCAATAACCTTTGAACTTTAAGCAGTGAAATGACTATCAAACAGTGAAATGTTTATAAAATAGTAAAATGATTATCGAACCATGCATAGTATCTTCGAATAGAGTATTGTTTTATCATGCATTGAAGTGTTTTATTGAATAGTGGCATAGTATTGATATTGTACATGACATGTTTTGAGATTGCACAGGTTTTGAACATGGTTTGATACTAAATGTGACATGATTTGTAAAGAAGTCTTGATTTTGAAACTATGATTCAAACATGTTTTATGCATATCGAGCCCTAAGCTTGAGCACAGTCTAAGCCTTGGTAATTGAGTATGATGTTTATTGCATATTAAATCTTGAGCTTGAGCATAGTTTAAGCCTAGGTATGTGTTTTTGAAACCTTTGTGAGCATTGATGATATATGATATGGTCTTATACTGCTTTGAGCATGTGGATTTTAGTATAATGAGGTTTTATAACTATCATGCTTTTACTCATTCTGTATGAACTATGCTCACTGCATAAGAGTTTTGAAATCATTATGTGTATATTGCATTGGTTGTGTGTCATGACCTAAAGGCCGAGACATTCACTTGATTCTCATACTTTCTCATCTTACAAATTTATGGACTAATTTTTTTTTCATTTTAAGGTTTGTATTCAGTGTCAGTGTAGTTACTACTCTAATTTCACTGATCCTCTATATAATAATTTACCATAATTCTAAGTTACATCCCGACTCGTTGAACAAAATACGTACTGTGTATTAATTAAAGTCTGTACATGTAAACAAGAGATTTACAAAGAATGTATACCTCAAAGGCAACGAAACGGATTCGAAGGACAATGGCCAGTACCAAGCTTAGATACCGTCTCCAAAGGCCCACTTAAAAGCTCTCATGGTAGATTTTAACTCCAATAGTCTGAAAAGAGATGAAATTTAGAAAGATGAGCAAAACCACGGCTTAGTAAGATACTAATATAAATGCAGGAGTAGAATTACAATGTCTTAATTGTAATGCATAAAACCTGCAATTTTGCAATTACAATTCATCATTTCTATGGATAACATCTCATTATCTCAATTCATGTCATCTGTCTATCACTCAGACCTCTAAATAAATCAACTTGATCACTTTTCAATCTTCTCGTCCTTATACTACAATGCATCGCACAACAATACGTCGTGTATAATTTGAATATCATATACTATTAGTCCATACTCACATCAATCTCATAGTACATCATGTCCAATTGAGATATCATATCAAGTCACTTTACGTTTCATAATCATACTCTGTATTCTATCAACTCATATCACTTTCCATATGGAGAATCATGATCACAGTGGTACAAAGTCATAATTCTCTTCGTATAAATTTTATGTTCATGTACCGTATCATATCATGACATCATATAGATGGAATATCGTTAATCCCGAGTCATGACACTCCTCATATAATTCTCATGTTTGTGTACAATATAAGGTCATGACATATCTCATGTAAAAAGCATATTATTATGTCATGATTTAGTATGCAAATTATGTAACTTTACTATATAAACCGCTATCATTTCAAATCATATCACATATACTTTTAGAACATGCTCAAACATATAAATTTTCAATTCATTTCATATTTACTTTTAAAACATGGTCAGAGCATGTATAATTTGCAAATCATATATTCACTTTTAGAGCATGTTTAAAACATATGCGATTTCAACACATTTTTCATATACTGTAAAGTCATATCAAGTCTAGAGTTCATATCAAATAAAACTATACTCTAGACCGCATATCATATCATATTCGACATATAATCATGTATATTTCAAATCAAAACGTGCACATTTTTCTTTTCATATCATGTCAAATCAAAACGTATCTTTTCATATCATTTCAAATCAAAACGTGCACATTTCTCTTTTCATATCATGTCAAATCAAAACGTGTCTTTTCACATCATTTCAAATCAAAACGTGCACATTTCTCTTTTCATATCATGTGTAATCAAGTACAATATCGAAAAACATTTCATATATTATGAAATCATATCAGTTTAGAGTTCATAAAAATTTAAAAGCATACTCTAAACTGCATATCATATTGGTTTGAGACTAGGCTAGATCCCTAATACTCTATCAATAAAGACTTAGGTCATTATAGCTAGCAGTGAAATCATATCATCGTCCCCTGAAAACCAAATAGGGTGCTATCTATGACCATAGACCTCATCTCTCTTAGCATCACTGATCAAGTGTGACTGAGCCCTGTCTACGACTATTGTCGGACAAGCATCTCTGCCTAATGAGTAATCTCCGATTAGGCGGTTTTCACTATTCTTTATTGAGTTTAACTCTCTTAAGGCTCCTATAGTCTTATAAAACATTTAAATCTTTAGTTTTTCTTGTCAAAGATCATGTAAAGCATATGGTATCGTTCTTTAAGAGGTTTTATATATAAAAAATATATATTTACCATATACTTTCCTTTCAAAACTAATCAATACTTTATAGCATTCATATAAACATCATTATAATGTCTCAAGTTGTAACAAGGCATGCTTAAATGCGATGCAAATTAAATCATGAGTTCAAAACAATGAACTATCATTTTCATAAAATATATCATTTAATTATAGCGTTAACTATAA
This sequence comes from Heritiera littoralis, assembly GCA_031772115.1. NCBI lineage: Eukaryota > Viridiplantae > Streptophyta > Magnoliopsida > Malvales > Malvaceae > Heritiera > Heritiera littoralis. Next base: position 483,460 of record JAPDPK010000171.1, on the reverse strand, counting down.
TCCAAATTCCTCATTTCCATCCTTTTGATTTCAATCGGATCATACCTAATAGGTAAATTCGATATTCACTGTGGTTCCTCGATATTCAATATTCTCTCTCAATAGTTATTGACTATAACAATCACTTGTACATTTCATCATCAATACTAGGACCACCACCATCAGTATGAGTCCTCCTAGTATCTATGAATATTTAAATATCATATTTCTCTATAGCCATCAAAATACTGGAATTAAACAATACCGATATCGTCATTCAAAATCTATTCCAGAGTCGACATCGAGGATATAAAACCACAAGATCAATAGTCATTTATCAAATCTATCTATGATCTAACGTATTGGCACCTATTCGTAATTCCGACTTGATGCCCAATTTCATTCACTATCACCAACTCAAATCACAGTTTTCAATCAATTTTCATATGGCCTGTATAATATAATACCACACTAGAATTATCTATAAAGGTATTATCAAGTCAAATTTAGGTTAGCAATTTACTCACTTAAGAGATTTGGCCAATTTCCACTATCAACAGTGTTTCAATCATTTAAGTCGCCTTATGACCATCCGTATTATTGCAAGAATCCCAGTTCACATCTATTTAATATAAACATGTACAAGTATACTTTTATGTAGTATACTTTTATGTAGACGTGTTCTATCAAGTGTCCACAAGGCATCACAATCTACTCTCTTATTCTCATCGTCTCAAATTCACTACTAAGATGGACCATTCATCATGTCCTCCACATTTCTCAAAGTCACTTAAATGTGAGAGAATATTTTTCAAGACTTATTCCAAAATTATAATCAAAGTCATATAATCACATGTGTGACACTCATTTATTTGAATCTATCAATGATTAGATTTCATCGGAACTTCAACCTCAATTTCAACTTGATAACCAATTCGTGATAATTAGATAAATCTATTTATCGATTCTATAAGGCTTACACAATATAACTCATCATGTTATCATGCTTGATCATTTACTTTCTCAAACTATTCCAAAAATCAAGTCCGGCAATACGATAAAGTCCTTTCAAAACTTATCTTTCGATAATTCTTTCCAAAATTCCATTTATATGAGAAAACCTTAACCTTTTTCATCAAACATTTTCCTATAAATTTCGGCAACATAACATTTCAGGAACTAACCTCCTATAACAATTCCAAACAGACACAGTGGTATTCCATAATCATTTTTATTTCAATATCATGATCATTACTAAGACCCTTACCACCAATTGTAGGTCCTCTTAGCATTTAAAAATCATTTCAATAATCATTCATCATCAGGATCACAATTCCCAAAACATAAAATATAACACTACCACTACTTTATAAAAGTATCTTACCAAGTGTCGAAGTTAACGATGTAATCTGTCCCCAATTTCGTTCATGCTCCAATCGTTCTTGTATAATTTCTACAAGTCCAATTTCCACATTTAGAGTCATATAAAATTATTAAATAAAATAATAATAATAATAAATTCTACTAATTTTTCCTACCCATTTTGCTTTCTTCCTTCTTCTTCTTTTTCCTTTTTCCTTTTCTTTTCTTCCTTCTTTTTCTTTTTCTTTTCTTTTTTTTTCTGGTCTGAACTGGTTCAGTTGAGTCAAACCGATTCAGTCGGTTCGGTCTTTGCTGGCTGGTTCAGCCACCGGCAGCCACCCATTCTGGCTATTTAGCCACTTTACAACTAGCCGAGGTTGCCACGGAGCCGAATCTGGCCTCTTTTTCCGAGCGGCAGCGGCGATGGTGACGGATCTAGACAGTGGGTTTTTGGCCTCTTTCTCTTCTCTTTTCTCCCTCCTTTCTCTTCCTCCTTCACTGCCAGCCTCCTCTTTTCCTTCCCCTTACCTCCGTCGGTGTCGGGGTTGAAGTGGCGGTGCCTGGATTGGCCGACACCGCCATTTCCTTTTTCTCTTTTCCTCTCTTTTTCCTCTCGATTTTCTTCTCGTTTTTCTTCCTTTTTCTTTTCTTTTTTCGTCACCGGCAACATCCTTCTTTTCTTCTTCGGCCGGGGACGGCATCTCTTCCCCCATCTCTCTTTTTCCTCACCGCCGGCGTCGGCCGACTTCCTCTTTTCTTTCCTACTCCTCTGTTTTACACAAAGGAGAACAAAAGAAAGGGAATCGGTTTAAACATCCCGATTCCCTCTTTTTTTATAATTATAATTATATATTAATACATCATTTACAATATATATAAATACATATTGTGTACCAAAATATTTAGGTATCTATATATATAATTTTTTTGTATTAACAATAAATATATATCTATACACTTTAGTTTAAAATAACATTTATATTTCATATGTATATTTATATAATATTTATAATATAATTATATACATATATAATTATACACATTTTTATTTCTTTAACATTTAAAATATATTTATAGAATATAATTACATAAATATATAAATATACACATTTTTATTTTCTTTAAATTTTTGGATTTCTTAATATCCAAAATAATTTCCTTCGTACGATTTTTTTCAGATCCGTTACTCCATCAATATCGAAATTCAAAATCTTCCAGTCTCGTAAATAAATTTATTTATTTACTTTAGCTTATCTATTTGCATTAAGAATTAAATTTCAGTATTCATAATTTCAAAAATGAAAAATTTTCGGTTATCACATTGTGATATGGGAATAAGTGACAGGTATTATAGATTGATAGTCTTGTTGATAAGGGCTAAGGACAAGGATAATGAAGTACTTCAAAGTATCCTTCCATTAATACCTTAAAACCTTAGAACACTTAGAGTCTTTTAGGAAATAATCTCGAATTAGCTTACAAGAGATTACAACCGGAATACAATATAAGAATTTATGCTTGCATATTACATGCATTGTATTTAGAACAGTATAGGTCTGATTCATAACTTATATAAATGACTTTCTGAGCCCTAGCTCATTAAACTTTATTTAATCCTTTTGCAAAATTGTGCATTGAGTTGGCGGAGTATTTCAAATCTATCCAGAATAGCCATAGGCCTGAAATATCATCCAAACTCTCCAAGGAATACCACTTGAATCTATTAGGTACATATATATTCTTTTTATATGTAATGTTATTTTCAGGTTGTTTTTGGTATAGTATTATAGGATGAGATGTAAACTAAGATAAGGAATGATTCTGATATGAATTTATTTGTCTATGTCCCAATGGAAAATAAATGATTACCATAATGTCGTAAAGCAAATAGATGATTACAATCTTTACAAATATTGAATGGATTTATATGTAATTGAAATGAACTGACATAGCGGAATCCCTAAGACCTTATAGGGAGTATGATTTCTATATAGGTACTAGATTAGAACTTTAAGTAGAGAGGTCAAAATACAACAGGTAGTATACCATTGCCCACTTAACACTACATTGCACTTAGATAAACAAAATGTAAAAGTGAAAAATTAGCTCGAAATTCTACGCATTCGCATAAATAAGCAATTAGACACGGCCTTTGAGTTATGACAATGCAAGATTTTTTTTCTTGTAAAAGCTTGAAAGAAGAAATTAAGAAAATGATTCAACCTCAAACCCATTTGAATGTAACAGATAACATTGAGGCTCGAGAATTGATATATTATATATATATATATATATATATATATATATATTCAAGTCATAGGAGCTAGTTGTCATAACATCTAAGTTTGGGGACTTAATCGCTAGACATAAATTTAAGAGCTGCCACCAATCATTTTAACCTATGGATAATTGGTCTCCTATTTAAACTAAAAATAAGACTTTAATCTACGTTCAAAGATCCTAGGTTCGGAGTACAGTTACGTGTGGGGAAGATTAGTACCCCCATAACACCCATCCTAAAATGGTACCCAAATAGACTAAAGTTATCTTAATTTTGCTTTGCTTTAATTTCGATATGCTTTCATATTTGAAAAGCCTTTTAAGTCTCCTCCATCAAACTAGTCGAACAACTTGAAAATTTTTCCTCACCTCTTCCATCTCCTGTATCACTGGATTTTTTTCCTTTACTTTGATCTAATTCTTTTGCTTTTGCTTGAACGTCCCCATCACATGTGACTACTATAGTCATGGCCTCAAACAATTGCACTAACAAAAGATGTTGGTGGTATTTTTCTAGCTGTGGGAGGTCAAGATCAATGGTATTAAGAAAAGTAACAATACTTTTACCTCTTGTTGAATGAAATTTGCCCAAAAGCGAACTTTAGCTCTTTCAAATGGATCATCAGGCAAGAGTTGAGGAGTGTTTTTCCAAGTTTCATCAATGTACTCTAAGATGATGAGAGACTCAACGACTGGTTTTTCATTGTGAACAAGAACTGGGATCTTCTTGTAAACAGGATTGTACTTGAGAAGCAATTGACTTTTGTTTCTCATATCTTCTTTTATGTACTCATAGGTATGCCTTTAATTTTGAAGGGCTATTTTCACCCTCTTAGAATAAGGATTAGCCCCTATCCCATGGAGCTTCACCGAGTTTACCTCTTCCATCTCTGATATCATTGGATTTTTTTCCTTTATTTTGATCTCATTCTTCTTTAAAATACTTATAAATAGATTCTAGAGTGACTTTTGTCCTGGTTCCGACTTGTTTTATAGATTTTTTAATAAATGAGTTGCTTGTCAATGGCCATACATGACTTGATAATAAAAATATTATTAAATTTATTTGATAAATCTTATATCTTATCTTATATAAATATATATAAAAGATGATTATTCGATACACCGCCGGTGAAGTTTTTTTTACTTCATAGGCAGTGTTAGGATCATGATACATGTTCTATAAAAATATTAAAATAATACATATTTTATGATCTTAACACTGCTTGTGAAGTAAAAAAATTTCACCGACGGTGTATGGAATAATTATCCTTATATAAAAGTCAAAGTTGTTTTAAAAAAAGATAATAATCTATATGGATAGTTTAATCTTTTCATCATCATCATCAGAGCCTTTATCCCAAGAGATTGAGGTAGGCTATATAAAACCAATATTTGAACTCACATTAGATCATCCATATGTATTCTCTTCCTCTACACATTCCTATCCAAGGCATGTGTTCATCCAACTTTAATACATCTATATCTTTCCAAATTACTTCTTTCCAAGTCTTTTTCGTTTAATCTTTTGGCATTAAAAAATTTTATACTAATTAGATATCTTCAAAAATAAATTTGAACTTACTTATTTAGATTAAAATAAAAAAAATTTTCAATTTCTTTTCAAAAAAAAGTTTTGGTAGTGTAGACACCATTTTTGTCCGGTTCTTTTTCAAACATTTTTAATTAATTAGTTTTTATATATCTTATCATTGATTTTTTTTATTATTTTATTTTATTTTAAATTTAGAAATAAATTTTGGATTTTGATTTTTTATAAAATATAATAAAAAGGGAAGGAAATCAGAATTAATTTTGATAGGAAAGCAGACTTAAATGAGACTATTAAAGATTGAAATTTAAATTTTGTGGAAAGAAAAATCAGAATTAATATCGGATTTAAGATCCGATTCTTGAAATCTAAAAATTTCCTAAAAGATTGATTCTTGATTTTTATTACCTAAAATAAAAACCTAGGTCTATTTAAATAACAACACAAGAAGAAAAAGGGGGGAGGACACAAAGAAAAAAAACCTAGAGAAAAAAAACCCTAGAAAAAAAACCCTAGAGGAAAAAAAGAGAGCTAGAAAAAAAAACCTAGAAAGAAAAGGTTGGCTGTTGCACGTCGTCTCGGGTTCTTGGCTGCTGCACCATCGTCTTCTTCTATTTTATCATCATCCTCATCTGCTACTGCCACTATACCAAAGCCAAGTTTCCCTTCACCTTACCCACGGTTCATGCGGCTGCTGCATCACCATCACTGCCCAGCTTGTTGCAAAACCACCATCGTTCCTTGCCGCTGCCTGCTGCCCCAAACCAGTCACCTTGAACAACCTTTTTCGCCTGCATCACCATCAACGCACCAGCCAACCTCCCATAAACCACCATCATATTCAAGCCTGTACGCTGCACTCTATTCAAGCCCTTTGTTGCACGTCGACTCCATTGATCACTCCTGCACCAGTCACGGTTCCAGCCATGCACCGTCTTCTACTCTGCCGTCCTTCATTACCACTGCAAGCCACTTGTTTCTGCTGCAGCGTCGTCCATCTGTTGCTGTTTGTGGAGTTGCTGTAGACTTTACTCTATTGAAAAGCATAAACAGAATGTGAACAGGAGCATATATATAGAAATAAAAGAAGCTTGTCAATCGGGTTTTACAACTGTGTTGAACTTTTAAGGCAAGAGACTCAAGCCGCACGTGAAGAAGAAAAGAAAGGCGTGAGCTGCAGTTAGTAAAAGACAACAAAGAACAAATCAAGGCAAGAAACGAAATTGCAATAGAAAGGTAAGAATCCTGACAACAATAAATGTCTTCATTCTTGTTCACATGCATGGTGATTATTTAACTACTTTTGTTTCTTTTATATCAACGTGTACTAGGCTCTCTTTCTTTTGTTTCTTTTTTTTATTTTCTAGTCATGATGCATTCATTATTTTATTACTGTTGATTTTATTTTTTAGATTTTTAAGCATGGATTAAATACATTGTTAAGATGTCTATGAAATTTTTAGTTTGATTTTTTTAATTAATTCATTATTTTGTTAACTTATTAGTTTTACTTAATTTATTTTATTTTATTAATTTATGTATTATTTATTTTAAGTTTAGAATTAGATTTGTTAACTAATAGAAATTAAAAAAACCAAATTAGCCTAAAAATAGATCTTTGTACATGAAATTTACAGAAAAATTAATTAAAAATTAAATGAAAATAAATAATTGAAAGGAAATGAATATGAATTATACCGATGATGACATTTTGAGAAAGTCAATTGAGACATCTTAAAAATGTCTAGGTGAGATGATTCTTTCTTAAGTTGAGCCAAATTGATGGAATACTTTCGAAAGAATTTTTGATAAAATATAATTCATGTTTATTAAATAAATATAAATAAATAAAATAAAGATAAATTAAATTTAAATAAAATTAGATAAGTAAATGAACTAAATAGGTTAAAATAAAAATCATAAGAAATAAAATTAGATAGATAAAGGAGTAAACATGAATCATGCCAATGATGAAATTTCAAGAAAGTCAATTGGGACTCCTTGAATTTTCTAGGTAAAAGATTTCTTTTAAGCCGAGCCAAATTGATGGGACGCTTTTAAGAAAACCTTTAATAAACCATGATTCATATTTATTCTCTAAGTAAATAAAATAAATAAATAAATAAAACATATAGATAAGAATAATATAAAATAAGACTTAGAAAATATAGAAATTAATATGGAGTCAATATTAGAGCCAAATTTAAAATATATATATAATAAGAGTTTCATAAAATATTTCATTAATCCGACGATGGAGTTCAAGAAAGTCAATTGAGACTCCTTGAACATCTTGAGGTGAGGGTGATTTTTAAGATTGGAGCCAAATTGATGGAAAAATCTTAGAAATATTCCCAATATATAAGCATATCGAAATTAATATAAACACAAGGCCTATTGTAAAGATAACCTAAAACTAGTTGGTACCATTTTAGGATGGGCGTTGTAGGGGTGCTAATCCTTCCCTACACGTAACCGTACTCCCGAACCCTAGTATCTTTGAACGTAGACCAAGCCTTATCCTTAGTTTGAATAGGTGACCAATCACACCTAGGTAGAATGGTTGGTGGTGACTCCATAGTTTTGTGTCTAGCTATTAGGTTTTCCAAAACTTAATACGTTATGACAGTTTGGCGACTCCACTGGGGACTTTAGAGAGTCAATCCAACAATTGGTTTTAAGTTATTTTAGGTTTGCCTTAGGTATGTTAATTTTGATAAAATAATAAGACATTAATAACTACATGTTTCTTCGACACACACTTCACGTGCATGTGCATGCATTAGCCCTCTACCCGGGCTCTATCCTTTTAGGAGGAAGTAAAGTAACTACGCTCTCGTGAGGTAATACCTCCGCAATGGCTAGCGAAATACTCCCACTCAAATTGAACCTTTCCATTTGTAACCTGTAATGGGTGAGGATTGGGTGCCTTACTAGTCTTGCATGGACGACAGTGAGGAACAATTTGGGAACCTTTAGCCCTTTTATCTAAAGCCATGCATATAGTGAAATTAAGAAGACCAACTATAAGATAGAGCCATATCAACTCATGCTCTAGAAAATACCCATTACTCAAGACACATGCTTGATCAAGTTTGTTTGATTTTGGTTTACACATGAGACATTAAGAGGGTACCGTGAGTCTTTACCAAAACATTTCCATGCATCACTCATCCATTATTGTTACATGGCAACTTTTTACCATGCCATTACATTCATAAACATGAAGCATCATATCATTTTGTTCATCTTCATTCATTTAAAAAAAAAAAAACAAAGCATTTTCAAAATTTTTCAAGCATCACCATATGTGAAATGATAAATTCTTAATTGTGGCAATAAAAGATTCGAAGATAGCTCGACCAAAGGTTCATTCACACAACACTCGTTATCAAGCTAAGATCATGGAAGAAGAATCAAGCATGCGCATGGAGAAGATGGAAAAAGCTCAAGAGGAAATGAGGGGGCAATTGGCCCAAATTACAGAGTTGTTGAAAAATCTAAGCAAGAGCAAAGGAGTTGTAGAGGAAGTTGTAGTCCAAGAAGGGGTCCAACAACGTAGCATGGAAGATCCCATATACCCTCCTGGATTCGGTCCTCATCCAAATCAAACATCTCAAGTAGGAGGATATCCATTTGCACATACAGCCATACCTCAAATGTTTGGCCAGCTCAAGGGCAAACTCTTCCTCCTCAAGGGGCAAAATTTGCTGATCCAATTGAAGTACCTAATTTGGATGACCCGAGGGAAGTTGAAAAGATAAAGTCAAACAAACAAGTAGAAGAGAAAGATGAGGCAAAGTCACAACGAAAGATCAATATGTTGGAGGAAAGACTTCGAGCTATTGAAGGCTTAGATCTATATGGGCCCATGGATGCTACTGGATTGTGTTTGGTGTCTGATTTAATCATTCCACCCAAATTTAAGGCCCCGGAGTTTGAAAAGTACAATGGGACTTCTTGCCCTAGGTCTCATCTCATTATGTATTGCCGAAAAATGGCTGCCTATGCTCAAGATGATAAACTTCTTATTCATATCTTTCAAGAAAGCCTTACTGGTCTGCAGCGAAGTGGTATAATCAATTAGATGGAACTCGAATCACCACTTGGAATGACTTGGCAAGAGCATTTATGGCTCAATATCGACATGTTGCTGACATGGCCCCTGATCGTCTGTCTTTACAAAGCATGGAAAAGAAGGCTAATGAGAGTTTCAAACAATATGCCCAAAGGTGGCGTGATATGGCTGCAGAGGTGCAACCTCCACTTTCGGAGAAGGAGCTTACCATTATGTTCGTTAATACTTTGAAGGCTCCATACTACGATAGGATGATCGGTAATGCCACTAAGAATTTTGCTGATATGGTATTGTCTGGTGAGATAATTGAGAATGCAATCAAGAGTGGAAAGATTGAAGCTCCCAACAGTATTGAGAAGAAAGGAGGAGCCAACAAAAGAAGGGAAGAAGAAGTCCATGCTGTTGCATATGGAAGGCAATATGGAGGCTATGTCCCACAACACCCTTATCACATGCCACAACCTTACTATCCTGCCCAGAATCCTTACCATTCTTACCCTAAGGTTAATGTTCAACCTAGTCCCCAAACACCTGCCCCAACTATTCAGCCAGCTAAGCAGTTTAATAACAAGAGGGCAATCATAATGCGTCATGGCCAAAAAGAGAAAGGACTCCTATTGACCCAATCCCCATAACCTACACTGAGCTGTACCCAAAATTGATCAAAGGACAACTCATTGCACCCATCTATGTGGAACCTCTCAAGCCTCCATATCCAAAGTGGTACGATGAGAATGCTCGATGCGAGTATCACTTCGGGAACGTGGGCCACTCTCTAGAGAATTGCACTGCGCTAAAGTATAGAGTGCAAGGATTGATAAAAGCTGGCATGTTGAGTTTTGAGACTAAAGGGGAATCGGACTACGAATGCAAACCCATTACCTGACCATACTAATGAGGATGAGTTTGTGTGGGGGCATGAAGGGTTCGAGCCTGACAATTTTGAAGATCTATAAATTCTAGTTTTGTTTTTGCTTTCTTTCATTTCTTTAAGTAATGCAAGATAGTTTTTGAAAGTGCTTAAGCCCATAAGCATGAAATAAATTTTATGTATGGGTTATCTTTTATTTATTTCCTTTTCAATAAAGCGACTAGTGTGATGCACTGTCAATTTCTCATTCCATTCATTTGCCATTTCTCAACATCCTCACCATATCTTTCACTCACAAGTATCCAAATAATGAACATGATGATAATGATGTCAATAAATCTAAGGTTCAATTTTGAAAGAACCACTATTGTTGATGAATTAATAGTATGCCAATGTTGCGAAAGCAAGAAAATGAAGGAAAGGTTCCTCACCATCCGCACTTGATAGACGGTACGAGAAAGGTGAATCTCTTACAAAAGCTTCTAACAAGTTTGTCTTTGTTCGATAAATGATCTTTAAGGAGAGCACTTACATTTGAAATGATAAATGGCTTTCTTTCACTATCCTTCAAGCATGAGTAAAATTTTCCTTTGATTACCCCTTTTGAGCCTATTATATTTTGTAATATAACCCACCAAGGATCACCCTCCACATTGGGGGCAAGGAAGATGAAATAAAGAAATTTTAAGGGAAAAAATGAAAGTGTTCATGATGAATCAAGGGGCAAAACAAAAAAAGAAAAGAAAAATAGCCCAATTTTGTGAAAAAAAGAAGAAGAAGAGAGAAAAAGGGTTTCTATTCAAAAAGAAAACCCAAAAAAAAGCAAGAAGGGGCAAAATGCCTGAATGTTTTACTTGATAAAGAAAGTGATCCCTTGGTTTATAAACCTTGAAACACAGTTTGGGCCTACTATATCCTTTTCTTTCATAAGCCCCCACCTGAGCCTACATTACATGCCTTTAAAAGCCCATTTTGATCAAATGTAAATGTTTAAATTGAAGAATCATGTATTGAATGAAGGCATACCTATATAATGAGATAATGATCCTTTGAAGGTTCGAGGAAGATAAAGGAAGTAGATCAAGTTGAATAAAGAAGTCCATAAGCTTTAGAAGATATCTTGGATCGAAATCAAGAACGCCTATTAAGGGGCATGAATTTGGATTGAGCATTAAAGGTTGAAGTTTGTCAAAGCCAATGAAGTTGAAAATGAAAAAAAAAAAGGAAAAATATGAAAAAAAAAGAAAAAAGAAAAAAAAAGAAAGAAAAAAAAAGAAAAAGGATGATTCAAATTGAAAACCCGAAAAGGGCAATTTGAATCAAATAAAGGAGCACCTAAGTTGAAAACCTGAAAAGGCGGCTTAGGAAAATATCAGCATAAAAAAGTTTTGATAAAGGGCAAGATTGGCAAGCACTACATGAAAAAACATATCAACATAAGAGTGGGCTTTTGGAAAAGAATTTTACATTGACTTGATTGAATGTCAGAATGTTCATTAAATGGATACTGAAAACCCTATTCCAAACAGACTGTCCCATTGATTTTTCTTGATTTCATGTTCCTCTTCTAAGAATGAATATCTATATCTCTCTTGGTCATTTTAAATTTATACCACCTATATAACAAATGGAGAATATGCATAAGTGCATTACACTGGTGGTCGAGTTGGAAGGAAAATAAATAAATTTTGGTAATCTTTTTTTTGGTAAATTTTTGAAAAAAAAATATTCTTTTGAGAAATCTTGCATTACTAAGAGAGAGAAAGAAACAAAAGTGAATGATGAATATACAAATCTGAAAACATGATGGCTAGTCTTCGGGCATAACTGGACTAGGACTCAATAAAAGATGAGATGTTAAATGAAAGGAGATTTAAAGAATTCAGCAGATATGTGGGACTTGAGAAAGGCAAGATGAGCTTGAGAATCTTGTTACCACAATTGAGAATGCATTTGCATACATTCATGGAATAATTCAGGGAGCATGACATTGACATGTGCATAACATTCATAGCATTCATTATATTCATGACATGCATGACATTTCACTAGTGCATTTTGGACATTGAACTATATGTTAAGACATTAGGATAAGAAGTTTTGAATGATTAGAATTTTGAGGAAAAGAGAAAATATAAGAGATGGTAATTTGAAAAAATGATGAGGTATGAGAAGATGATGAGAAAAATACTTTTTGAAAAAACCTTAGATGAGAGTAAAGTCCAGTTTAGCTGGCACCTTAAAGGAGAATAAAGCCTAATATTGTTGGCATCAAAATGAAAGTTAAGCCCAGTCAAACCGATGTTAATTGGTATTTTGAAATGAAATGTTTTATTTTCAAAGTTCCAATGCCTCTGGTGAGAGGAGCACAAGATTATTTTTCAAAGTTCCAATGCCTCTGGTGAGAGGAGCACATGGTTATTTTTCAAAAGTCTCAATGCCTCTGGTGAGAGGAGCACAAGATTATTTTTCAAAGTTCCAATGCCTCTGGTGAGAGGAGCACAAGGTTATTTTTCAAAAGTCTCAATGCCTCTGGTGAGAGGAGCACAAGATTATTTTTCAAAGTTCCAATGCCTCTAGTGAGAGGAGCACAAGGTTATTTTTCAAAAGTCTCAATGCCTCTGGTGAGAGGAGCACAAGATTATTTTTCAAAGTTCCAATGCCTCTGGTGAGAGGAGCACAAGGTTTTTTTTCCAAAGTCCAAATGCCTCTAGTGAGAGGAGCACAAGGTTATTTTTCAAAAGTCTCAATGCCTCTGGTGAGAGGAGCACAAGGTTATTTTTCAAAAGTCTCAATGCCTCAGGTGAGAGGAGCACAAGATTATTTTTCAAAGTTCCAATGCCTCTGGTGAGAGGAGCACAAGATTATTTTTCAAAGTTCCAGTGCCTCTGGTGAGAGGAGCACGAGGTTATTTTTCAAAAGTCTCAATGCCTCTGGTAAGAGGAGCACAAGATTATTTTTCAAAGTTCCAATGCCTCTGGTGAGAGGAGCACAAGGTTATTTTTCAAAAAGTCTCAATGCCTCTGTTGAGAGGAGGTCTTTATTTTTCAAAAAGTCTTGATGCCTCTGTTGAGAGGAGCTCTTTGTTTCAAAAAGTCTCATAGCCTCTAGTGAGAGGAGCTTTTATTTCATGATCATTTTTCATTTCCTTGGTCTTATGATAGGAAAGACTAGGAATTTCATTTCACAGTCTTTAGTCTTATGATAGGAGAGACTAGGAAAACTTCATTTTTTGCATCCTTAGTCTTATGATGGGAGAGACTAGGAATTTCACTTTGCATTCCTTAATCTTGTGATAGAAAAGATTAGGAAATCTCATTCTACATTCATTTCCTAGGTCTTATGATAGGAGAGACTAGGACATCTCATTTTACATTCCTTAATCTTATGATAGAAAAGATTAGGAATTTGCATTCTTAGTCTCATGATAGGAGAGACTAGGACATTCATTTTGCATTCCTTAGTCTTATGATAGAAAAGACTAAAAATTTCCATTTTGCATTCATTTCTTTAGTCTTATGATAGAGAAGACTAGAAAATTTCATTATGCATTCATTTCCTTAGTCTTATGGTAGAAAAGGCTAGGAAACTTCATTTTGCATTCATTCCTCAATCTTTATAAGAGAAGAAGGTTAGGAAATTTCATTTGGCATTTATTCCTTAGCCTTATGTGAGAGATGGCTAGGAAATATCATATTTTACAAAAAAAAAAATTCATTGATAGGTTTTGCATTCGGACAAAATAGTTGTCTATGTCTTTGCACCATTACTGTTTCACAGCAAAGTGCAAAGAGGGGCAACTGTAGACACCATTTTTGTCCGGTTCTTTTTCAAACATTTTTAATTAATTAGTTTTTATATATCTTATCATTGATTTTTTTTATTTTTTTATTTTATTTTAAATTTAGAAATAAATTTTGGATTTTGATTTTTTATAAAATATAATAAAAAGGGAAGGAAATCAGAATTAATTTTGATAGGAAAGCAGACTTAAATGAGACTATTAAAGATGAAATTGAAATTTAATTTTGTGTGGTGGAAAGAAAAATCAGAATTAATATCGGATTTAAGATCCGATTCTTGAAATCTAAAAATTTCCTAAAAGATTGATTCTTGATTTTTATTACCTAAAATAAAAACCTAGGTCTATTTAAATAACAACACAAGAAGAAAAAGGGGGGAGGACACAAAGAAAAAAAACCTAGAGAAAAAAAACCCTAGAAAAAAAACCCTAGAGGAAAAAAAGAGAGCTAGAAAAAAAAAACCTAGAAAGAAAAGGCTGGCTGTTGCACGTCGTCTCGGGTTCTTGGCTGCTGCACCATCGTCTTCTTCTATTTTATCATCATCCTCATCTGCTACTGCCACTATACCAAAGCCAAGTTTCCCTTCACCTTGCCCACGGTTCATGCGGCTGCTGCATCACCATCACTGCCCAGCTTGTTGCAAAACCACCATCGTTCCTTGCCGCTGCTTGCTGCCCCAAACCAGTCACCTTGAACAACCTTTTTCGCCTGCATCACCATCAACGCACCAGCCAACCTCCCATAAACCACCATCATATTCAAGCCTGTACGCTGCACTCTATTCAAGCCCTTTGTTGCACGTCGACTCCATTGATCACTCCTGCACCAGTCACGGTTCCAGCCATGCACCGTCTTCTACTCTGCCGTCCTTCATTACCACTGCAAGCCACTTGTTTCTGCTGCAGCGTCGTCCATCTGTTGCTGTTTGTGGAGTTGCTGTAGACTTTACTCTATTGAAAAGCATAAACAGAATGTGAACAGGAGCATATATATAGAAATAAAAGAAGCTTGTCAATCGGGTTTTACAACTGTGTTGAACTTTTAAGGCAAGAGACTCAAGCCGCACGTGAAGAAGAAAAGAAAGGCGTGAGCTGCAGTTAGTAAAAGACAACAAAGAACAAATCAAGGCAAGAAACGAAATTGCAATAGAAAGGTAAGAATCCTGACAACAATAAATGTCTTCATTCTTGTTCACATGCATGGTGATTATTTAACTACTTTTGTTTCTTTTATATCAACGTGTACTAGGCTCTCTTTCTTTTGTTTCTTTTTTTTATTTTCTAGTCATGATGCATTCATTATTTTATTACTGTTGATTTTATTTTTTAGATTTTTAAGCATGGATTAAATACATTGTTAAGATGTCTATGAAATTTTTAGTTTGATTTTTTTAATTAATTCATTATTTTGTTAACTTATTAGTTTTACTTAATTTATTTTATTTTATTAATTTATGTATTATTTATTTTAAGTTTAGAATTAGATTTGTTAACTAATAGAAATTAAAAAAACCAAATTAGCCTAAAAATAGATCTTTGTACATGAAATTTACAGAAAAATTAATTAAAAATTAAATGAAAATAAATAATTGAAAGGAAATGAATATGAATTATACCGATGATGACATTTTGAGAAAGTCAATTGAGACATCTTAAAAATGTCTAGGTGAGATGATTCTTTCTTAAGTTGAGCCAAATTGATGGAATACTTTCGAAAGAATTTTTGATAAAATATAATTCATGTTTATTAAATAAATATAAATAAATAAAATAAAGATAAATTAAATTTAAATAAAATTAGATAAGTAAATGAACTAAATAGGTTAAAATAAAAATCATAAGAAATAAAATTAGATAGATAAAGGAGTAAACATGAATCATGCCAATGATGAAATTTCAAGAAAGTCAATTGGGACTCCTTGAATTTTCTAGGTAAAAAGATTTCTTTTAAGCCGAGCCAAATTGATGGGACGCTTTTAAGAAAACCTTTAATAAACCATGATTCATATTTATTCTCTAAGTAAATAAAATAAATAAATAAATAAAACATATAGATAAGAATAATATAAAATAAGACTTAGAAAATATAGAAATTAATATGGAGTCAATATTAGAGCCAAATTTAAAATATATATATAATAAGAGTTTCATAAAATATTTCATTAATCCGACGATGGAGTTCAAGAAAGTCAATTGATACTCCTTGAACATCTTGAGGTGAGGGTGATTTTTAAGATTGGAGCCAAATTGATGGAAAAATCTTAGAAATATTCCCAATATATAAGCATATCGAAATTAATATAAACACAAGGCCTATTGTAAAGATAACCTAAAACTAGTTGGTACCATTTTAGGATGGGCGTTGTAGGGGTGCTAATCCTTTCCTACACGTAACTGTACTCCCGAACCCTAGTATCTTTGAACGTAGACCAAGCCTTATCCTTAGTTTGAATAGGTGACCAATCACACCTAGGTAGAATGGTTGGTGGCGACTCCATAGTTTTGTGTCTAGCTATTAGGTTTTCCAAAAACTTAATACGTTATAACAGGTAGGAGAAAGGAAAATGAAACCAAAAAAAATATCAAAATTTTAAAATATTCAAATATTAATTTTAATTCTAATAATAAGATAAATAATTATTTATTTTTATAAATTCACTTTAATATAGTTCTTAAATCTCATTTTTAAATGAATAAGACATCAAAAAGTTAAAATATTAAATATATTTAATATGACAAATATATTTGTCATATCAAGTGTTAATTTGATTTATATTTATTTATATAAAATATAATATTTGATATTATAAAAAAATACATATAGAAAATAAAAAGTTACTTGATAACCCATTGACACTTTAAACAAAAAAAAATGCACATTTGAACCTAAACTTACTTGCCTATATCTAAACTAACTAGATTAATAAATACTTCTTACCATAATTGAAAATTAAAAGTAATATAATTTAACATGTGAATTTGATGCTGAAAATCTTTAATTACACTCAATAAATATTATTATTTTTATCATTTTCTTCTTGCTTAGTACTATTGTTTATTATATATTTGAAAATTTGTCAAACTTTTTAAAAAAATTTAAATTTTTTATGATATGTCATTGAGATATATATATATATATATATTAAAATTTGAAAATCTAGATTCAATTTTGAAAAAAAAATGCTAATTAGTGTATATGTACACATATTTAAAAAAAATATATCACTAATTTGTGCACATATGGATGACAAGTAGAGGTGTCTATCGATCAGGCCAAGCCGAGCATAAGCCATATGTTAACGGACTACATACACGCTCGTATCCAACTTGGTCCGGCCCATTTATTCAAGCTTCTTTTTTAGTCCAAACTCATTTCTAAGTTTATTAGATAAGCTCGAGTCTGACAAGATTCGACTCAATTTTTTTTATTTTTTTACTTTTGCATTTTAATTTTTTTATTTCCTTTTTTATTCCCATTCATGTTTAATTTGGAATGTGAAACTTTACATGTCAATTTTCATATTAAACATATATATAATGTTTATTAATCAATAATATTTTATATACATTTAATTACATTATGCTTAGTCAAATATATTTATTTCAAGGTCGAATCGAATCTAGATCTCATTTGGTAAAGACTGAGCTTCACTCGAAAATTCATAGGGCCTATTTTTTTTTGTTCAAATGCATTTATTTGACTTAATATTTTGTCCAAACCCACTAAAAAGTTGAGTTAATTTTTGGATTTTAATAAATCGCCCAATTCTTAGGCAAATCTAAGGACAAGCTAGTAAATTGTAAAATTTGGTAAGTAGCCTATTAATAAATCTTAACAATACTAACATAAATTGCCTATTAATAAACTTGCTACTTGATATTGAAACATTGTTTTATTAAATAAGTGAACTTTGAGTCGGGTAATAAGCTCTGGACTTTAAGCAATGAAATGTTTATCGAATAGTGAAATGTTTATAAAACAGTGAAATGATTATCGAACCATGCATAGTATCTTCGAGTAGGGTATTGTTTTATCGTGCATTGAAGTGTTTTATTGAATTGTGGAATAGTATTGATATTGCACATGACATGTTTTGAGACTACACAAGTTCTGAACATAGTTTGATACTACATGTGACATGATTTATAATGAAGTCTTGATTTTGAAACTATGATTCAAACATGTTTTATGCATATTGAGTCTTGAGCTTGAGCACAATCTAAGCCTTGGTAATTGAGTATAATGTTTATTGCATATTAAATCTTGAGCTTGAGCATAGTCTAAGCATCGGTATGTGTTTTGGAAACCTTTGGGAGCATGTGGATTTCAGTATAATGAGGTTTTATAACTATCATGCTTTTACTCATTCCGTGTGAATTATACTCACTGTATAAGAGTTTTGAAATCATTATGTGTATGTTGCATTGGTTGTGATATGGGGATAAGTGACAGGTATTTTGGATTGATAGTCTTGTTGATAGGGCTGGGGACAAGGTTAATGAAGTACTTAAAAATACCCTTCCATCGATATCCTACAACCTTGGAACACTTAGAGTCTTTTGGGAAATGATATCAAGTTAGCTCATAAGAGATTACGATTGGAATGCAATATGAGAACTTATACTTGTAGATTACATGCATTTCCTTTAGAACAGTATAACCCTGATTCTTAACTTATATAAATGACTTACTAGACCCTAACTCATTAAACTTTATTTAATCCTTCTACAGGCTGAGCATTGAGTTAGGAGAGTATTTCGGATCTATCCAAACTAGCTACAAGCTTGAAAAATAGTCCCAACTCTCTTAGGAGTACCACTTGAATCTTTTAGATACATAAATATTCTTTTAATATGTAATGTTATTTTCAAGTTGTTTTTTGTACAGTATTATAGGATGAGATGTAAACCAGGATAATGAATGATTGTGATATAAATTTGTTTATGTCCTATTGGAAAATAGATGATTACCATAATGTCTTAAACCAAATAGATTATTAGGATTTTTATAGATATTGAATGGATTTTATATAATTGAGATGAACTAATATAGTGGAATCCTTAGGACCTTATAAGGAGTACGATTTCTATATAGGCACTAGATTAAGACCTTGAGCAGAGAGCTTAAAATAGAGTAGGTAGTTTACCGCTGCCCACTTAGCACTACACTGCACTTAGATAAACAAAATGTAAAAGTGAAAAATTAGCCCCAAAATTCTACACATCCGCATAAATAAGTAATTAGACACGGCCTTTGAGTCGTAACAATGCAAGATTTTTTTTTTGTAAAAGCTTGAAAGGAGAGATTAAGAAAATGATTCAACCTCAAACCCATTTGAATGTAGCAGATAACATTGGGGCCTGAGAATTGATTTGATGTATATTCAAGAAATAGGAGCTAGTTGTAATAAGCTCTAGGTTCAAGAACCTAATCACTAAACATAAATTTAAGAGCCGCCATCAATCATTCTAACTTAGGGGTGATTGGTCACCTATTCAAATTAAGAATAAGACTTTAATCTACATTCAAAGATACTAGGTTCAAAGTACGATTACATATGGGGAAAGATTAGCACTTCCACAAAGTCCATCCTAAAATGATACCCAAATAGTCTAAAGTTATCCTAATTTTGCCTTTAATTTGCTTTAATTTCGATATGCTTTCATATTGGAAAAATCTTTTAACTCTCTTCCATCAAGCCAGTCGAACAACTTAAAAATTTTTCCTCAACTCTTCCATTTCCCGTATCACTAGATTTTTTTCCTTTACTTTGATTTGATTCTTGTTTGAAATACTTATAAATAGATTCTACAGTGACTTTTGTCTTGGTACCGACTTATATTATAAATTTTTTAATAAATAGTTGCTTGTCAATGGCTATACATGACTTGATTAAAAAATTATTATATTTATTTGATCAATCTTATATCTTATCTTATATAAATATATAAAAGTAAAAATATTTGAATAAAAAGATAATATCATATATAGATAGTTTAATCTTTTGACATTAAAACATTTTTATACTAATTAGATATCTTCAAAAATAAATTTAAACTTACTTATTTAGATTAAAATATAAAAATTATATTTTCAATATTTTTTGAAAAAAAGTTTTGGTAGGAAGAAAGAAAATGAAATAGATAAAAATAACAAAATTTTAAAATATTCAAATGTTAAGTTTAATACTAATAATAAGATAAATAATTATTTATTTTACATAAATTCACTTTAATATATTTCTTAAATCTCGTTTTCAAATGAATAAGACATCAAAAAAATTAAAATATTTAAATATATTTAATATGACAAATATATCTAGTCAAGTGTTTTGATGTATATTTATTTATATAAACCATAAGATTTGATATTACAAAAAAAATACATATAGAAACTAAAAAGTTACTTGATAACCCATTGACACTTTAAACAAAAAAAAAGAATGATAAGTTCCACTGAGATCCTTAAAGTTTTACCATAATTTAACTTTAATCCATTAGTTTGAGAAATGAACATTTTGGTCCAAAAGTATAAATTTGACAATACAAAAAATTATTCTATTAAGTTACTATTAAAAAATCTATTAACAAAAACATTTTTTACTCATGAAATATCCATAATACATTTTTTTGGTATTAAAAAATAAAAATGTGATGTAGAATAATTTTTTAAAACATTACTTAAAAATAATAAATAATTATAAAATTCATTGTTAATACTTGAGAATATGATATTATTAATTCAAGTTTAGTAATTGACTAATATATATCAAAATCATTTGTGATTTGGATCAAAGTCTTCATTTTCAAAACTAATAGACTAAAATTAAATTATGGTAAAACGTTGAGGACCTCAATATAATTTACCCAAAAAAGAACGATGCACATTTGAACCTAAACTTACTAGCCTATCTAAACTAATTAGATTAATAAATACTTCTTACCATAATTGAAAATTAAAAATAATATAATTTAGCATATGAATTTGATATTGAAAATCTTTATTTAGACTCAATGAAAAATTATTATTTTTATCATTTTCTTCTTGCTTAATACCATTGTTTATTATATATTAGAAAAATTGTCAAAATTTTAAAAAAAAAATTTAATTTTTTATGATATGTCATTAAGATATATATATATATAAATTATATATTTTTTAAAATTTGAAAATCTAAATACAATTTTGGAAAAAAATGCTAATTAGTGTATATATACACATATTTAAATAAAAAAAATATCACTAATTCGTGCATGTATGGGTGAGAAGTAGAGCTGTCCATCGATTGGCCCAAGCCGAGCCTAAGCTATATATTGACAGACTACATATAAGCTCGAACCCTTCTGCACTCATCCCTATCCAAGGTAAATTGTTCTTCTAACTCTATTGTTGTCATATCTTTTCAAACAACTTCTTACTTTTTTTCTGCCTTCCTCTAGCCTTGTCCTTTTTTTCATCATTTATAGTCTCTACTCTTCTAGTTGGAGTATCGACAAGTCTACGTTGTATGTGTCCAAACTAACGTAAACAACTTTCACTCAGCTTATCTTCGATAGGTATCACTCAAACCTTCTTACGTATGTCTACATTTCTCATTCTATCTTTTCTTGTATTTTTGCACATTTATCATAGGATTCGTTTTTTTGCTACACTTATTTTTTGAGTATCCAGTTTCTTGATCGCTCAATATTCATTATCATATAACAGTGCTGGTCTAACAACTGGCTTGAAAACCTAAACATTCATTACCATATAGTAGTGCTGGTTTAACAATTAGCTTGTAAAACTTACTTTTCAACTAGATAAGAATTCTTTTATTACACAATGCAAATGTGGTGTTTCTCCACTTGCTTTAACCAACTTCGATTTTATGGGTCACATCACTCTCAATTTCTCCCTCCATCTATATGATTGACCTCAAATATCGAAAATGTTCTCGCTTAGGTATTTTTTTTTGTTACATTCTCGCTTAGGTATTGCTACCCCATCTAAAGTAACTTTGTTCTAATTTTCCTCTTTATTTGAACTGAATTTACATTTCATGGATTCAGTCTTCACTCTACTTTGTCTAAACCCTCTTGACATTAGTGTCTGCCTCCACAATTCCAACCTACATTAACCTTCACTCTTCTTTTAGTACATTGGACAATATTATTTGCAAAGATCATATACCAAGGCACTTTATCCGAGATGGGTTCTATCAATTCATCCATTAATGTAGAGAAGAGGAATAAACTTAGTACGGACCCTTGATGTAATCCCACTATGATAGAAAATTCACTTGTTTGCCCTCTACAAATCATCACATATATCCTTACATCTCAATACATGGTCTTAATTAGTTTAATATATTTCACAAGAACTTTTTTCTTCATTAACCATCATAGCATCTCTATAGACACTTTATCATATGATTTCTCTAGGTCCATAAAGACCATATGAAGATATTTACAAACTACTTGAAAATGCTCCATAAGTTTTCTAAGCAAGTGTATTGCCTCCATAATTGATCAACTAGGTATAAAATCAAATTGATTATCCGATATCTCTATAGTTTTCTTTAATCTTCGTTCTATCACTCTCTCCTATAGTTTCATCATGTGACTCATCAGTTTTATGCCTCGATAGATGGAACAACTTTATGTATCTCTCTCTTATTTTTATAGAGAGGTATCAAGACTTTCTTCCTATCGTCAAGTATTTTGTTAACATGCCAAATCTTGTTAAAAGTCTGTCAACATCTAACTCCTATCTCTCCAAGGCATTCTAAACTTCAATTAGAATGTTGTCTCAGGCCTAACAACATTCTCGATCTTCACCCTTTTTAGTACCTCCTTTACCTTTATCTCTCTAATTTTACGCATAAAGCACGGATTTAGATCCTCGAGAGGCACTCATATATCATCTAAATTTTGACTTTGTCCGTCATTAAATAATTTGTCAAAATAATTACGTCATCTTTCTTTAATGTAATTATCCTTAACGAGATTTCTTTGATACTCATCCTTGATATATTTTACGACTCTTAAGTCATGACTCGTCATCTCTTGCTCGTGCCAATCTATATATGTTTTTCTCTCCAACATTTGCGTTCAACTTTTCGTATATCTCTTTCACAACTTTCACTTTAGCTTCTGTTACTACCTTGTTTGCCTCCTTCCTAACTAACCTATATTTGTAAATCTCTATTTTGTGTTCTTCTTCTTCAAAGTCTTGTAACAACCTTGCTTAGTTTTTATAGTTTCCTTAACTAATGTAGCCCACCATGTCACATCCTTTTCAATCGGTGCTTGATACACCTAGTATCTCATTGCTTGCCTCTAGAATACATTTTGTTATCTTGTTCTACATTATATTTGAGTTTTCTTTCGTTGCCTAATCCTCTTTCTAGACCAACCTTCTATACATATTGCATAACATAAAGTAAGAATTGATTTTGAGTGAAATCAACTACTAATAAATTAGCATATAAGTGTGGCTACCCTTTGTTATGCTAGAAATAACATTTAGCAACTTTGTTAATAAAAATAATGAAAATACCAAACACAATTTCATAATTTTTATTTTTAAAAACAATTTTTATTTTCATGTAGCAAACGTATTTTTAAAATTTGAAAAATTGAAAATGAAAATTATTTTCAGAAATTAAAAATATAAAACAAAAATAAAAAATCTTATCCTAGTGAAAAAAACTCCCATTTAATTTAACCCTACATCTCATAAAGAAAATGTAAAAATAATTTAAAAGCCGTGTTGTAATTGACTTAGTCAGATGTCATGGAGGTATCTTTGTTTTAAGATATATAAATATTATTATCGGACTGCGTTCCTAAGCAAACAAATTTGCAGCCTTTCCTTCCATCCCTTTGGAGGCGATTACGCTCTCAGGTTTTTCTCTCTCTTTCTGATTCCCTCATCTTCTGTTAATCTTGTTTTACTAATTCAGATCGGACGTCGTTCTTTCTCCTTTCTTTTGTCCTTTTGCTTTTCCGATTCGATCTCCGTCTGGCTTCTGATTCCTTCTTTTATCAAAGACAAATCAAATTGGAATTATGTGTGAATTATATCCCTCAATTTTGATTCCTCATGGCGCATAAATCGCTTCGAATTTCAGTTGTCCTTCTTGATATTTGTTCATTGAAATTTTAGGGTTTAACTTTGCCGCAGTATAAGTTTTTTTTTTTGTGAATATCTATTAAAATATATTTAGATAGACACTTCTTATGTTATTTTATTCGGAAGCTTTTTAGAAATATATTAATAGGAAATATTAGCATCTTACTAAACGTTTCTTTTTTTATTCTTTTTTTTATGGGTTATTTAACATCTTTGAAACAGTCTTCGATCTGTTTGGATTTTCTATAAAACCAGAGGCAAAGATATTACCAGTATATTACTACTTGATTTTTATGTCTACTTTTTTTTAACTGATTAATTGAGAACTTGTTTGTTAGTATTACCAATTACTACGCGGCGCATGTTTTTCTTTTTCATTTTTTTTGTTGCTTCTTTAGTTTATTTGAAGTTTGTGACGGCTCTTTAAAGAATTACTGGACTAGCCAGTAATGTTTTGTCTCAATTTTTTTGGGTTATTGGAACTTGGCTTTGTTAATACAAATAAATTAGCTTTGTTGCAAGTGATGGTATATATACAATTGTTTGATGCTTGCTTTGATCAAATACTGGATGGTGCGTATGATTTGTTTCACATTTGCTTTTTTTATTGGATGTAGGTCTTTTATTTGCTGATATTCATATTGTTATGACTCTTTTGTTTGATTGATTTATCCTCCTGAGGAAGATTTTGAGACCCAGATTGCTAGATTTGAGTACGTTTGAGTTATAGTTTGTTAATTCTTTGGTGGCCTTTTGGGTAATTTTTGTAGCTGCTTGTTTTCAGAATTTGTTACTATACTTAGCAATGGCAGACGGTCACGAGACTGATAAAAATATTGAGATATGGAAGATCAAGAAGCTGATTAAAGCACTTGAAGCTGCTAGAGGCAATGGCACCAGCATGATATCACTCATAATGCCTCCACGCGATCAGATATCGAGGGTTACCAAGATGCTGGGAGATGAATTTGGAACTGCATCAAACATCAAAAGCAGAGTCAACCGTCAATCTGTCTTAGGTGCAATTACTTCTGCACAGCAGAGGCTCAAACTTTATAGCAAGGTTCCTCCCAACGGGCTTGTGCTCTACACTGGAACAATTGTGACTGAAGATGGGAAGGAGAAGAAAGTCACAATTGATTTTGAGCCTTTCAGGCCTATAAATGCTTCACTCTATCTTTGTGATAACAAGTTTCACACAGAGGCTCTGAATGAACTTTTGGAATCAGATGATAAGTTTGGTTTTATTGTGATGGATGGTAATGGGACTCTTTTCGGGACATTAAGTGGTAACACCAGAGAGGTGATTCATAAGTTCAGTGTTGATCTTCCCAAGAAGCATGGGAGAGGAGGACAATCAGCCCTTCGTTTTGCTCGACTTCGAATGGAAAAGCGCCACAACTATGTGAGGAAGACTGCTGAACTTGCCACACAGTTTTTTATCAATCCTGCCACCAGCCAGCCTAATGTTTCTGGATTGATACTTGCTGGATCAGCTGATTTCAAAACTGAACTGAGTCAATCTGATATGTTTGATCAGCGGCTTCAGGCTAAGATTCTGAATGTGGTTGATGTCTCCTATGGAGGAGAGAATGGCTTCAACCAGGCAATTGAGCTTTCCTCGGAAATCCTGTCGAATGTGAAATTCATACAGGAGAAGCGCTTAATAGGAAAATACTTTGAGGAGATCAGTCAAGATACTGGAAAGTATGTTTTTGGTGTGGATGACACATTGAAGGCCTTGGAGATGGGAGCTGTTGAGATTCTTATTGTGTGGGAAAATCTGGACATAAATAGGTATACGTTGAAGAACAGCACTACTGGTGAAGTTGTCATAAAACATTTGAACAAGGAGCAGGAAGCAAATGAGAGCGACTTCCATGATCCAGCCACCTCTGCTGATTTGGAGGTTCAGGAGAAGATGCCGCTTTTAGAGTGGTTTGCTAACGAATACAAGCGGTTCGGTTGTAGTCTTGAGTTTGTTACCAACAAATCACAGGAGGGTTCTCAGTTCTGCAGGGGGTTTGGCGGGATTGGAGGCATCCTTCGATACCAGCTGGACATGAGATCATTTGACGAGCTTTCTGATGATGGAGAAGTCTATGATGATTCTGAATAGCAATCAATCAATTCTACCCCATTACTGGTGCAGGATAATGGGGTTGAAAGCAAAGCCTGCACCAACGCGCGAGCTGTCGCGTATGCTGCTGCTGCTCGCTGCTTGCAATATGATGCATCTAATTAAGGTTTGGGTTTTAAAATATTTTACTCTTACTTCAATAAATTGTAGGTTATTTCCATAGGAAGGCAACCTTTTGATTCGTTTTAGATTGAGGGGTTTGTGTGTTTTGGTCATTTGGATGTGTGCTTGTACAATTGCTTTCCCCACTGCCTCACTCCCCCACTCTTTCCCTTTCTTAGGTCCTTACTAATTGCCATTATATGATTTACAACAGGCTTTATGTGGTGATGTTGCATGAACTGAAGGGTGGAGCGGCTAAAAAATGTTTAAAAGGCGTAACGGGGAATATGCTTTACACTCGCTGGGATTCCATGGAGCTTCCTTTCTGTTTTCTTGGACCAGGGCCTTGCATATATTAAAATCTTATATGGCTGTGAGTGAACATTGCCTTGGTTACAAGGCTGTGGTTGTCTGGAGCTATTAAGTACTATGTTTGTTTGTTCTACTATCTACAAATAAGGATACGGTTATACCCTAGTTGGCTTTGGTTGAAAGAGTATGGTTTGTCTTATTTTATGTTACTGATGTTTCTTTTCTTTTTTTTTTTTGGATTACATATGCTACTGATATTTCTCGTGGACGTTGTAATGTGTGGTTGCCTGATATGGAACTTATTTGAAAGCTATCCTTTATATTTTATAAGATAAATATGTTTAGTGTTAAGGTAATATATACTGTCTTTACCTGGGAAGTTCCTTGTGATATTAGGCTACGCAGTAAGAGGCAGTACCTTTTCTCATTTCATAATCCATTTTATTCTCAATTCAAGATTCGATGCTTTGGAGATATGTTTTTTTGAAGTCTTAACCTTTTGGGTGGAACACTTGTTTACCTAACTCATGGTTGCCCATAAATTGATCAAAATACTTTAGTGGTTGCAATTAGATGTAGATTTTTTGTGTACTTTACATGTGTTGTGAATTGTGATTAAGAGAGAAGAATGAAATCATTTAAAATCCATAAACTCGTAAGCGTACGCGTGGGAATACAAATTCTGGACGTTTTGTGGAATCTGTACATGTTTTAGTACTTGCTTTGGCAATGTCTATTATTCGGCCCATGTGACATGCTCGCTTTGTGTTCTAAAGGTTCTATAAAAAAGAGGGATAAGCATAAAAGAGTAAATAGGCATAACAATGAGAATTAGTAGTTACAGACAAGTTAATGTTTGCCTAATAAGAGTAATATCTTTTTTTTTTGTAATTACATGTATCTTTATCCATTTTATAGTATGAGATTAATTTCGTTTGAGCTAGGAGTAATAAACAATAAAGTTTTTCCAACAATAATGATTTCAAGATTCGAATTATATCTAAATATCTGATGAAGAAATCTATGAGTTATACTTTTGAAAATAGTGAATAGTGAATAAATATATCTACTGCTAACAATCTTTTGATTAAGTAGTTAAGAATAAGTTATGACATCTTGTAAGATTTGAGTTTGAATTTAAGCAACACCACCTCATCTTCAGTTATTTGATATTTTTCTTGTAATAAAAAAAAAATCTACTATCCCTTCTAAAAGAAAGTGGGAAAGGCACTCATACTTTTAAGAATGGTTAAGAGAAAAACTTTTAATTATCCACACGTCTGATTTACCAAGTCAATTTCTCCCAAACGTCCCCATAGTAAAGTTGACTCAAGAATCCTATTTTATTGCGAGGTTATTTTCACTTACTTAAAAAAAAAGTGTTGTTTTTTTGAAAGAGTTGTTATGAGAAGAGATTATTTTCTGAAAGAGCTAATTTAAGAAAAAGATATTCGGTAAAAAGTTGTTCTAGAAGAGGTTATTCTATAAAAAACTTATTCCGAAAGAAGTTATTTTGTAAAAGATCTACTGTGAGGAAACGTTTTATGAATTATTTTTAGTAAAACAATTTTTTTTTTAGGTGTAAACCATAGGTCTTCTCATCCGTTTTAACAGTCTGAGACTAACTATGCTCGGGGCTTAGTCACAATTAAGGCTCCTCACCCCTCCCCAAAGATGTATTTAGTAGGAGTCGAACCCGAGAACTCTTCTCACAAACTCAACTTGTGTTGCTAACTGAGTCACAACCCATGGGTTAGTAAAACAATCTTATTATTTGTTCCAAATTACTTTCATTATTAAATGATTCTTAATGAAATTTAAAAGACAAAGTATTTCAAACTCATATAAATATCTGAAGTCATCAAAACAAAAAAAAATTTAAAACCGGAAGAATTTGTCTTATACGGAGGTAAAATAACTGATTGAAGAAGTATAATCATTGCTTTGCTTCTGATTTTCAGCAAAACAGTGTTATACAAAGCCTGGTCTCTAACAAATTTCAACTTGGAACATGCATCCCTTCTGTTGTTTTTCCCATGACTTTTTTAACTCAAAATATTGTCACTGACAATTGCAGAATCTTATTCGTTTGAAAACGCTTGAATCGCCAATTAAAGCCAGATTATGGTAAACATAAATATTCTATTTCTAACCAAATTTATCATGCTGAGTAAGCCATAGGCTTTATTCAAGCAATCTAAGCACATGGATAATATAGCTTTTTACTGCTTATTTGAGGCATATGAAAGGAACAGCAATGCATAATAACACCAATCAAACACCCCGCATGGTACTAAGCTGAAGAAGACTTGAGGGCATTCTCTCTAAAAATTTTAAGAACTGCCACGAACTTGTCACGTGGAAGAGTAGACTCTATCACCAAAGGCAGCTGGTTCATAGCTGTCAGCCATGAGAAAATGAATGGGGTTTTCTCTGGGTCTATAATCTTTATGCCTAGATACTCCTCTTGAATTTTGTGGGGTCCAAATATTGACAAGATTACAAGGTCAAGGAGTCCAATATTGTCATTGCCAATGCAAGGATTGCCATCTGGAAATAAATCTTTCATTCCCTCCCCTAGCACCTCTAATTTCTCAATCAATTCCTTCACGGCCTTCTGTTGGGCTTCCCCATCTGTTTTGACCACTGTGAACGTTAATTCAAACAGCTGCATTTAAGAAAACAAGCACTAGCCCTCATTTTAGTTTGAAGATTAAACATCATTAGAATCATAAAGTACTCATTATTCAATATAATTTTTTTTTTGTAATCGCAAGTATGTTCATTCGTTTTACGATTTAAACTAATTTTGTTCGAATTGAAAGTGATAAACAGAAAAATTTTTTTAACAATAGTGATTTCAAGATTCGAATCATATCCAAATATGCAAAAAAAAAAAAAAAGTAAACTTCTACTCTTTGAACCAATTTTGTTGGTATTATTCAATATAATTTATTACTAGAAAAACACGGAAACTCTGAATTCACAAACCTGTTGCTGGACATAGCTTGTCCAGTAGCGAACTTCAGCTCTTTTGTGTGGATCTTCGGGCAGGAGACGAGGCCTGTTCTTCCAGATTTCATCAATATATTCCAGGATGACGAGTGATTCAGCAATTGGGTTTCCATTATGAACAAGAACAGGAATCTTCTTGTGAACAGGATTGTACTGGAGAAGCTGCGGGCTTTTGTTCTGCAAATCTTCTTCCACATACTCGAACGGTATGCCTTTAAGCTTCAAAGCCAGTTCCACTCTCTTGCTGAAAAGGCTAGCCCACGTCCCATGTAGTATCACTTTGTTTTCTTCTCCCATTGCTCTTAATTTCTCTTTCTCTCAAAAGCTTTCCTTGTCTGTCTGGTAATCTAATTCATGTTTGGGAGACTATTTATAAACAATCTTGTTTATAGATTTGTCAACCTTGAGCTCATTTACCAAGTCACACAATAATAATAAAAGAAAATACTAATAATTCGCTTGAAGTATTCTTGGTCATGATCACAGAGCTAAAGAATTAAGATCAATTAACTGTTCCATGTGGTTTATATCAGTGATTAGCACATTCAGTATGGATCATAGGATCATTTCCTTGTTATTCAAGGCACTTTAGTTTAACTAGACATGTCTATCAATGTTGTTAAAACTGTTTTTTTTTTTTTTTTTCGCAAAACAATGAGCAAGCCAAATTGTTTTCTAATCAAATGAAGTTTCATGCTATCTGCTTTTCGCCTACCCTGGAAAGCTAAATCCAATATTCTAATTGATGTGACCAGGAATTGTGCTAGGTGCTTTATTTATTAATATGACAATGTTGCTGGCTGCTCAATTAGTTCAGACCGTTGACTTTTTTGGGTGATTGAGCCAAGACTTGATGTGCACTTCTTCAAGTCATGAACGTCTTGATGTGCACTTCTTCAAGTCATGATCGGCTTTAGAGATGACAAACGAATCGGTTCGTGCGGATTCGGTCCGGATGATATTTGGGTTCGAGTTTTTTCGGTTTCGATTTTTTTCGATTTTTATTTTTTTTGGTTTCGGTTATTTGCTCTTTCGGTCCTATTTCGGGTTCGATCTTGTTTTAATCGGGCGGGCCTAATGAGCTTAGTCAAATAATTTTAAAATTATATAAAATATAAATATTTTTATAATTTTGAGTGTAATAATTAATTTAATTTTATATAGTTAAATAGAAATGCTAAATTAAAGTTAAAATTTAATAAATATTTATATAAATATAAATTTTTACATTTTAATGGTTTTATTACTTGACAATTATTATTTATTTTTTTAACTTCTTGTGATATTCACATTTGTTATAAAATATATATATAGTAAAAATTTATTTTTTA
Source organism: Heritiera littoralis (assembly GCA_031772115.1). Taxonomy (NCBI): domain Eukaryota; kingdom Viridiplantae; phylum Streptophyta; class Magnoliopsida; order Malvales; family Malvaceae; genus Heritiera; species Heritiera littoralis. The sequence goes on along the minus strand of JAPDPK010000171.1, from coordinate 452,519 downwards.
AGTGAGCCAAATATATATATATATATAGTAAAACTAAAAGAAAGTAAAAATCCAAAAGTATTAGCTATACAAATAAATAACTAACAAATTATAAATAAATCACACTAAAGAATTAAACATTTATATAAATGACTTTATACTCTTAACAATAACTTATTTGTTGTATTTTTTGGGTCAACATTGAGCCATTGGAATTTAGACACTCTTAGTTCAATAAATTTCTTTTTTTTTTTTTTTACTTTGTTTTATACGCTTTTTTAATAATTATATTATATTTTTAATAAAATTTTAAATTTTTAAGAATTTTTTTTACATTTATTTTGTGTCACATCCCGTATATACAGTATTAAACACTTTTCCACATATTTTATATGGTTGGATTGTCTACAATGTCTTACTTTCCTTTTTTAATAAAATTTTAAATTTTTAAGAATTTTTTTTACATTTGTTTTGTGTCACATCCCGTATATACAGTATTATACACTTTTCCACACATATTATATGGTTGGGCTATCTACGATGCATTTCCTTTTTCTTTACACCGTAATCATTTAAAAACCGTAATTTATAATTAAGAGAATATTTACATATCAAGAATTTATTCGTCATTTACATCCCATGTTTAATTCACAACACTGTAGTACTGTAAAACATGTCTAAACATATAAAATAAGTGATTATACCTTTAGGATATAAGCTCGCTGCCTCGAGCACTAATTGTGTAGCCAACCATCCCCAGATGTTAATTCACACAATCACTGAAAGTACTCTGTAGATGTTAAAATAAGAGTGTGAGCAAACCACGGCTCCATAAGAGAGTTGTATGTAAAACTAAATATTACAAATTCAATACACAATAAAAATCCTTATTTTCCTATAGGTGTTCTAAGAACCTAAATAGGAAGGATACTATAGTCGGCTACGGATCCGGATGGAGTAAGAAAGGTATTTTAAAATACTTGTCTTGTCCGGAAACCTAAAAGCAACTATAAGAAATAAATATTATTGTTGAGATCAATCATTTTCCATATTATTTCATACCCTTTTCAAAGTAATGCTTTTATAGCCAATGAGGCCCTGGCTTAGTGGCAAGGAAGAGGCTCTGAGACTTTGAGGTCTTAGGTTCGAGTCTCACCAAGTGTGAGCTTGAGTTAGTCTAGTTATTTACTAGTTTGCTTAGTTTGTTATAGTTGTTTACTAGTTTATCTAGTTTGAGTAATGTGATTTTCATAGTTACCTGTTCATGAAATGTAATATGCTGATTGTGATTGTAACTTCTAATGAAAATGTACTACTAAAAAAAGTAATGCTTTTATAAAATAAAACATTTAAATAAAATAAACTAATATTCATATATTCTTTAAAAAAAATATTAGTTTAAATAAATCATAATTCTCATTTAAACTCATTTCACATGTTACTGTATAAATCATAACAGTACGGTACTCCATGTAGTACAATAAACTGTTAGAAATCATTTTCTTTTTTTTTTCTGTAAAAACATATTCATATACTTTTGCATTTAAACATATTTCTCATATCACATATCATTTCATATCTCATAAAAGTAGAAACTAAGGCATCACCCAGAATATATCATACTAGAGAAAAAGTACCTCGTAGGGTAATAATAATCATGTCAAATCTATGGCCATACTCTATGGTAGTCCTTAGTCAAACACTGATCAAGTGTTGACTGGGACTGAATACATATCACATGTCACATATCACGTATCACATATCAGCATGATATGGGGCCCAGCCGTCTCAAAATAGTGTTTTCATAATCATATCACCTTTACGGAAATAAATAAAAGTTATAATTCTTCAATCAGTTCATAAAAGATTTTATTAAGTCATAAAGTGAATATTTATGAAAAATAATTTAGAAAATATTCACTTTCCATCTTTTCATCTCATAAACCATTTCATATACTGTAAACACTATAAGAGGAATATTTTGTATTTTCACTTTCAATAAATATTGGTAATATGAATATTTAAATAATATTTTTCAGTATATTCATGTTTTATGAAAAATAATAAATTCCTTATTTTCAAGGCTAGAGAATCATCAAATCATGTAATTAAATATTTTCTAATATTTTTAGAAAATATTCTAGAAAATTTCGACAGCATATCAACTGGTAACACTCTAGCCCTCTTGCAATTCAAACACAGTTCCATAAACAACAAACAGCCTCAATTTCATAGATTCCAATGCATTTTATTTTAAAAATATTCTTATAAAATTTTATGCATAATAATTATGCATTGAAAATATCACTACAGCTTACGTACGCATCCCTTACCTATGTAGTGTATTTAGTTTCTTTATACGCATTACACGAAATCCGTTATTCCCGAGCTACAGATAATTTCACCAAAATTATTAGCTTAATAAATACTTATTTTTAAGCTATTATTCATGTCTATATGTAGCCACATTGTACACTTCAAATATTTTTACAGTATTATTTCTACCGATAGTATAACGTAACTTCTTCGTTTTGCGTCGAATTTTAAATCCGAGCATACCGGTAAACTTCTTGTAATTCTTAAAATCTAAATCTACCCTCAAATCATCAAAACTAGCCATGGATCCTAGTCCCCTTCATTAGGCCAAATCCTCCCTTAAAATTCATTCTTTTCAAATTTAGTTCCACCATTTGCTTCCCTTAAACTTACTTCCACTAACACTCTTATTAAATTTGCTATATTATTATTTCTTACTTATCAATCATCCAATTTTAACATTTCATATTATGAAATATATATTGCAATTGGTCTCAAAATTTATTCATTCTTCCCACTCACTTATTACATTTAACATTTACCCATTTTATATTTATTTTTGCACCATTTTCATCTCCCACGACCATGGCCGGTTGCTCCCAATTTCCATATTTTCATGATTTGTTTTCATTCCTTATTTCAACTTTAACTTCATAACAATTCTCCACTCATTCAAGAATTTCATCAAATACTTTTAATTCATTAGAAATGCGTCATCACCATTTAGTTCCTTTAGAACCGAAGGCTTCCCTGTATGAAGAACACATTGTCATCATCTCATTCCACCATGGCCGAATGGCCTTTAAGTGAGTAAGCTCATTGTTTCTTTTAGTCAATTAATCTAAGTATATTTATTACATTACATGCTTGTATTTTCCACCTCTTTAAGCATCAAAGTCAAACATTTTTTTTTCCATTTTCCACAACCGGCTTGTATGTTACCGGCCACTATATTTAACCTTTACACCACCAATCACCATAAGCACTCCAATATTAACTAACTTAGCCGGCTGTACTATACCATTTATTTCATTTTTTTTTCAATTAATTATTTTGACTACATTTAGTTTATGGTCAATTTTTCTTTTCCATTTCTCACGCCATTCAGCACCAATATCATTCCATAATTTCAGCCATTCACGCCCCCATCAGCAGAATTTCCAGCCCTCATTTACGCCACCTATAGCCACTACAATCAGTCCCTCTACACTCACGTTACACACACACACAAAGCAACACTTCAGCCCCTCAAACCACCATGTCCCATATCAAGTAATTTACTATGCCTAAGTTTTAATTAAATTAATTATATGTTTAATCAGACCACAACACCACCCATCGTTTTACACCATCAGTCAAGAAAATTCAACATCATCTCTCATATATATATATATATATATATATATATATATATATTGCCACAACCGAAAAGCCAAATCTGACTTATGCATATCTTTCCTTCAAACCATGATCATACACATCATCAACACATCCAACTCAACCATAAACAAGAGGCAAGAATGAAGAAAACAAAAACTGGAAATTTACCTGCACATTCGGTTCTGTCCAGCAGCAGAACATATTACGTTTGGTGATGTTTGGTTGAGCTGTGGGTATGGATATGAAGCTCTTGAAGCAAGGATTGATTTTTCTTAAGATGCCTAAGTGGTTAGATGAGAAAAGGGAGAGTTCTACTATGGTGAACGGAAGAAAACTTAGGAGAACAGAGGAAAAATCGAGAGAAACACGGCAGAAATCAGATGCACGGGTGAAGAAGGCTGAAGAATAAAGTGGAAGGTCGTATGTTGGCTGAATTTTATTGGTCATTATTTATATATTTAATTTATAAATTTTAATATAATTGAAAAAGGTCTAAAATGCTTATTTAAGTTGCTTTATGTTCAATTTTTGCCACTACACAGTATTTCTGACTTCCAGGTCAAAAATTTTATAAATTTTAAATATTTATTTTATTTATTTTTGGTCAAGTTTAAGTTAAAGATTAACCACTTTGACTAACCCCCGAGAAAAAAACCATTTTATCCCTATATAATTTTATTATTTCCATCTATATCCAAAAATTAATTTTAAAAAAATTGATTAATTTCACATGTACAATACCATAAAATCAGTTTTCACATTTTGTCTTTTAAATATCAGCATAATTAATAATTAAATTAAATCTAACTGCATACATAGTTAACCAATTTTTTAATTATAATGTCAAATAAAATTATAGTATACATTAAAAAAAATACTTAATATTATAAATAATTGGTCAGTTAATTACCTCAATTTTATATTTATTTTGTTTTTGGTTTATATATAAATCATAATATAACATTATTATATTAAATATAATCGTATTCGTATGCATTAATTAATCAAATATCTCATTAAAAATTTAGAACGTTAAATTAAACAAGTTATATACACCAATCATATCATATATATATTATATTACAAGGCACACGCTTACGTGTCAAATATTACTGATGTGGATGCCTATGTAAATAAGTTATAATTTTAACACGTAAGCTTTGTTTTAATTACCAAATATATATTAGTTCCTCTTTTACATTTAATTTGTCATTAATTCATATATTGGGTCAACTTTGTTATCACTTAGTATTAACTCTAATTAATTGTAATATATTTGAGAATAAGTAATTAATATATGAATTGTAAATAATTAGTATTAATTGAAAGAATTTCAAAATAAATCTTTATGCGGTAGAATTTCAAAATAAATCTTTATGTCAACCAACTTTAATTGTAATATATCAAAGGGAATAAAATTTTAAATGTTAATTAATATGTAAATCCAAGTCGTATATTTTTGTGGGGAAAGAATGACAAGATTTGCGACTTGGATTTAAAGGGAATAAAATTTTAAATGTTAATTTTACGTATTAATTGGCAGAATTATTAATAGGCAAAATTTCAAATTTTGGTTTCATGGCAGCCAATGTTAATTTGTATATTCATTGTCAACTTGGATTTAAAGAGAATAAAATTTGATGGGAGTAAATTTTACGTATTAATTGGCAAAATTAATGGCAGAATTATTAATTGGTTCGAAATAGTTGTAATATATAACATTGAATTTATATCAATCATTCTTTATTTAAATGTATATGTAATTATTGCTTTAATTGGTGGTAAAAACTATCCGTGCTATTGAATTATAGTGGCATTGATGTATTTTTAAATTTGCCTGATATTTGCAGTAGAAGCAATAAGATGTTTGCGTAACTCCAATTCTCATTCTTATTTTGCAGGTATTTTTTTTCTTTTATACTTTTTAGTTCAAGTTTTTTTTTCCATGTTACTTGACTAATTTTGAAAAATTAATCATATTAATCAACAATCAAAGCAGTGTTCTAACCTATCAAAGAAGCACAATCAAAGCAGATACATACGACTTTTCATTCTAATCTCAAGTTATTTGTTCTTTCATAGCTTAATATTTCATATTACTTTTAGGTATCTATTTAAAAAATTTTGAATATGCGATGGTTGGTTCATAAGTATTTTTAGAAGCATAACTTTTACTGAGATCTCATCAATTTTACACGTTTTATATACTATTATCTAATAGTTTCAGTACACAATTGCATATAAAACTACTAGAAACTTAAACTTACATATGTTTCTTTAAGTTTGTTTACTTGTGTCTACTTATGATATTCACAATATATTATCTTAAATAAATATGTGATGGTTGGTTCATAAGTATTTTTAAGGGTAAATTAAATATTGATGGGATTCAAAGAAGTTGTTCACTAAAACATACTTACATATGTTTCTTTAAGTTTGTTTACTTGTGTCTACTTATGATATTCACAATATATTATCTTAAATAAATATGCGATGGTTGGTTCATAAGTATTTTTAAGGGTAAATGTTTTCTATTTTCTTTGTATTGATGGGTATATTCAAAAAAAAAAATTAAATACTCTGTATTCAAAATTCTACCAATTATGTACAAAATAATGAATATTAAAATATTGTTTGTTATAGTTCTTGAAGCAACTTATGTCTTTCAAAAAGCTAGATCAAACCAGATTTTAATTTGAAAAACTAAATTTTAACTCTCGAAAATATTGAAACTTAAAAATGAATAGAAAATATTTTTACTATCACATAGTTTTCGTGTGTCTAAGTAAAGAGTTTCACAACAAGGGTGTGGAGGTTGTAATTTTGTTAGTGCAATTCACCATTTGCTTCCATGCATCTTTAAGAGAAAACCAAAAATGAAAGGTTTTTTAATCACTCCAAACGAAAAGTAATCAATTTTAATATTCATTTAATTTTATAAAATAAAAAAATAAATATTCACTTAATTTTTTTTATATATTTGAATGAAGTAATCAATTTTAATATTCACTTAATTTTAATATTCACTTAATTTTATAAAATAAAAAGTAAATAATTTTAATATTCACTTAATTTTATAAAATATAAATTAAGTAATCAATTTTAATATCCACTTAATTTTATAAAATAAAAAAGTAATCAACCCCATGCGTCCAATTATAAAAAAAAATGCAAGTTGTAATACATAGTATCAAATCTAAAAATATTTGTATGCTATTGTGGAAAGAGTACATAATTAATTCTAGAAATTAATGTTTTAGTTTTTAATGTTTTAATTAATACATATACAAATATTCTAATTTATATATTAAACTTTTTTTGACAGATTAAGCTGACTGTTAAAGTATCAGATTGAAATGGGAGTGCCTTATTTGCTCTTCTTGATAGAAAAGCTAATCGAAATCTCGATTATACAGCTCAACAATTGTTTGACTTGAAAAATGAGGTTATTATTCTTTTAACACATATTTCTAAAATTATTTGAACATATATATGGCATTTAAATTTATGTAACTTACTCACAGGAAGACGGAGATGCCAAAGTAGAGAAAATTCTGAAAAATTTAATAAGTCGTTTGTATGTGTTCGAAGTGGAGCTGAATGATTACAACTTTTCTCATGGTAGCTCTAAATTGACAGTTACTCACGTTCATGGTATGATTCATGCAGAAGAGAGTCAGTATTTGGTTGACTGACAAAATACAAAAGGTAAGTAATATATATTTCATGATTTAATGTATGTTGTTTTTTAAATGAATTGTTATAGTTTAAATTATAAGATACTCTGTCACGACCCGAAGGCCGCGACTTTCCTTTAATACTCATACTTTTCTTACCACATTTTTATGGACTAAATTTTTCTTTTTCATTTTAAAGTTTGTATTCGGTGTCAGTGTAGTTACTATACTATCTAGGTAACCTATAGTCATTTCATTTAAATATTAAACTAATACGGAAACGGTTCTTAGTTACATCCCGACTTGTTAAACAAAATATGTACTGTGCATCAATTTAAGTCTTACATGTAAACAGGTATTTTATAAGGAGCATATACCTCAGAAGACTAGTACCAAGTCCATACACCGTCTCCGATGCCCACTGAGCAGCTCACATTGCAGATGTTAACTTCAATTGTCTGAAAGAGATGAAATTTAGTGGGGTGAGCAAAACCACGGCTCAGTAAGATACTAAGATAAATACAATAGAAGGATTACACTGTCTTAAACTGCAATGCTTAAAACTTGCAAGGATGCAATTACAGTTAATCCTTTCTCATCGATACATCTCATTATCACTTCTCATTTTCACTTTTCATTTCATAATCATACTTTGGTATGCTATCATCTCATATCAATTCTCATATTTACTTTTCATTTCATAATCATATTTCCGTATTCTATCATCTCTTATCAATTCTCATATCATCTCTTATCAATTCTCATATTTACTTTTCATTTCATAATCATATTTCCATATTCTATCATCTCTTATCAATTCTCATATTATCTCTTATCAATTCTCATATTGTGGATCATGGTCACGGTGATACGAAGTCATAATTCTCTTCGTGTATTTCTATATTCATGTTTCATATCATATCATTACATCATATAGATGAAATATCGCTACCACCGAGTCATGATACTCCTCATATATTCTTCATGTTTAATTGAGATATCCTATCGAGTCACTTTACATTTAACAATCATATTCTCATCTTATATCAATTGATATCACTTATCGTATGGGAATTTATGATCACGATAGAGTAAGATCAGAATTCTCTTCATATCAATCTTATGTTCATATATCATATCATAGCATGTCATCGTCTAGATGAAATATCGTTAACGTCGATTCCTGACATTCCTCATGAAATTCTCATATACTAAGCATATTATCGTATCAGGGTTTAATATGCAATTCATGTAATTTTTCTGTATAAACCGCTATCATTTCAAATCATATCATATATACTTTAGGACATGCTCAACATATGAAATTTCAATTCATTTCAAATTTACCTTTAAGGCGTGATAGAAACATGTTCGATTTCAGTTCATGTATTCGTTTTCGGAGCATGTCTAAAACATGTACGGTTTTAAAACATTTTTCATATACTATAAGTCATATCAGGTCTAGAGTTCATATCAAATCAATCTATACTCTAGACCGCATATCATTTTAAATTCGACACAAAATCGTCTATAAATCATAAAAGTGTCGAAATCATATCTCATGGACTTTTAAAACATGTTTAAAACATGTACTGTTTCAAAACATATTTCATTTCAATTTTGTTTCATATACAGTATAAATCATGTCAAGTCTTGAGTTCATATCAATAAAAATCATACTCTAGACTTCATATCATATCGATTAGAGACTAGGCTAGATCCCTATCATCTCTATCAATAAAGACTTAAATCACTGTAGCTAGCAGTGAAAATCATGTCATCGTCCCCTGGAAACCAACATGGGTGCTATTTATGGCCATAGACCTCATCTCTCTCAGCCCCACTGATCAGGCGTGACTGAGACTTGTCCACGACTATTGTCGGACAAACATCTCTCTGCCTAATGAGCAAAGCTCCAATTAGGCGGTTTCCACTATGCTTTATTGAATTTCATTCTTTTAGGGTGCCTACAATCTCATAAAACATTTAAATCTATAGCTTTCTTTTCAATATCATGTAAAGCATATGGTAAAATTCTGTATGAGACTTCATATATTAAAATATATATATCTACCATATACTTTCATTTCAAAACAAATCAATACTTTTTAGTATTCATATAAACATTATTAAAATGTTTCAAGTTGCAAGAAGGCATGCTTAATTGCGATGCTATAAAACATTTCAGTATTCAACTTCAGTAATATTTTCCTCTAATATAGTGTAGAAATTCATTTTCATTCATCACCATCAATCATTCGATTTCGAGACTCTCTTTCTGTAAAATCAGTAATTAAATTTTTAAATCATTCAATATCCAAATTATTCAGTACTCTAATTGTTCAATAATCAGATCACTTGGTATTCAAACCATTCAGTATTCAATATCCTTTTCGATAATTATCAACTATAATAATCATTTGTACATTTCATTATCGATACTAGAACCACATCATCAATGTGAATCCTCTTGGTATCTATGAGCATTTAAATATAATGTTTCCATATAGCCATCATGATACTGAAATTATGAAATACTAATATCTTCATTCGATATCTATTTCAGAGTCGACATCGAGGATCATAGAACCACAAGATCAATAATCGCTTATCAAATCCATTTATGGTTTGACCTATTGGTACATATTCAAAATTTTCGACTTGCGGTTCAATTTCATTTACTATCATAAAATCATATCAAAATCCTCAATTCACTTTTCATATGGCCTGTAGAATGTAATATCATGCTAGAATTATCTATAAAACGTCCTCAATTCAATTCTTTGATTGGCAATTTACCACTTAAAAGGATTTGGAAATTTTCACTATCAACAGTGTTTCAATCATTTAAGTCGTCTTGCGACTATCCATATTATTGCAAAAATCTTAGTTTATACCACTAAGACGGTTCATTTATTTGAATCTATCAATTCCATAATCATCACTCAATTGATAATTCCGCACTTCTATCATTTGACCGTCTAAATCACAACTTCAAATTTTTCTCTCTTAAGTTGTATCCTATAATCATCATCACTTTTATCAGTGATCCGTCTAATAAATGATTTCACCTCAATCTCAACTTGATACCATTTGTGATATTAAAATTACTTGATTTATCAATTCTATAAGGTTTAAACAATATAATTCATCACATTATCGTTTTCAACGATCTATCTTCTCATCGATTTCAATATCAAACTCTTTCGGTAATACCATAAAATTCCTGTTAATATTTATTTTCAATAATTATCTCCAAGATTCCATTTATGTGAGAAACTTAATCTTTTTCCTCAGATATTTTCCTAAAAATTTCGGCAGCATAACGACTTAATTTTCCCTAACCTCCTGCAAGGGAAACACAATTTATACCACAGCCGTTGATTCTCACAATTCCTACGTCTCTACTAAAACCCCCACCATCAGTTGTGGGTCCTCTTAGCATTTTTAATATCAATTAAATCAACGCATCATATATAAAAATCATATTTCCCACATACAATATAAAGTTACTAATGCTTTATAAAAGTATCTTACTTGGTGCTGAAGCTTAGCGTCTTGACGAGCTCTTAGCATCGTCGAACCTCAAATCGCGCCTGTCACTTCCACTACAATTTTCACAACACCATGCACTTACGTGAATATGTGACAATAAAAATTATTCAATAACTTCAATAATTTATTTTTCCTCAATTTTCCTTACCTTTTCTTTCTTCTTCTTCTTCCTTTTCCTTTTTCCTTTTTTTTCTTTTTCCTTTTCTTTTCTGTTCTGTTTTTTTTTCTGGCCTGAATCGGTTCGGACCGGTTCAGGCCGGTTTGGTCGGGCTCACTTCTGCTGGCCGGTTCGGCCTCCGGTGGCCGGTCCTTCACCGGTTCAGCCCTTCCTCAGCTGGCGAAGATGGCCGTGAGACTGGATCTGCCCTCCATTTCTCCAGATCGACGGCGACGGCGCCGGATCTGGCTGCGAAAGTTTCGCCCTTCTTCTCCTCTGTTTCTTCCTTCCTCCGCCGTTTCTTTCACCGCCGGTGGCCTCCTTCTCCTTCGTGGGTCTTTACCGGTGGCGTTGGTGTCGATGGCAGTGCCCGGATTGGCCGGCACCGCCGTTCCACTTTCGCTTTTCCTTCTCGGGTCTTACCTCTGTTTTCCGTTTTTGTTTTCTTTTCATTTTCTTTTTTTTTCTCGTTGCCGGCATCCTTCCTCATGTCGCCGACAGCTTCACCTTGCCCCCCCCCCCCCCTTCTTCTCTCTCTTTCTCCGGTAAGCCGATAGGGGGTCGGCTGCCGGCATTTGTCTTCTCTGTTTACAACAAAGAAGAAATGAGGGAATCGGGTTGTATTCCCGATTCCCGTGTTTTCATTTTTTTTATAATTATAAAATATATTTATAATTATAATATTTATAATATTTATCTTTTATATTTATATATATAAATATATCATATAATTAAATATATATATATATATATATAATATAGATATACATATATAAAATCTGTATCAATTATATATACATGTGTAAACCTATACATTTTAAATTTAAAATACTATACATATAATTCATATATATTATATTTATATATATAAATATATATTTCATATATAAACCATTTATATATGTATACTTTACTTTAAAATACTATATATATATTTCATATATATATATTATTATTATTATTATTATATATATATATACACACATACACATAAATGTACAAAAATTTACATATATCTATTCAATGATATAAAAATGGTATTTCAACATATGATATATATACATATATTCCATATATGAATGTATATATTTATTCAAAAATATATTTATATAATAACCTTATATAAATATCAAATTACATATTTTTATTTCTTATTAAATTTGGATTTCTTTATACCCAAATTTATTTTCTCCAATTTCATTCTTATTTAATTTGGATTTCAATTTGTCGAAATTAAATTTTTCGAATACCTTATATTTATTTAGAAAATTCTCGGTCTTCACATACTCAATATCTAAAACTATTTTGTTTCAGCTTTTACTAGAACGTGCTTCTACGTCTAATATAAAGTAGATACCAATCAAAATGCATAATATTTTGACAAGTAATAGAATTGATGAAGATAAAAATAGTCTTCAAACTCCTGCAAAAAGGTTATGTACACACAAGTTTTTACGTAAATTATTTAATTACTTAAAATTATTGGATATGCACAATAAAATATAATTTTTTTTGAAATATTTTACATTTATAGGTTTACAAAAAATTTTGCACCAGTCAAAGATGCTGACAATTGAAGAATTTTTTACTTCGATGAAGCTTTTAGACTTTACTTCAACAATTTGATGAATATTTTGGCTTATCAATTTTTTTTATATTTGAATGAAGTTTAAATTATTATTTAACATATGTTAAAAATATTATAAGAGTTTAAATATTTTTTTAAGTATTATTATTTCGGCTTTATTTTCAATATATAAATTAAGTTAAATTTATATATCTACAGATACATTTAAATAAAGAATCCGTGCATTGCATTTGTTAAACAAAATAATATATTCCAAACAACTAATATAATCAAAACAAATAAGTACTGACTTCACTTCAACTAATATAATCTACCAATTATGTTCAAAATAATAAATATTAAAATCCTTTTTGTTATAGTTCTCGAAGCAACTTTCGAAAATATTATCATAATTTAACTCTAAAAAATATTGAAATTTAAAAATAAACTTTTTAATTTTTTTCTGGATATAAATCAATTCACCTTTCTCACAACAATAAGTAAAAAAAAAAAGTTTTGGAAAGTGAGGGTTGAGATTTTGGTGCAATGTTGTGAATCTGAATTATTTTATTTTCGTTTTTAAATTTGAGTTTATGAATGATTTAATTTTCAAATCATGTATTTTTTTAAAGTTTTTTTCTAATTTGACAAAACTTTGATTGTTGTAAAATTATTATCAATTCAATATGTAAGACACACTACTGATATCTTATTTTTTTACTCGGTGTTTAAATTGATTAAATTAGATGGATCCTAAGGAGACAAAAAATGAGAGTAAATTTGAAGGTCAATCATCAAAGACTGAACAAAGAACTTCTATGATTCATGAATTTTTGAAGAAGGCATTTGCCCCTTGTAAGATAAAGGCATAATGTAATAAAACTGATGAAGATGAAAATAGTCTTCAAACTCCTGCAAAAAGGCTATGTACACGCGATTAAGTTTTTACGTACATTATTTAATTACTTTAAATTATTGGATATGCACAATAAAATAGAATTTTTGTCACGACCCGTGACCACATTTTTCACCTTATTGTACACAACTTAACCGGTTGGACTGTCTATGATACTTCACTTGTACTAATTGTTAAACAATTTTACATGATATTGTTTATATTATACACATCCCCTATCGTATTTAATCAGATAAGTAGTACTGTAGACATGTCTAAATACAGAGAATAAATGATCATACCTCAAATAACTCAATCAGTCTGTCACATTTTCCTTCGTGTACAGCTGGGATCCACAATTCACTGAACTCACAATCATCAAAAACCTGAAATGTTTAAAATTAAGGGGTGAGCAAAACCACGGCTCTGTAAGGGAATTATATGCCTCACTTGATACTCAGCTTCCTATATGCTGAAAATCTTTTTCATTTTTCCTATGGGCTCTAGGCTCGCATGTAGGAAGGATACTACAGCCGGCTAGGGATCCGAATGGAGTAAGGTAGGTATTTTAGAATACCTATCTTGTTCCGGAACCTAGAAGCAACTGTAGAGAGTGATAAATTTTCATTTCGTTTGAATTAATAAATCCTTTTCAATTTTCATATCATTTTCATATTCTTTTCAATATGATGCTTTTATGAAATAACGCATTTAAATAAAATGATTAATATTCGTATATTCCTTGAAAAGAATATTAATTAAATCCTCATCATTCTTATTTAAACTCATTTCATATTTTACTGTACAATCATAATTAGTACAGCACTTTAAATAGCAAAACAAGCTATTAATTCCTTTTCGTATAACATATAAATCATTTATTATCTATTATTCAATTTAAAAATTAAAATTAAAATAAGAATATTAAAATCTATTCCACTTATCACATTAGCAAAGCAGCAAGCACTTCGGTAGATTAATCACTATACATGTCGATAATTCGATTACTAACACATCGGAACTCGTGTAGCACTTAGTTCCCGAAGGACTTTAGAGGTGGCTCACACGGTACAGAAATCGAGCCTTTATTCGTTTTGGCCTTTAGGACTTAGACTGATTACTAACACATCGAAACTCGTGTAGCACTTTGTTCCCGGAGGACTCTAGAGGTGGCTCACACAGTACAGAAATCGAGTCTTTGCTCGGTTTGGCCTTTACATCAAAGCTCGTGTAGCACTTAGTTCCCGAAGGACTCTATAGGTGGCTCCCACGGTACAGAAATCGAGTCTTTGCTCGGTTTGGCCTTTACATCAAAACTCGTGTAGCACTTAGTTCCCGAAGGACTCTAGAGATGGCTCCCACGGTACAGAAATCGAGTCTTTGCTCGATACAGAAATCGAGTCTTTGCTCGGTTTGGCCGTTACATCAAAACTCGTGTAGCACTTAGTTCCCGAAGGACTCTAGAGATGGCTCCCACGGTACAGAAATCGAGTCTTTGGTCGATTTGGCCTTTACATCAAAACTCATGTAGCACTTAGTTCCCGAAGGACTCTAGAGGTGGCTCCCACGGTACAGAAATCGAGTCTTTGCTCGGTTTGGCCTTTACATCAAAACTCGTGTAGCACTTAGTTCCCGAAGGACTCTAGAGGTGGCTCCCATGATACAGAAATCGAGTCTTTGCTCGGTTTGGCCTTTACATCAAAACTCGTGTAGCACTTAGTTCCCGAAGGACTCTAGAGGCAGCTCACACGATACAGAAATCGAGTCTTTGCTCGGTTTGGCCTTTGGGACTTAGATTTCGACTAATATGACTAGGTGCTAATTGAGGTCTATTAACTCAACATCGGGGGCGATATGTATTTTTGGTACTCAAATCACATATACATACTCAAAGCATAACAAATATGTTAACATGCTCAGTAATCATAAGGGAGCCATAACACATAACACATTACACAATTCACAACAAGATCACCTTTCAAATAAGCATATTTCATAGGCACATCATGTCCAATTTAAAAATCTTACCATACTTACTCATTTTGTCCTACCCGTAATGTCCAACCAAAACTCTACATGAGTTGAATTAAGTATTTAATGAGAATTCTTTCATCTCTTACGAGATGATACTAGTAAGATTTATTTAACCCACTTACTTTTCGTCACAATATCCTACGATTTCTCATATTTCGTCTCATATTACATGTAATTTATCTATCCAGAGAATTTTCGGTGATTTCATTATCACCATTCTCGAAAACATGAATATTTTAAAATTCCATCTCATTTATATTCATGTTTTTATGAAATTTAATAATTTCCTCATTCTTCGTGATTTAATATCGATTTTAGAAAATAAAATCATTTAATATGATTTTATGAGATTTTTCTAAAATTTTCAGTAGCATAACGGCTGTCGATTTACTAACCTCCTGCACGAAAAATACAGTTATAAATTTGCAGCCAGTACTTCATCTCAAAATTTTCAGTAAATCATGCACCATATTAATTTTCATAAAATATTTCCATAAAATATTTCAAATTAAAATATGCAGACTGAATATCCCTACAGTGCTGCACATGCATCCCTTACCTTTTCCGAGTCGACGCCTTCCTCTTATCGATCGCGCCCGCACTCCATTTCTCCCGGTTCCTTATCCCGATCGCTGAAAATAATTTCTGGAAATAAAAATTCTAATTTTTAGAATTTTTCCATAATTTATTAAATTTTTCTGAAATTAAATTTCCGGGAGTTTCTTACCGAATTTCCGTAAATTTTCGGGTTGTCGAATTCCCGGGAATTTTCCTAATTCCCAGGAATTTTCCTAATTCTCGAAATTCCCCTTTTTCCTCTTTTTCTTCTTTTTTTCCTCTTTCTTTCTTCCTTTTTCTTTTTCTTTCTTTTTCTTTTCTTTTCTTTCTTTTCTTTTTCTCTTTTTTCTTCTCCTTTCTCTGGCCGGATCGGTTTAGATCGGTTTGGTGTCCTTCCACCGGTTCGACCTCTTCCCGCCGGCATCACCGCCAGTTCGAGCCTCCCTCAGCTGGCCACAGTTGCAGGGACGCCGGATCTGGCCTCGGTTTCGCCCCATCACCGGCGACGGTGTCGGATTTGGGTCCGTGGGTTTCGGTCCTTTCCTCCTCTCTTTTCTCCTTCCTCCGCCGGATTCTCCTTCGCCGGTGGCTCCTCTCACCTTTGTCGAGCTTCGCCGGTGTCAGGAGTGGCGGTGGCAGTGCCCGGATCGGCCGGCACTGCCGATCTCCTTTCTCCTTTCTCTTCGGTTCTTGCTTCGGTTCTCCGTTCTTCTTCTCTTCTCCTTTTCCTTTTCCGGTGTAGGCATCGACGTCAACTTCCTCTCCTCGGCTCGCCTGCGGCGTCGCAGCCTCTTCCTCCTCTCTGCGTCGCCGGCTTCTCCCTGGGTTTTTGTTTTTTTTCACCTTCTGGTTCGACAGAAACGGGATCCCATTTCCCGTTTCTGTTTCTAATTTCCTTTTTTTTTATTTTATCCTCTTTTCTATTTTTATCTATATTATAATATATATTATATTTATATAATATATATAATTTAACAATATATATACTTTATATTTGTGTTATACATTTTAAATATAATAATATTAATTTATGTATAGTATTGTACTATATATATAATATATATAAAGAGATACATACATACATATATATATATATATATATTTATGTTATGTATTACAAAATGTATATCTAGTATACATATGTATCTTTATATACTTAAAAATTTTAATAACCTTTACATATATTTATATATTGTATTTACAATATATAATTATACAACTTTTAATGTAAAATTTATATTTTACATTCTCATATATGTATATATATTTTTATATACATAAAGCATTATAATTGTATACATATGTATTATTTAACTTTATGAAATAGTATATATATTCATATATACTAACGTATATAAATACATACTATATAGCATTTACATACATATGTATTTGTATAAAAACATGTGTAAATATATTTATATAATCTAATTATATAAATATATTTTTATACGCATTCTTATTTTATTTGGATTTTAATTTAACCAAATAATATTTGCTTCTCTTCATTACTTTCCATACTTCATTCTTATTTCAAAATTTAAATGTCTTTCACTAAATTTCCAATTTTCATCACTTCCTTAATTTCAAGAATTTCAACGATATTCTCATCTCATAAATAAATTTTATTTATTTACTTTAAGTTATTTATTTTCTCTTATCTATTTTCTCCAATATTTATTTTCAATATTTATAATTTCCAATAAATGGAAAATTTACGGTTATCACATCCTCCCCACCTTAAGAAATTCAGTCCTCCGAATTTAACTTTAGTCCAAAAGGGGGTACATGCCGTATACTTACAGCTTTTGACTTCTAGTTCATCCTCCAAATAATACTGCCAGTACACTTTCAACATCAAGAGTACTTTAGACCACTACATGCTGTCTTTCATCATATATGTCTATACTCCCGTAAGTTCATTTCTTAAATCAGGAGTTATTCACTTTTACTCTTTTCATATAAGAGTCCATACATAATATTTTTAATATTACAGTTGATCTATGCTGTTCATCATCCATTCTTCTCACTTAGTGCCAAGTCGACATAATTTGGTACTATCATGTACTCGTGTCGATCAATTATATGTAATTGTCCCAGTAGCTTTCACATCTCATGTACACGCTCTCTCAATATCATGAAGCGTTTACATCTTACGCTCATATATATATATATCAGTATGGAGCGGTGCTATTAATACACTTGGGATGTCAAGGCCTTTTGCTATCTCTCCTTAGCATATGGCAACTCAAAGACTCCCATCACATGTAAGGCTTACTGGAACTGTACATACACATTCACACCGTTTAACACTTATACTTCGACTAAGGCACTAGAGAATCTAGGAGTTTGATAGTGGAAAGTGATTCTATTTAGATCATCAGTCTTATATCACTTCCATATCATCATCTCTCTTTTGGACTCTTTATTGTCCACAATATTCATTTTCACATTTATTCCATCAAGGTTGCATCTCATTGCAAATTTTACTATTAATCATCTCTTACAGTAATAAATCATGAGACAATCATTTTCTCTCCATGTCTCTTTTCATGTAGTATGGTCTTTAAATCTCTTTTCATAATTTAGATTCTCCAATTGAATCCTCCAATCATCATTTAGTCATCACATTATCTATACAATTCCACCATTTCTATCATGACGAGGTGGTTATGTGTACAAACATTTCCTATTTATATACTGGCAATAACCATATCAATTATCTTACTCCTTTGAGTATCATTAATTGCGCTTATCAAAGTTGGCTTGATTTTACATCTTGCCACAGTTATGTGATAACCAATACAATCACCTCCAGTCTTACCTTCGGGAACTGTTTCATATTGATGTTCCCTTCTCATCATGCAATTTATTTCTTTATTCCACTTTCATTTTCGTTTTCATATTTCCACTTTTATCTCTTCATATATTTATACTCTCATCCTTTTTGTCGGTTTCTTTTTTTTATAATTATATTTATAATTATACATATAATTATATTACAGATAGTGTATATATATATATTTTATTTTTACAATATATATATATATATGTTTTCATTTTATTTAAATTAATTAATATATATTTCATACATATACTTGTTTCATTTATATACATAGTTGTATATAAAAATATACATATGTATTTATTTAAGACAAAATAGTATATATTTTATTTTATAATATATACTATATTTCGTATATATACATATGTATTTATATAGAAGTTATTAAAATATATTTATATAATCTAATTATATAAATATATATTATATGCATTTTTATTTCATTAAATTTTTGGATTTATTAGTATCCAATTTATTTCTTCTCTTTTTTTTTCCTATTTAGTTTGGATTCCCATTTATCCAAATTAAATTCCTCCTTTCCTTATTTTCCGTAACTCCGACTTTATTTTCTTTAATTAGGTCTCATCACTCTTTTATAGACTGGCAGTAGTATCTAGCTAGACTCATTACTTTCGTATCTCAATCATTATCTCTATATCATAGACAGGTTCACTGTCATCCTGTCGTCTCAAGATTATATATCTCAAGAGGAGATACTGTCTAGCCAAATTTCTTAGTTGCTAACCTTAGCACAATTCCTCAGCCTTTAAGAGTTTAAGGATCATATCACAATGCTGCTCATGTTCCATTTATACTTTAGACTTTATCAGTATTTCATCAATTTACTCATGTAAGGATGCCTCATTCTTTAGGCTTATATACTTTACAAGGCAACTCATTACCCTTGTAACTTCAATAAGAACTCGTAAAATTCACTCCGAGTTCAAATCATCATCTTATGACACCAATCTTCAATCTTTTATCTAAAGACTCTTTATACTGAGGCTAGTCTTATTAACTCCTCATACATCCCTAATCAGCTCAATAAAGCGTCTATTTTCATGTAAATGAATACTTGTTCTTCACCAGAACTTTATTAATAATAGGAAATCAATTCATCCTTTTTAATTCATCTACAACTCAATATCCTTTGTATTTCTCTCATTTACACTTATACAGACAATTTCATTATTCTCAATTTTTTCATTATCTGTATTTTCGTCATCCAAGCCTTTACACATGAATTTCATTATTCACACAATTTTCAGAGTTATTTTCTTAAGCTTTTCGGATTCTTTCTATATCCTCCGATATAAGCTTAGAATTTAACTTCATATTCAAAATCGAGTCAATGTTATCTCGATTTCTCTAATTTATATAATTCTGGAAGTTTTATCGGAAATCAAATCTGATATTTTCTTTAATCATACATTTCTTATCATTTTGTGACCATCGTTTTTCAACTTTTCATCTGATGATGCCTTTTACAAAGATTGCTCTTATAAGCTCCTTATACATCTCCGATTAAATCATATTTAAGGCATCACTTCCCTATAGATATTTATTTGTTCTTCATAAGAACTTTAGTGTATAATAAAAATTTTAATACATCATTTGATTCATCCTCAAATCATATCATTTGTATTTCCATCCTTTACATCGATACATGTGAATTTCATCATCCACAATATTTTCCAAAAATTATTCTCTTAAGCTTGTCGGATTTCTTCTATATTCTCCGATATAAGCTTAAGAATAAATTTCATATCCACAATCGAGTCAACATTAATCCTGATTTCTCAATCTATGTTACTCTGGAATTTATCGGGATTCTCATCCGATAGTTTCTTTAACCGCACTTCTCTTATCCTTTTGGACCTTCATCATTGTGTCCCATCATTTCACAGTGTATTCTCAAGGCAGAGACATTCAATATTCAAATCATTTTGATACATACTCTACCTTGATTTTATTACCTAGTCATACTTTACAGCGTTACGAATCTCATCCTGGTAAGCTGTATCAAGTACAATGGTTCTCAACACACTTTACAGCTACCCGTTTCAATTCAGTTATTCCCTTTAAAACCATTTCCATTTACTGAATTCAGGCTTAGTTCCCTTGAATATATTCTCCACAAGGCTTGAACCTTGGCACCCTTACGTACCTAGTTCCTTACTCTCGTATTACCATTGAGATAATTATAAGAGCCTCGCCCATTCATATCGGCCGTTGGCGAGCATCCCCCTAGGCGATTCTTTCGCCCCGGTTTACCCTTACTAGTGAGTCGGCGATGACATAGTTCGTTTGTATCTCATAACACATGATCCACTACGGGTCGCCCATCACAGTTCTGTCTCAAGGGTCCTGAAGAATTTAGGTTCGCTGTCATCTTCTTTTTATCACTTCACTGTTCTTATAATTATTCTCTAATTTATAGTACTCAACACAGTACCTCATTCTGTAGCACATATTTCAAGATATGTCGGTTCTATATAAGATTATCTGTTTGACACCTCAAAGTAGTGAAACGTATAGAACCATAAGTAACCACACCAGTATGTATTTCATTATCGATACTATTCACCTTATCAGTCAATTCCTGTAATTAATTCTCTTTTCATAGTATTCAACGATCCCGTTCAATACACTCTAAATTTTTCGACCCTTACAGTCAATAAACGGGCCAATCATCTGATGACATTCCACTACACTCTTTGGATCGCATCATATAAGGCCCCGGTCCGTCCGCCGTCCGCCTGTACACATCTGTACTGTCTGTTGACACCTAATTTTGTCCCATTTTCTTTGTTATTATTATTACATATATATGTATTTATTTTTATTTTTCTTATTTATATTATTTTTATTATTATTATCTGTTATTATTATTATTATATTATTACTATTATTTTTATTTCTATTTTTATTACTTTTATTATTATTATTATTATTATTATTATTATTATTATTATTATTTGTTTATATTATTATTATTATTATTATTATTATTATTATTATTTTGCTGTTCTGTTGTCCATCAGTCACGGCCACTGTCCATCAGCCAGCCTACGAGCCACCATAGCTTCCTGCCTACCCCGTCCCATCCCCTCCGGTTAGCTCCTGTCTACCCATCCCATCTATGCCCAGCTTACTCTCTCTAAAAAGCCAGACTCATCTTCACCACCCAGGGGATCCCGAATCCTGCCTTTCATCATTCTAACCACCCTCAACCCCATCACCGTGAGCCCCGGCCAACCGAAGCAATCACCATTTTCGGCCTCAAGCCTCGGACCCAGCAACCAAAAAACCGGAGCATCATCTTCACCATCCTCGGCTCACCAAACCCCCATCACCACACACCACCATTCCCTGCCCAGAACCAATCCCAAACAGCCCCAACACCAAAACACCACCACCGAGACACTGCCTTTCATCATTCTAACCACCACACACCACCGTTGTCACCGTCATCTCCAAGCCTCCAACCCCGAGCCACCAGACACCGTCACCGAAGGCAAAAAAAAAAAGAAACCCCAAACCCGTGAACAAAAACCAGATCCGAGACCTCTTTGATACCTGCAAAAAGAAAAAAAACAACAAACAACAACCACAGACTTCCCAAACCATCAAACAACCAAAAAACAGAAAATCCAAAAAAAAAAGGAGGAAATCTTTTCGGGGGTTTCAGATCTGGGGATTTAGGGTTGTTTTTGGGAGAAACAGAGGTTAGATCTGGTTAGAGGAAGACAAGGGGAACGTTTTTACGGTTTCGGAATACTCGCCAGACGTCGAAGTACGGCGGCTGGCGGCGGCATAGACGGTGGCCGGAAATCGCCCCAGGCCGAGAGCTTTGGGAGGGTTCTGAAATTTTTTCTGAGAAAAAGAAGAAAATGAAGTAAAAAAAAAGATAAGTTTTTATAGCAAAAAAAAAAAGAAATTTGGGCAGATCGGGTCCAGGATCCGCGCGCCCGACCCGAAGAGGAAGGAAGACCCTGCGCCCAGGTGACCCGACCCGAGGACTCGCTCGCCCGACCCGGCTCCCTACTCGCTCACGATCCGCGCCTCGCCTTGACCCGACCCGCTTCAGCCCATCAGATTTGGCCCATTGGCAGCCTGCTTCCGCCTACCAGACTCAACCCAATCCAAGTGGCTATCGGGCTTTGATTTTTCGGCCATTCAATAGGGAATTCCTTTGGGTTCTAAGCCCATGCCAATTTGGTATATTTTGTTTCTTTTATCATTTATTTATCTATTTATTTGTTTATTTAATTTCATGAGATTAGTTTCAATGATAAAATTTTATATATATATATATATATATATATTAAAAAAAAAGAAGAGAAAAGAATAATAATAATGATTTTTTTTGTTTGTTTTGACAAATTGCTAGGTTTCAAAATATGTAAAGAAGATTTAATAAAATTTAAATTTAATTAAATAATGTCCGATGATGGGATGTTACGGAAGTCACAAGTAGTGATTCCTAGCTGATCCCTAGGTGAGAAGAGTCGTACTAATTGTTGCCAAAAGTATTGGAATATTTAGTATGATTTTTCAATAATTCAATTTTTTTGTTAAAAATAAAAACAAGTTTTTAAATAGAAAATTAATAATAAATTTTAAGTTTAATGAAATTCTTCCGATTATGGGATGTTATGGAAGTCACAAGTAGTGATTCCTTAACTGATCCCTAGGTGAGAGAAATCCTACTAAATGTTGCCAAAAGTATTGGAATATTTAGTACGATTTTTCAATAATTTATTTTTTGATAAACATAAAAATAAATATTTTAAAAAAAATGGAAAAGGGAAATTACTAATAAAATTATAATTAAATGAATATCCGATGATGGGATGCTACGGAAGTCACAAGTAGTGATTCCTAGCTGATCCCTAGGTGAAAGAAGTCATTCTAAATATTGTCAAAAGTATTGAGGTATTTAGTATGATTTTTCAATAATTTAATTATTTGTTAAAAATAAAAATAAAAATAAGTTTTTAAAAAAGAAAATTAATAATAAATTTTAAATTTAATGAAATTCTTCCGATGATGGGATGCTACGGAAGTCACAAGTAGTGATTCCTAGCTGATCCCTAGGTGAGAAGAGTCGTACTAGATGTTGCCAAAAGTATTGGAATATTTAGTATGATTTTTCAATAATTTAATTTTCTTTTGTTAAAAATAAAAAATATGTTTTTTTAAGGAAAACTAATAATAAAAATTATAATTAAATAAATGTCCTATGATGGGATGCTACGAAAGTCACAAGTAGTGATTCCTAGCTGATCCCTAGGTGAGAAGAGTCGTACTAAGTGTTACCAGAGTATTGGGATACTTAGTATGATTTTTCAATAATTTATTTCTTATTAAAAATAAAAATAAATGAGTTTTTAAAAAAATAGAAAAAGAAAATAATAAATTTTAAATTTAATTAAATAAAATTCCGATGATGGGATGTCATGAAACTCACAAGTAGTGATTTCTTGACTGATCCCTAGGTGAGAGAAGTTCACTAAGTGTTACCAGAGTATTGGGATACTTAGTGTAATTTTTCAATAACAAGAATTTTTATTTAAAATAAATAAAGAAATATTTATAAAAAAAATGCAAAAAATTCATTTGCATCATTTATTATCTGTTTGCATCATATGCATTTGTAATAATTTTGAAGCAAGTGTGAATTTTTCGAGGATGAGATTCTGTAGAAGTCACAAGTAGTGATTCTTAAGAAATCTCTAGGTGAGGAAAATTATTTCAAATGCTGCCAAAAGTATTGGAGTATTTGATTTAATTATTCAATACAAAAAGGTTCACATTTACTTTCAAGAAATAAAGTAAAACAAAATAAATTTGCAAATAAAAAATGATTTTGAATAAAAAGGTTGGAATAAAAAAGGAATTAATTTTAAATATTAAATTAAGAACATTTTATTAAAACAAAAAGGATAACACATGATTATTATGGTACCGTTTTTAACGGGCGTCGTGGGGGTGCTAATCCTTCCCCACGCGTAACCGTACCCCCGAACCCGATTTTTGTTTTCGCAGACCAAAAATTTGTCTTTTTAATAAAACTTAATTAATTTTGAGATTTTGTTAAAAAGATAAACATTTTTTAGGTGGGCAATCACACCTAATAAAAAAGATTGGTGGCGACTCCCTATTTTGTTTTTAAAAGGTTTTTCGTAAATTCGTCGAGCGCGAAGCCGTTACGACAGCTTGGCGACTCCACTGGGGACTTTTTTTTTTTAGGGTCAAGCCGTTCTTTAATCACGTGTTATCCTAAGTTTTAATTTAAAAGTCTTAACTAATATTTAAATTTAATTTCTTTAATTTTAAAATAATTAGTTGCATTGTTTATTATTTTATAGCATTTTTTATTTGTATATATTATTGCTAATAAATTGTGAGGCATCTAGAATAAAGGTTATGGTTTGATAAATGTTCTCTCATACACACACTTACACTTGCATTTGCATAACATGAGCTCTATACCCGGGCTCCGTCCTTCTTAGGAGGGAGTAGAGTACCTTTGCTCTCGTGAGGTAATCACCTCCGCAATGGCAAGCGAAATACTTCCACTCAAATTAAATCTTACTAGTCCAGTGTGGATGACAGTGAGATATAATTTGGGAACCTTTAGATCTTCATATGCCAACCCAGCATGTAAAAAAAAAACCTAAGAGGCCGGCCTTAGGTAGAGCCATGTCCAATTTTTGTAGAAATTATCCCAAAATTAGGACACGAGGGAACATTATTTGACCCCACTTATTGCATCAATAATAAAGGTACTATAGGTTTTGGTTTGAATTGTATATAATTTAAGTCATTTAAAAAAAAAGAATTTCTGTAAAATAAAAGTAAAAAAATATTTTTGGAAAAGATCTTGTAAAAAAAAAAACCTCTTATTTTTGAAAAAAATAAAGATGTGTGATAAAAACAATAGAATAAATGTGGCTTTCTTTAAGAAATGCAAATAATTCTTCATTTTTTTTAAAGAGAGAATTTTTTTTGGAAATATAGGTTCATAAAAATAGGAACTAATAAAAATACATTCTCCGAAACAAGAGGAAGAAAAAGAGATTTATATATATTTGGTAATATAAAAGATGTTTTTATATTTACAAAAGCAAAAGAAAAAAGTTAGTTTCTTTCACCTTTTTTCTTTAAAAGAAAAATATGAAATGATAAAAGACATATAAAGTTTTTGTTAGAAAAATGGTTGTGAAAAATAAGTTTTTTGCCTCTTTCATTAGAGATAATAAGAAGAAATTCAATTAGGTTTTTTTAATTAAATTTTCTTTATTCTTTATTATTCTTGGAAAAACCTCTTGGGATAAAGGAAAAAAAAGGGTAAAAAGAAAAGGATTGAAAAAAAGAATGTGTTCTTTTTGAAAAAAGAGATAAAAAAAAAGAGAGAAGGGAGAATGGCATAAAAATGAAAGAATGGCAAAAAAATTGTAAAGTAAAAAAATCTTGATTTTAGGAGAAAATTCATTAGGTTAGAAGGAAGGAAAAAGAAAAGAAAAAAAAGAGAGTAGAAAAGATGTATTTTATAGAATATAAATTATAAAAAAAAAAGAAAAAGAAAAAAAAAGAAAAAAAAAGGGGAGAAAAAAAGGGGTTAAGAGAGTTGTCTAGTGACAATAATAAGTGCAAATTGCAATCAAAAGAGAGGTGTCATTTTTTTTTTTATAATCATTTGGGCAATGTGCATATGAGAATAAATTTAGTAAATATGTTTTGCATTTTATGTCATCTCACATCATTCATCATTGCATCCATGCATCCATTGACATGTATGCATTATGTTTGATTAGGCCTATGTTCAAAAGAGTCCAATAACCTTAACATTTTGTTAAATTCCCTTGGAAGGTTGATCCTTGTCTTTATAAAGTGGTTCAACATGGAAGATGATCAAGTAAACCGAATGGACAAAATGGAACAAGACCAAAATGAGATAAAGGAACAGCTCTCTCGAATGATGCAAGAAATTAAGGGTATCCTAGAAGTGAAGGAGACTATGAAAGGGAGTCTTGTGCAAGGAAACAATCAAGTTCAAGCGCATGACAACCCAAAAGGGAACTTCCAGGGGCAAAGCTCTGGTAATGTGAATTTTCAGTCAATTCTTGGTCGAAAGGAAAATTTTTCCAATCCTATTGGTGTCCTTGAGTTAAGAGCTTCAAATGAAAATCCATCAAAAGTGGCTTGGGGTCCAGTTACAGAAAGAAGGTATAATCTTTTGGAAGAAAGAATTCAAGCAATTGAAGGAAGGAATGAACTTTGTGATCCAAAGGAGTATTGCTTGGTGCCTGATGTGGTTATCCCACCAAAATTCAAAGTTCCAGAATTTGAAAAGTATGATGGAACCAAATGCCCTAAAACACATTTAGCCACATATTGTCACAAGATGATTGGGCATGCTCATGATGAAAAGCTGCTTATTCACGTATTTCAAGATAGTTTGATTGGGGCAGCAGCTAATTGGTATTTTAAGTTGAAAAGAGGCCAAATTTATACATGGAGGGATCTGTCTCGAGCATTTTTAGAGCAACATAAACATTTGATGGAGATAGCTCCTGATCGTTTAACCCTCCAAAGCATGAGAAAGAACTTGAATGAAAGCTACAAAGAATATGCTCTTAGATGGAAAGAAATGGCATCACAAGTTCGACCATCACTTACAAATAGAGAAATGAACTCTCTGTTTGTAGATACTCTCCCTTCTCCATATTATGACAAGTTGATTGGCAATAATTTTTCAGATTTTGCAGATTTGTTGTTTTCTGTGGGTAGAATTGAAGATGGGATAAGAAAAGGGAAGATTGCAGATACTAGTACAAGGAATTATGGTGAGAAGGGATGGGACACCTTTAGTGAGCAAGTTCAAGAAGCAACTGTTGAACGATCCGACAAGAGGAAATTCAATGTGATGCAAGGACCCTTCAACAGTCATTCTCACCCTTTGCCACAATCCTTTTATCCTTACACTCCGGTATCCTATTTCCACAAGTTGTCACAGCCACGTTATCCTAACACCTCAGTCCCCTGTGCACAAGCCCCTCTGCCTAAGAAGCGCATTTTACCAAATGACCGTGATATTGATCTTGACCATCCTGAGACCAAGATGAGAAAAAGGGCTAAATTGTACCATTCAATCCCAATGTCCTATACAGACTTGTTCCCACTCCTTGTCCAAAGTTACAAGATTTCCACTGTTCATGCTAAACCTAGAAAGCCTCCTTACCCAAAATGGTATGACCCCAACACCAAATGTGACTACCATGATGGGATTGAAGGACATTCCATTGAAAATTGTACTGCGTTTAAGGATAAGGTGCAAGCTTTGATCGATGCAGATCCAACGAAATTCAGGGAACTTGTCTGTGGCTATCATCATCAAGGGAGAAAGACTTAAGGATCAATGGTTCAAGGGATAACATGTGTTGCAATGGGAAACTTTTGTTTATGCTTTGTACATATTTTTCATTTCAACATCACTTCTAAAGATGTGAATTGGAGTTGACCAAGTATTTCATGAGTTTGTAAATATTTATATTTGAAATTTTTAGATTTCTTTTAAATTGTGCTTTTAAGGTTCAAAAAAAAACAAAAAACAAAAAAATGAAAAAAATGGTAATTGGGCATTTCTTTTGAAAATAAGAGCCCTTATAATTGCCAACAAAAGAAAAAATAAAAGAAGAGGACATAACAAAGTCTCTAGAGAATTGGTGATCATTATTCCAGCAAATACACAAGTTGAAACTTCATGGACCTTTATTTTTCACTTAGTCATGGTGAGATTTTGAGGAAAGATGACCTTTATCTTGGCTAATAAAATGATTTGTTTGTTAAAACCTTTTTGTCAGGATTCCTTGATGATCAAATAAATGACACTCTTTTAGATTTGGACTTTGGTAGTTTAATAATTGTCAAGATTATGCTAAAATCATCCAAACTTCTTTGAAAAACCATGGGTCCTAAATTCCTTGGCTAACCTTTTCGACCTGTTGCTTGAAACACGCAAACAAAAGATATGGTAAATAAAGTGCCTTAAGCCTTTAAAACATCCCAAATACCAGAGTATTTCTTCCCTTTTCTCTCGGTGCAGATACTACGAGCAACATATGGTCAAAATGAAATCTTCAAACATGATATTCATTGGTCTATGAGGCATTATCTATGGATTTGCATCATTGTCATGGAAAGATTGATGCATGGGGTGCAAGACATTCTTAAAAAAAAAAAAAAAGAGAAAAAGAAAAAAAAAAAAAAATAAAAAAATAAAAAGAAAATTGATTGTGACATCATGCACTTAAGATATTCGGATGATTCCAAACAAGAAATAAAAATTCATTCAAAAAAACAAGAAAGAAAAATTCATTCAAAAAAAAAACAAAAAGTCCAGGAAGCCCAATCCAAAAAAAAAATGAAAAAAGAAAACATAAAAATAAAGCTTTTTTACCCTTTTGATTCAAGGAATAACTCTTCAATTTAAGTGGCCATGTTTGAAATGACAAATGGCCATCTTTCGTCATCCATTCAAAAAAAAATTTGAAAATTTATCCATTTGCTACCCCTTTTGAGCTTGATAAATATTTTTTTAATTAACCCTAATCAAGGATCACCCTCTACATTGAGGGGCAAGTGCAAAAAATAGAGAATAGAAAAAGAAGAAAGATCTTTTCAAAGAATATGAATGATCCAGCCTCAGTTTCTAATTGAAAAAAAAGAAGATCATTATGATGAGGGGCAAGTCCGAATTAAATTGACTTTCAATAATTTTGGACTTAAAAGGCAAAAAAAAAAGAGAGAAAAAAGAAAAATGGAGAAATAAAATGACAGAAAAAGTGAGACTTGATAGTGGAAGAAAAGTCTTAAAGTGAATCCTTCAATCATATTAAATGATCCTTGGTTTGATCACCTTCAAACACATTTTTGGGCCTTTTTATCCATTCTTTCAAAACCCTGAACCTTGGCCTACATTACATACCTTAGAAAGTCCATTTCGATCAAGCTTGGATACTTAAATTGAAGAGATTGTTCCTTGAAGAGTCATAAAATCTATGAGGCACTTATCTCATTTTTTTGCCAATATTATCCTTTGATAACCCTTACACTCCTTTCAAATGAATTTTGAATTTTTAAGTGCATGATGAAACAAAAAAAAAACAAAAAAAAAGAGAAAGAATGAGACTCTAGGGTGAAAACCCAAAAGGGGCAGTCTAGAGCAAAAGTGAGAACTCTTCGAGATCATTCATGGTGTTGTTAATGCCACAACAGAAACGGCATTTAGAAAGTCATTTTGAACCAAATGAGCATCCCAAACTATGAAGATATTCAAGAATGCCCTTTTGAGAGCCATTAAAAGGATTGGTACCAAGATTGAAGCTTTTGTCTCCTCCCAAATAACATGCCAAAAATTTGAGCCTCGTAGCTAGTCTTGACAAATATCAGAATACCTCATTTGAAAATTAAAAGAGTGTCAGTTTTGATTGCACTTTAAAATGAATCTTTTCGCAAAAAAAAATCATTTCAAGGAATCTAGTGTTTTTAAAATAATTTAAACTTTCTTTTGTGAGCCTAGATGAAGGGACACCCATCCCTTTTCTCATCAAATGGCAGCTATCCTTCCCAAACCAAAACCTTGGTGTGAACTCACTCAATTGAGTTGATGAGAATAACTTACCATTTTCCTCCATATGCACCCAAATAGTGATCACCAATTTTAAGAGAGTTGAATGTTAAATATATTGTATAATTGTGGGTTTAGGTTCAACTTCCTTTGACTAGAGTATGGGGTAATCTGTAAAATTGAAAAGTTTTGACTGGATAAACATTTTTGGATAATGAAATCATTTATACCCTCAAATGAAAAATGGAAAGGTTGTTTTACAGGAAATAATAAACTCCTTGTGATTTCTTTGGGGCAATTTGTTCGATTTTTTTAGTATTTTAGGAAAAATGAGAGAGAAATTTGATAATTATGGTGGGGCAATGAACTTCTTGTGCCTTCTTGGGGCAATTCTCATTAAGGAAAATTTTGATAGTATTTCAAAATAATAGTAAAAAGAATGTGATGATTGGGGCAACTCCTGAAGAAGAATAGAACTTCATGAAATAAAGAATTTTGTTGACAAAGGGATCAAGTAGAAAATTCTTGGATAGAAAATTCTTGGATCATTGTGTTTGCATCTTTATAGTGCAAATTGGCATTTTCATAAGACATTTGAATTTGCATTTGGACAAATGTTGTTTGCATTGGCATCATGATAGCTGATCATTTGCTGAAATAAAATTGCATTCGCATCATCAATCATTGCATTTGTCAATGTTGAAAAAAAAACAAAGAGAAAGGGAAGATAGGAGTTTTGTATGAGAAAAGAAAATGAAAATTGAAAAAAAGGAAAAGAAAAGTTTGTGTGAAAGAGAGGAGTTTCTTTTTGAAAATGACAAGAATATCAAAATCCTTGAAAAAAAAAGAGAGGAAAAAAAAAGAAAAAAAGAGAGACTTCTTTTATTTTAAAAGAACAAAGGAAAGAACTAGCAAGGAGAATAAAAGTCAAACAAAAAAAGAGAAAATGAGATGAGTTTAATGGGGTTTTGAGAATACGAGAGATAAAATGGAAAGTTTCAAAATTTTGAGAATTTGAGATGAGATAGTAAAGAATTGTTAAAGGTTGCAGAATCCAGAATCTTCGAAAAATAATTGCAATTTTGATGGATGAATTTAATATGAATTAAGCCCAATCTTGCATGGTTAAGAATGAAATGCAAATTTAGTAAATGGAAGATTTAAGCCCAACGAGTGGCACCTAGATGAATGTCTAAGCCCTGTAGTTGGCACCGTTGTGTGGTATTAAGCCCAATGAAATCGGCATTATGATAGATTTAAGCCCAGTAAAGTTGGCACCCAAGATTTAAGCCCAACGTAGCTGGCACCTAGATGATGTCTAAGCCCGATGTAGTTGGCGCCGTTGTGTGGTATTAAGCCCAATGAAATCGGCACATTATGAGACGAGATTGTTAAGCCCAGCAAAGTTGGCACCCAAGATGTTTAAGCCCAACGTAGCTGGCCCCTAGATGATGTCTAAGCCCGATGTAGTTGGCACCGTTGTGTGGTATTAAGCCCAATGAAATCGGCATGTAATTAGATGGGATTTAAGCCCAGTAAAGTTGGCACCCAAGATGTTTAAGCCCAACGTAGCTGGCACCTAGATGATGTCTAAGCCCGATGTAGTTGGCACTGTTGTGTGGTATTAAGCCCAATGAAATCGGCACATTATGAGACGAGATTTAAGCCCGGTAAAGTTGGCACCCAAGATGAATTTAAGCCCAACGTAGCTGGCACCTAGATGAAGTTTAAGCCCGATATAGTTGGCACCGTTGTGTGGTATTAAGCCCAGCGAAATCGGCACATTATGGGATGAAATTGTTAAGCCCAGTAAAGTTGGCACCCAAGATGTTTAAGCCCAACATAGCTGGCACCTAGATGAAGTTTAAGCCGGATATAGTTGGCACCGTTGTGTGGTATTAAGCCCAGCGAAATCGGCACATTATGGGATGAAATTGTTAAGCCCAGTAAAGTTGGCACCCAAGATGTTTAAGCTCAACATAGCTGGCACCTAGATGAAGTTTAAGCCCGATATAGTTGGCACCGTTGTGTGGTATTAAACCCAATAAAATCGGCATATAATTAGATGGGATTTAAGCCCAGTAAAGTTGGCACCCAAGATGTTTAAGCCCAACGTAGCTGGCACCTAGATATGTCTAAGCCCGATGTAGTTGGCACTGTTGTGTGGTATTAAGCCCAATGAAATTGGCACATTATGAGATGAGATTTTAAGCCCAGTTCAACTGGCACCAAAATTTTGAACCTAATTAAGTGGATGCATGATTTTCAAGGTAGGAAATGATTTCCAAGTCCTTCGAGCATTTCAAGAAAAATTTTAAAGTTTCATCGCCTCTGCTGCAAGAGGAGCATTTCAGGAAAAAATTTAAAGTTTCATCGCCTCTGCTGCAAGAGGAGCATTTCAGGAAGAATTTTAAAGTTTCATCGCCTCTGCTGCAAGAGGAGCTTTCTCAGAACAAAACAAACAATTTAAAGTTTCATTGCCTCTGCTGCAAGAGGAGCACATTTTAGGAAGAATTTTAAAGTTTCATCGCCTCTGCTGCAAGAGGAGCATTTCAGGAAAAAATTTAAAGTTTCATCGCCTCTGCTACAAGAGGAGCATTTCAAGAAAAAAATTTTAGAGTTTCATCGCCTCTGCTGCAAGAGGAGCATTTCAAGAAAAAAATTTTAAAGTTTCATCGCCTCTGTTGCAAGAGGAGCGCATTTCAAAAAAAGATGAGAAAAAGAAAAAAGAAAAAAGAAAGAGAAAAAAGAAAAAAAAGAAAAAAAGAAAAAAGAAAAAAAAAGAAGAAAAAAGAAGAAAGAAAGAAAAAAAAAGAGATTAAGTCATAAGCCGGACAAAATTAGTGTCTATTGTCTTTGCTCTATTCCTGATCCTCAGCAATGAGCAAAGTGGGGCAACTGTTGACACCTAATTTTGTCCCATTTTCTTTGTTATTATTATTACATATATATGTATTTATTTTTATTTTTCTTATTTATATTATTTTTATTATTATTATCTGTTATTATTATTATTATATTATTACTATTATTTTTATTTCTATTTTTATTACTTTTATTATTATTATTATTATTATTATTATTATTATTATTATTATTTGTTTATATTATTATTATTATTATTATTATTATTATTATTATTATTATTTGCTGTTCTGTTGTCCATCAGTCACGGCAACTGTCCACCAGCCAGCCTACGAGCCACCATAGCTTCCTGCCTACCCCGTCCCATCCCCGCCGGTTAGCTCCTGTCTACCCATCCCATCTATGCCCAGCTTACTCTCTCTAAAAAGCCAGACTCATCTTCACCACCCAGGGGATCCCGAATCCTGCCTTTCATCATTCTAACCACCCTCAACCCCATCACCGTGAGCCCCGGCCAACCGAAGCAATCACCATTTTCGGCCTCAAGCCTCGGACCCAGCAACCAAAAAACTGGAGCATCATCTTCACCATCCTCGGCTCACCAAACCCCCATCACCACACACCACCATTCCCTGCCCAGAACCAATCCCAAACAGCCCCAACACCAAAACACCACCACCGAGACACTGCCTTTTATCATTCTAACCACCACACACCACCGTCTTCACCGTCATCTCCAAGCCTCCAACCCCGAGCCACCAGACACCGTCACCGAAGCCAAAAAAAAAAGAAACCCCAAACCCGTGAACAAAAACCAGATCCGAGACCTCTTTGATACCTGCAAAGAGAAAAAAAACAACAAACAACAACCACAGACTTCCCAAACCATCAAACAACCAAAAAACAGAAAATCCAAAAAAAAAAGGAGGAAATCTTTTCGGGGGTTTCAGATCTGGGGATTTAGGGTTGTTTTTGGGAGAAACAGAGGTTAGATCTGGTTAGAGGAAGACAAGGGGAACGTTTTTACGGTTTCGGAATACTCGCCAGACGTCGAAGTACGGCGGCTGGCGGCGGCATAGACGGTGGCCGGAAATCGCCCCAGGCCGAGAGCTTTGGGAGGGTTCTGAAATTTTTTCTGAGAAAAAGAAGAAAATGAAGTAAAAAAAAAAGATAAGTTTTTATAGCAAAAAAAAAAAGAAATTTGGGCAGATCCGCGCCTGGACCCGACCCGGGTCCAGGATCCGCGCGCCCGACCCGAAGAGAAAGGAAGACCCTGCGCCCAGGTGACCCGACCCGAGGACTCGCTCGCCCGACCCGGCTCCCTACTCGCTCACGATCCGCGCCTCGCCTTGACCCGACCCGCTTCAGCCCATCAGATTTGGCCCATTGGCAGCCTGCTTCCGCCTACCAGACTCAACCCAATCCAAGTGGCTATCGGGCTTTGATTTTTCGGCCATTCAATAGGGAATTCCTTTGGGTTCTAAGCCCATGCCAATTTGGTATATTTTGTTTCTTTTATCATTTATTTATCTATTTATTTGTTTATTTAATTTCATGAGATTAGTTTCAATGATAAAATTTTATATATATATATATATATATATATATATATATATATGAAAAAAAAAAGAAGAGAAAAGAATAATAATAATGATTTTTTTTGTTTGTTTTGACAAATTGCTAGGTTTCAAAATATGTAAAGAAGATTTAATAAAATTTAAATTTAATTAAATAATGTCCGATGATGGGATGCTACGGAAGTCACAAGTAGTGATTCCTAGCTGATCCCTAGGTGGGAAGAGTCGTACTAATTGTTGCCAAAAGTATTGGAATATTTAGTATGATTTTTCAATAATTTAATTTTTTTGTTAAAAATAAAAACAAGTTTTTAAATAGAAAATTAATAATAAATTTTAAGTTTAATGAAATTCTTCCGATGATGGGATGTTATGGAAGTCACAAGTAGTGATTCCTTAACTGATCCCTAGGTGAGAGAAATCCTACTAAATGTTGCCAAAAGTATTGGAATATTTAGTACGATTTTTCAATAATTTATTTTTTGATAAACATAAAAATAAATATTTAAAAAAAAATGGAAAAGGGAAATTACTAATAAAATTATAATTAAATGAATATCCGATGATGGGATGCTACGGAAGTCACAAGTAGTGATTCCTAGCTGATCCCTAGGTGAGAGAAGTCATACTAAATATTGTCAAAAGTATTGAGGTATTTAGTATGATTTTTCAATAATTTAATTATTTGTTAAAAATAAAAATAAGTTTTTAAAAAAGAAAATTAATAATAAATTTTAAATTTAATGAAATTCTTCCGATGATGGGATGCTACGGAAGTCACAAGTAGTGATTCCTAGCTGATCCCTAGGTGAGAAGAGTCGTACTAGATGTTGCCAAAAGTATTAGAATATTTAGTATGATTTTTCAATAATTTAATTTTCTTTTGTTAAAAATAAAAAATAAGTTTTTTTAAGGAAAACTAATAATAAAAATTATAATTAAATAAATGTCCTATGATGGGATGCTACGGAAGTCACAAGTAGTGATTCCTAGCTGATCCCTAGGTGAGAAGAGTCGTACTAAGTGTTACCAGAGTATTGGGATACTTAGTATGATTTTTCAATAATTTATTTTTTATTAAAAATAAAAATAAATGAGTTTTTAAAAAAAATAGAAAAAGAAAATAATAAATTTTAAATTTAATTAAATAAAATTCCGATGATGGGATGTCATGAAACTCACAAGTAGTGATTTCTTGACTGATCCCTAGGTGAGAGAAGTTCACTAAGTGTTACCAGAGTATTGGGATACTTAGTGTAATTTTTCAATAACAAGAATTTTTATTTAAAATAAATAAAGAAATATTTATAAAAAAAATCAAAAAAATTCATTTGCATCATTTATTATCTGTTTGCATCATATGCATTTGTAATAATTTCGAAGCAAGTGTGAATTTTCCGAGGATGAGATTCTGTAGAAGTCACAAGTAGTGATTCTTAAGAAATCTCTAGGTGAGGAAAATTATTTCAAATGCTGCCAAAAGTATTGGAGTATTTGATTTAATTATTCAATACAAAAAGGTTCACATTTACTTTCGAAAAATAAAGTAAAACAAAATAAATTTGCAAATAAAAAATGATTTTGAATAAAAAGGTTGGAATAAAAAAGGAATTAATTTTAAATATTAAATTAAGAACATTTTATTAAAACAAAAAGGATAACACATGATTATTATGGTACCGTTTTTAACGGGCGTCGTGGGGGTGCTAATCCTTCCCCACGCGTAACCGTACCCCCGAACCCGATTTTTGTTTTCGCAAACCAAAAATTTGTCTTTTTAATAAAACTTAATTAATTTTGAGATTTTGTTAAAAAGATAAACATTTTTTAGGTGGGCAATCACACCTAATAAAAAAGATTGGTGGCGACTCCCTATTTTGTTTTTAAAAGGTTTTTCGTAAATTCGTCGAGCGCGAAGCCTTTACGACACTGTCCGCTCTGGGTTCTAGAGGTGGCCCCCGTCACACAGACGTGGCACTTAGTCCCTCACGAATTTCTTTCGCGTCCGTAATCTAAGTGTTAGTGGAATTAGTAATAGGGATCGTTAGATTCATATGACATCTTCTATGCCATTAATAATTCCATTACTATCAATGGATTCCAATTCAGCTCGGTTTTAACACTATTCCGAACATCGCCCAATATAGGGGCATTTTCGTCATTTTGACATTTATTTCTATCTTCTCAATAAACATTTAAATCAATGAACTGATCATCTATATGTTGATAATATCCTTTCTGATACTTATAACAGTAATTTAGATCTCATTCGATTTTCGACAGAGAAGTTCACTAAAATCCATAATGGGATTATTTTGCTTGTAATTCAGCTTTATATCTTTAATTTCTCTGTTAAATCGATCAATTCCAACTTCTGGTGATCTATTTTGACTCCCGGTAAAATTTTGGGGTAGGGGTATTTTGGTCATTTTTGGCCAAAAATTTTCTCTCTTCAAATTACACTCAATCGGTGATCTTAAAGTCTATTTAATGATGATATTTCATTCCCCTCGTTTATACCATCACTTTCAGGTCTCAGTTTGGTTCAGACAGAAAAGTACTGGTGGAGCCCTCACCTAGTCCATTTCTGTTCCTTACCGAACCGACCTTCATTTAGATCATAAGATCACTATTTCAGGTAACATTCCCGAGCCGTTTTCACTTTTTGGCATTCCTTATTCCAAAATTGCTCACTCCCTTCTAAACACTTAATTCAATTTGCAATCATTTATTTTCTCTATGTATTCAGACTACATAGTACTACAGGGGATGTTTAACTCTTTTCCTTCCAAAAGTATCCATAGACATCAGGCCAACCATTGCTCTGATACCATTAAATCTGTCACGACCCGTGACAACATTTTTTACCTTATTGTACACAACTTAACCGGTTGAGCTGTCTGTGATACTTCACTTGTACTAACTGTTAAACAATTTTACATGATATTGTTTATATTATACACATCCCCTATCGTATTTAATCAGATAAGTAGTACTGTAGACATGTCTAAATACAGAGAATAAATGATCATACCTCAAATAATTCAGTCCGTCTGTCACATTTTCCTTCGTGTACAGCTGGGATCCACAATTCATTGAACTCACAATCATCAAAAACTCGAAATGTTTAAAATTAAGGGGTGAGCAAAACCACGGCTCTGTAAGAGAATTATATGCCTCACTTGATACTCAGCTTCCTATATGCTGAAAATCTTTTTCATTTTTCCTATGAGCTCTAGGCTTGCATGTAGGAAGGATACTACAGTCGGCTTGGGATCCGAATGGAGTAAGGTAGGTATTTTAGAATACCTATCTTATTCCAGAACCTAGAAGCAACTGTAGAGAGCGATAAATTTTCATTTCGTTTGAATTAATAAATCCTTTTCAATTTTCATATCCTTTTCATATTCTTTTCAATATGATGCTTTTATGAAATAAAGCATTTAAATAAAATGATTAATATTCGTATATTCCTTAAAAAGAATATTAATTAAATCCTCATCATTCTTATTTAAACTCATTTCATATTTTACTGTACAATCATAATTAGTACAGCACTTTTAATAGCAAAACAAGCTATTAATTCTTTTTTGTATAACATATAAATCATTTATTATCTATTATTCAATTTAAAAATTAAAATTAAAATAAGAATATTAAAATCTATTCCACTTATCACATTAGCAAAGCAGCAAGCACTTCGATAGATTAGTCACTATACACGTCGATAATTCGATTACTAACACATCGGAACTCGTGTAGCACTTAGTTCCCGAAGGACTCTAAAGGTGGCTCACACGGTACAGAAATCGAGTCTTTACTCATTTTGGCCTTTAGGACTTAGACTGATTACTAACACATCGAAACTCGTGTAGCACTTAGTTCCTGGAGGACTCTAGAGATAGCTCACACGGTACAGAAATCGAGTCTTTGCTCAGTTTGGCCTTTACATCAAAACTCGTGTAGCACTTAGTTCCCGAAGGACTCTAGAGGTGGCTCCCACGGTACAGAAATCGAGTCTTTGCTCGATTTGGCCTTTACATCAAAACTCGTGTAGCACTTAGTTCCCGAAGGACTCTAGAGATGGCTCTTACGGTATAGAAATCGAGTCTTTGCTCGGTTTGGCCTATACATCAAAACTCGTGTAGCACTTAGTTACCGAAGGACTCTAGAGGTGGCTCCCACGGTACAGAAATCAAGTCTTTGCTCGGTTTGGCCTTTACATCAAAACTCGTGTAGCACTTAGTTCCCGAAGGACTCTAGAGGTGGCTCCCACGGTACAGAAATCGAGTCTTTGCTCGGTTTGGCCTTTACATCAAAACTCGTGTAGCACTTAGTTCCCGAAGGACTCTAGAGGTGGCTCCCACGGTACAGAAATCGAGTCTTTGCTCAGTTTGGCCTTTACATCAAAACTCGTGTAGCACTTAGTTCCCGAAGGACTCTAGGGGTGGCTCACACGGTACAGAAATCGAGTCTTTGCTCGGTTTGGCCTTTGGGACTTAGATTTCGACAAATATGACTAGGTGCTGATTGAGGTCTATTAACTCAACATCGGGGGCGATATGTATATTTGGTACTCAAATCACATATACATACTCAAAGCATAACAAATATGTTAACATGCTCAGTACTCATAAGGAAGCCATAACACATAACACATTACACAATTCACAACAAGATCACCTTTCAAATAAGTATATTTCACAGGCACATCATGTCTAATTTAAAAATCTTACCATACTTTCTCATTTTGTCCTACCCGTAATGTCCAACCAAAACTCTACATGAGTTGAATTAAGTATTTAATGAGAATTCTTTCATCTATTACGAGATGATACTAGTAAGATTTATTTAACCCACTTACTTTTCATCACAATATCCTACGATTTCTCATATTTCGTCTCATATTACGTGTAATTTATCTATCCAGAGAATTTTTGGTGATTTCATTATCACCATTCTCGAAAACATGAATATTTTAAAATTCCATCTCATTATATTCATGTTTTTATGAAATTTAATAATTTCCTCATTCTTCGTGATTTAATATCGATTTTAGAAAATAAAATCATTTAATATGATTTTATGAGATTTTTCTAAAATTTTCGGCAGCATAACGGCTGCCGATTTACTAACCTCCTGCACGAAAAATACAGTTATAAATTTGTAGCCAGTACTTCATCTCAAAATTTTTAGTAAATCATGCACCATATTAATTTTCATAAAATATTTTCATAAAATATTTCAAATTAAAATATGCAGACTGAATATCCTTACAGTGCTGCACATGCATCCCTTACCTTTTCCGGGTCGGCGACTTCCTCTTATCGATCGCGCCCGCACTCCATTTCTCCCTGTTCCTTATCCCGATCGCTGAAAATAATTTCTGGAAATAAAAATTCTAATTTTTAGAATTTTTTCATAATTTATTAAATTTTTCTGAAAATAAATTTTCGAGAGTTTCTTACCGAATTTCGGTAAATTTCCGGGTTGTCGAATTCTCGTGAATTTTCCTAATTCTCGAAATTCTCCTTTTTCCTCTTTTTCTTCCTTTTTTCCTCTTTCTTTCTTCCTTTTTTTTTTCTTTCTTTTTCTTTTCTTTTCTTTCTTTTCTTTTTCTCTTTTTTTTCTTCTTTCTCTGGCCGGACCGGTTCAGATCGGTTTGGTGTCCTTCCACCGGTTCGACCTCTTCCTGCCGGCATCACCGCCGGTTCGAGCCTCCCTCAGCTGGTCAAGGTTGCAGGGACGCCGGATCTGGCCTTGGTTTCGCCCCATCACCGGCGACGGTGCCGGATCTGGGTCCGTGGGTTTCGGTCCCTTCCTCCTCTCTTTTCTCCTTCCTCCGCCGGATTCTCCTTCGCCGGTGGCTCCTCTCACCTTCGTCGAGCTTCACCGGTGTCGGGAGTGGCGGTGGCGGTGCCCGGATCGGCCGGCACCGCCGATCTCCCTTCTCCTTTCTCTTCGGTTCTCGCTTCGGTTCTCCGTTCTTCTTCTCTTCTCCTTTTCCTTTTCCGGTGTAGGCATCGACGTCAGCTTCCTCTCCTCGGCTCACCGATGGCGTCGCTGCCTCTTCCTCCTCCCGACATCGCCGGCTTCTCCCTGGGTTTTTTTTTTTCACCTTCTGGTTCGACAGAAACGGGATCCCATTTCCCGTTTTTGTTTCCAATTTCCTTTTTTTTATTTTATCCGCTTTTCTATTTTTATCTATATTATAATATATATTATATTTATATAATATATATATAATTTAACAATATATATACTTTATATTTGTGTTATACATTTTAAATATAATAATATTAATTTATGTATAGTATTGTACTATATATATAATATATATATATATATATATATATATATATATAAAGAGATACATATATATATTATATTTATTTATGTTATGTATTACAAAATGCAAAATGTTTATCTAGTATGAGTTTGTATATAATGCACTGACAGTGTATAGTTTCTATACACTGTCAATGCATCAGAGATTGACACCTCATTAATAGGCCCTTATGAGCAAATTAAAAAAATTTATTTATATTTGCATATAAGGGTCTATTGATGAGGTGTCAACCTCTGATGCATTGACAGTGTATAGAAATTATACACTGTCAGTGCATCATATATAAATCCATCTAGTATATATATGTATATTTATATACTTAAAAATTTTAATAACCTTTACATATATTTATATATTGTATTTACAATATATAATTATACAACTTTTAATGTAAAATTTATATTTTACATTCTCATATATGTATATATATTTTATATATACATAAAACATTATAATTGTATACATATGTATTATTTAACTTTATGAAATAGTATATATATTCATATATACTAACGTATATAAATACATACTATATAGCATTTACATACATATGTATTTGTATAAAAACATGTGTAAATATATTTATATAATCTAATTATATAAATATATTTTTATACGCATTCTTATTTTATTTGGATTTTAACTTAACCAAATAATATTTGCTTTTCTTCATTACTTTCCATACTTCATTCTTATTTCAAAATTTAAATGTCTTTCACTAAATTTCCAATTTTCATCACTTTCTTAATTTCAAGAATTTCAACGATATTCTCATCTCGTAAATAAATTTTATTTATTTACTTTAAGTTATTTATTTCCTCTTATCTATTTTCTCTAATATTTATTTTCAATATTTATAATTTCCAATAAATGGAAAATTTACAGTTATCACAATTTTTCTGAAATATTTTACATTTACAGGTTTACAAAAAATTTTGCACCAGTTAAAGATGCGGACAATTGAAGAAAATTTTTTACTTTGATGAAACTTTTAGACTTTACTTCAACAATTTGATGGATATTTTGGCTTTTCAATTTTTTTTTATATTTGAATGAAGTTTAAATTATTGTTTAACATATGTTAAAAATATTATAAGAGTTTAAATATTTTTTTTAAGTATTATTATTTCAGCTTTATTTCGAATATATAAATTAAGTTAAATTTATGTATCTACAGATACATTTAAATAAAGAATCCGTGCATCGCACATGTCATAAACTAGTTGACATTATATTATAAATAATAACATTTGATATAATCATATCATATACAGTTATACACCAATTGAGTATTAATTTTTTCATGTTCACATTAACATAATAATATTAGATATACACTAATTGATCGAATATATAATTAAAATATTAAATAGTAGATATTACTAAATTAATTAATATAATGCTAGTTATTTAAATGTAATTAATAATAATATTAATAAAGTATAAAAACAAATTTTATTAAAATTACAACTTACATAGTAATACTACTCTAATATATTATTAAATTACACTTTAATTTACTATTAGAATTATTATTTTTATCCACACTTTAATATTACATTTAATAGATAATAAATAAATTATTTTTAATAAATACTTAATTCTATCAAAATAATACTTACACACTAAGAGATTACATAATTTATTCTTAAAAGATTATTATAATATAATATACAAATCATTATTATAAGATACCAAATTGGTTTATTCATATATAAGATTATTATAATATAATAAATAATTAATTACCAATAGCTTGATTTATTAATGTCTTTTGTTTTAAGGCTAAAAACAAAATTACCTCTAGCTTGATTTTTAATTTTCTCTTTCAATGATGTCTAAGCTTATAAAAAAAATTGTACTTATATTGTTTAATTTAATTACTTAACTTTTTCTAATCTTAAAAGCTTGAATTTTAATTTTAAGATTAGGTTTTTTTAATCTAAATTCAATATCTTTCTATATTTAAAACTTTAAGAAAATATAGTTTAAATTTAATTTTATTAAAAATATTTTTAATGTGTTGCACAAAATATCAAATTCAAAGTTTCAAACAAATATTGAAATTATATAATTTTTTTATATATTTGATTTATTATTGTATTAAAATTAAAATTTTATTATAAAATAAAAATAATAGAATGTTAAAATGATTTTTATAATAAAATCAAATGTTAAATTAATAATATATTTATTATTATGAATGCAATAAGTATAATATTAAAAATTATTTGATATCATATATTATGGTGTTTTAAATTAATTTAATTTAATTAAAAATATTCAATATTTATTTTGCTGGTAATACATAATTGATAAAATTGTATAATAAATAATAATTGTTTTCAAAATTTTAAACTTTTTTAATTAAAAAAGTGTATCAATTATTTATTTATTTTTAAATAATAATTATATAATTATAATTCGGGTTTTTTCGGATTATAAATTCGGTTTTATACAGGTTTCGGATTGGATCGGTCTCGGTTTCGGATCGTATCAAGCTCAGGTTATGTCAGGTTCGGGTTTTTTCGGTTTCGAGTTTTTTCGATTTCGGATTCTTTTGGTTACGGACTTTTTCAGTTACGGACCTTTAACTTTTTTGATCAATTCGAGCTTATCTTGGTTCGGTCTCGGACGAATTTTTAGGCTTGATCCAGTTCTTGCCACCTCTAATCGGCTTCAGCCTTTTTCAAGTCTACAAAAGAGCTTCCTCAAAGATGAACAGGAGATCCAAGGCATACCTTCGAGACAAAGATATGGAAGAGGAAAACAAAGTGACCCTCCATAGAACATGGTGCAGTCCTTATGCTAAGAGGGTTGAAATGGATCTCAAGTTTAAAGGCATACCTTTCGATTATGTGGAAGAAGATTTAAAGAACAAAAGCCCTTTGCTTTTGAAGCATAACCCTGTCTACAAGAAAGTTCCAGTTCTTGTTCATAATGGAAAACCCATTGCTGAATCACTCTGCATAATAGAATACATCGATGAAACCTGGAAGAATAGCCCTCAGCTCTTGCCCGAGGATCCTTAGAAAAGAGCCAAAGTTCGCTTCTGGACTACCTTCATCCATCAGCAGGTAAAAAGGCTAATTTGTGCATCACAGATTTTCCTTTTCATGCA
Organism: Heritiera littoralis; assembly: GCA_031772115.1. NCBI lineage: Eukaryota > Viridiplantae > Streptophyta > Magnoliopsida > Malvales > Malvaceae > Heritiera > Heritiera littoralis. The sequence continues at coordinate 408,006 of JAPDPK010000171.1, read as the reverse complement.
TTTCATTTTGTGAATTGTTCACTTCCGTCAAAAATATATATTATAGACTAATAACTCGCATTCTTTTGTGCAACTATATGAGACTATGCTTGCAGTGATGAAAGCTGCAGGAGAGGCACAGGAAAAAGCCACCCAAGAACTGCTGGAGAAACTACAAGTGCTTGAAGAGGGAATGAAGGAAATTTTTCCCAATGGAACTCCATCAATCAGCAATCAAAGCATGGGAATCCTTGAAATTCTGATCTGGTCGTTGCTTGGACCCTACAAACTTCATGAAGAAGTTTTTGGCATAAAGATTATAGACCCAGAAAAAACCCCGCTGATTTTCTCCTGGTTGATGGCTATAAACAAGCTGCCTCTGGTGAAAGAGTTGGCCCCTCCTGAAGACAAGACAGTAGCACTTCTCAAATTTGTTAGGGAGAATGCCCTCAAATCTTCTTCGACTTGACTTCTTAATACTATTTGGATGTTTCTTTGCTTTGCTACTATAAACTTAATTCTCATTTCAAGGTTCTCTATTTGTCTTAAATAACTGCAACACAAAATGAATCCTATTATACTCCTATTTATCTTTCAGTCTGTGGATGGCTATAAATAATATAAAGCTTATGCTTTCATTTTCGTGAGAAAATTAATCTGTATTCTTGCAACAACTGATGCTTGAAGTGTTCAACTGTGTTAGTTTCCTGTCAAACAGGTAGAGAGATTCGGGACAAACACATTGTTAGTGTGTAGATACCATTTGAATGAGCTTTCTCTCTTTACTTAACTGATTTTGATTTTGTTATCTCCATTCTGTTGGACCATTATTTTTCGAATTGATATCTCTTTCATATCCGATCCCATCTGAAGAAATGATTATTGGAAACTGCACACCACGCCAGCTTATCTGAACAGCATTTGCTTTCTTAAAGGACTAGATAGACAATGTACTGTCATTTATATTATTTTTATCTTTCAAATGTTATCTTTTTCAAGCATCCCAGCCAGTTCTGCTCATTTGATTCACTGTCATTACATCGATAACATTGAATCTAATGTGACAGGCAATAAACCATTTTCGATTTCCATTGACGTGTAAACATTGTAACACGAGAAAATCATGATTTGTTGATATCACAGCAACTCGCCAACTGACAGATTGCCAACTAACAGCTCACTAATCCATACAGCCGTAGAAACTTCTACCAATAGCCGCACAAGTTTAGCAAATTCAACACAGCACCAACTGAAGGAAACCGAAACAAACACGCAGCGGAATTTAAATCATTCGGCCTCCACCAGAATCGATTCGGAGAGTTGCCTGATTAGGGTTTCGAGATTTTACCTAACGTTTTCTCTGATTTCTGTCGTTGGTCGAGTCACAAGCAACAACCTTTCGTTCCTGCCTCTATGGTATCCACACGAACGGATCTCACGACTCTTGAACGTCTCACGATCAGAAGCCTTAAAGAGCGTTTTTGATTCTTATAATCGATTTGCTAGCTTCGATTAAAAGAATACCTTTTCTGTTTTTTTTTAATTGTGCGGTTCTATTTTAGAAAAACATCCTTTTATAGGCAGTAAATTTTACCCTAAAATTTGCTGTCAAACAGAACTCTAATCCTACTTAGAATAGGATTAACTATATCCTTAATCCAATTCAGAATAGGATTAGATATATCCTTAATCTAATTCAGAATAGGATTAATTAAGCTCCTCATTGATCCGTTCTAAGTGTGCGACCCAATAGGTTCTCAAAACAATGGCAATGACAAAATTGTCACATGCAATGAGCGATATCTAGCAACACATCATTGCTACCCATGTAACGAGAATGTCAATGACTCGACATAACCTTACTCGTGATAGATGTTACCGTGTAGTCTAATCCCTTTATCCTTTGATGTCTTGATTAGACACAAGTCATGAAATGTGTCACACTTGTATAGTCTAATCAGCGTTTCTTGATTCCTGAGTAGACTAATTAAACAAATAAAATCAATATCTCATATTGACTTATTCGAGCACGGCCATGCATTTCTTAGTCTCACTCTATCAAAGGACCCAAGACATCACTCTTGTTATATAAGAGGGATAAATCCTATCTTGATCACTCAACATCCCTCTACATAGATCAAGGCATACCCAATTACTACCTTTATAGTCCATCCTGTTACGAATGACATCTAGTAGCATTAAAGTATGCAATTCTCTATGTTGGGATCTCTGATGATCTCAAGTCAAAGGATCACATACACCATCATCACTATGAGAATCACTTATGACACTCATATAACAATCCATGTAGCGTTCTCATGGAGGGTCGATCCAGTACATAGTTCTCTAACATGTACCTATGTGATGACTTGATATCCTATATCCATGACAATGGTCATCAGTCAACCACATACTAGTCTTATCGTATCATTGTTATCCTTGTTCACAATAATACTTGACTAGGGATATTTTAAGAATAGTGTGTTATTACTATTCTAAGGACATTATCATAGAAGATTACATTACGCAGTTATAAAACAAATATAATAATGAACTATAATAAATAAAATGTCATGATACATAAAAAAAATGCCAAAGTCAATCATCTAATGAATGGTTCTAAGGGCATAATCCAACACCAACAACCACCAGAAGCTTCGTAGTTTTTCACCATCCACTATCTCGAGAATTGTAATTAGCAAATTCATAGGAGTTAGTTATTGTTTTTTGACTTTCCAGGACGTTCTTTCTGCTTCCATTACTTGTATATATACCCGATAGCTTGAGCAAAGTAATACAAGTGATTTTTCTCCTTTCTCAAGCATCTGTAGCTTTGAATTTTCTCTCTCGAGTATTTGTAATATGGTATCAGAGCAGTAAATTTTTCTTTCGTTCTTGCCTTTTCTACCTTGCCAAACACTTTTCTCAGATGGCTCAACCAACGTCTAAACCAGAAGAGCAACCAGCTGGTCCTTATTATCTTCATTCCAATGAGAATCCTTCATTAGTTTTAGTTTTTACTCTGCTTATGTGACGACCAGTATCATGTGGGGCCGGTCGCACTCAACCGTATTGTCCGCTTTGGGAGTATCATGTGGGGCCCCCTCACGGATTTCTTTCGCGTCCGCCGCTACTCGAACCCTTGACATCCAAGCTATTCGAGTAACGACTAACCATTGGGGTCCAATGGTTAGTCGTTACTCGAATAGCTTGGATGTCAAGGGTTCGAGTAGCGGCGGACGCGAAAGAAATCCGTGAGGGGGCCCCACATGATACTCCCAAAGCGGACAATACGGTTGAGTGCGACCGGCCCCACATGATACTGGTCGTCACAGCTTAATGGCTCCAACTACCACTCATGGTCTTGAGCCATGAAGTTGGCCCTCTTATCGAAGAACAAACTGAAATTTGTTGATGGATCAATCACTGCACCAGATCTAGATCATTCTTTTTTCTCAACATGGGAACAATGCAACACCATGGTTCTTTCATGGTTAATTAATTCTTTGAGCCCTTCAATAACTCAAAGTGTTATATGGTTTGATAATGCATCTGATGTATGGCAAGGTCTTCATGATCGATTCGCTTAGGGAGATTCTTTTCTGATCACAGCTTTACAGGAAGAAATCTATACATTTCAACAGGGCTCTCTCTCAGTGACAAAGTACTTTACTAGCCTCAAAACTCTTTGGGATGAGCTTTTGAATTTAAGGCCTATCCCTGTCTGTACATGTAAAGTTCGATGCTTTTGCTCAGCACTTTCTACTGTTCGATCGTACCAGTAATCAGATTATGTCATTCGTTTTTTTCGAGGCTTGAATGATCATTTTTCAACAATCCGATCTCAAGTCATGCTTATGGATCCTCTTCCTTCTATTAACAGAGTCTTTGCTTTAGTTATTCAGCATGAAAGGCAATTCTCTCAGACTCCTTCCTAGCAACCAGCTGATCTTGTTACCTTTTCCAACCAGAAGAATTTTGCATCGAGCAGAGGCAACCAATTCAAGCATAGGCCCAAATGTTCTCATTGTGGATATGTTAGGCACACTATGGATAAATGTTTTAAAAAACAGGGATATCCACCTGGATTTGAGCCTAAATGGAGAGAGATCACTATTAATCAACTTGAAGGGGTTGATCAGCTTAGTTATGAGGGGAATCACACTAGAGTTTTAGTTCTACCTCCATGCTTCAACAACAAGCTTGTGAACAACTTGTTCTGCTCCAAACCTTCCCAGATAAGACCCATTCGATCAATGTCCTTACTTCTCCTATGTCTTCCATGTGCAATATGGCAGGTATATTTTCAAATACTCTTTCTTATACTTCCTAGATCATAGATACAGGAGCAACATACCATGTTGTATGTTCTATTTCTTTATACTCATCCTATACACCTGTCACAAATTTATTTGTTAAGCTTCTTAACAATCAAAGGGCTGCTGTTACTCATATTGGTTCCATTCAAATATCTTTTGCCTTGAAACTCACTAATGTCCTTCACGCTCCTTCTTTATCTTATAATTTAATCTCAGTTAGTAAACTTATTTCTGATAATGCTTTTGCACTAATATTTCAATCTAACACCTGCTTTATCCATGACCTTCATAGTAAGAAGATGATTGGTTCAACTAAGGAGATTCATGGCTTGTAGTCAACTTTTCTTTCTTCTTCTAATTCCTATTCTATTTCCCCTTCTAATATTTGGCATTACAGACTTGGCCATGCCTCTCATTCCAGAATTAAGATTTTGAATTCCTTAGACAAATCAATTCATGTTACAGAAAATTGTGGTGCTTGTGATATATGCCATTATGCTAAACAAAAAAGACTACCATTTACTATCAGTACATCTTTGACCAAGTCTTGTTTTGAGCTAGTGCATGTCGTTATTTGGGGACCCAGTCCTAGTCCATCCTTGTGTGGTTATTTTTACTTCCTCATAGTAGTAGACGATTTCAGTAGAGGCACATGGACATTCCTAATGAAGTTTAAATCTGAAGTTAGAACCATCATCCAAAATTTTTATGCCTTTGTCGAGACTCAATTCCATACTAAAATCAAATGTATACGTAGTGATCAAGGGCAAGAATTTCGAATGACAGAATTTTTCCTTTCTAAAGGAATTGAGCATCAAACATCATGCATATTCACACCCCAGCAAAATAGTAAGGTAGAGAGGAAACATCATCATATATTAAATGTAGCCCGAGCCCTCAGATTCCAAGCAAAACTCCCTTTATCATTCTAGGCAGATTGCATATCTCATGCTACCTATCTCATTAATAGAATTCCTTCCCCTTTACTCCATAACAAAAAGCCATTTGAAGTTCTTTTCAACACACCTCCTAAGTATAGTCACATTAAGGTCTTTGGTTGCTTGTGTTTTGCCTCCATTTTACCTGTCCATAGAAATAAGTTTGATCCCCGAGCTTGTAAATGTGTATTTCTTGGTTTTGTTAATGGCATGAAAGGATACAAGTGCTATGATCTTCACACACATGAAATTTTTTTGTTCTAGGAATGTAATTTTTTATGAAACAGATTTCCTTTTTCTCAGCACAGCAAAGTTTCTTCTGATTTTGTTTTTCCTAGAATTCCTAACCAAGATTCTTCATCCATGCAAGCTGATTCTGATTTGCCTAATGCTACTAATGAATCTTCAATTTCAGAATCTCTTCCTTCTGATACTACTACCAATTTTCCTAGAAGATCACAACGCATCAGACATCCACCTACTTGTCTAGATGACTACGAGCATAATCTTCCTGGATGTAACCATTGCCAGTAGGTCTTCACCACACTCCTTATCCCAGGTCCTTTCTTATTCAAATCTACCTTCTAATTACAAGACTTATTCTACATCCCTTGATTCTTTTCATGAACCTCAAACATATCACCAGGCTGTTAAACATTCTTGTTGGAGAAATGCTATGCAGGTAGAACTCCAAGCTTTACAGGACAATTCCACTTGGATACTAACTGATCTTCCCCCTAACAAGCATACCATAGGCTGTAAGTGGGTATACAAGGTTAAACTCAAGGCAGATGGTACCCTAGACAGATACAAAGCAAGGCTTGTTGCCAAAGGTTATACACAGCAAGAGGGGATTGATTATCTGGATACTTTCTCTCCTGTTGCTAAGATGAGCTCTATCAGAATGATTCTTGCTTTATATGCAGCCAAGAATTGGTTCCTTGAAAAATTGGACATAAATAATGCTTTTCTCCATGGAGAGTTACATGAAGAGGTGTACATGGAACTTCCACCATGTTTTGTTTCTTGTAAGCCTAACCAGGTTTGCAAATTGCTTAAATCTTTATATGGACTCAAGCAGTCCAGTAGACAATGGAATGCTAGACTCACTTCTGTTCTTCTTCAATCTGGTTTTTCTCAAGCACCTTCAGACCTTTCCTTATTTGTAAAAATTTTCGATAGTTCATTCACAGCTTTACTAGTTTATGTGGATGATGTTATTTTAGCTGGCAATGATATTGAGCAGATTAATTCTATCAAGACCCTGCAGCATGATATGTTCAAAATCAAAGATCTAGGTCCCTTGAAGTATTTTTTGGGGCTGGAGGTTGCAAGATCTACTTCTGGAATAAATGTTTCTCAGCGCAAATATGCCATAGATATTCTATCTGAGGCTGGGTTCTTACATTGCAAACTTGTGTCAACACCTATGGTACCTAGCACAAAACTACAAAGCTCAGATGGTTCTCCCTTGTCCGATGCTACCTTTTACAGAAGATTAGTTAGGAAACTTTTATATCTCACAGCCACACGACCAGATATCAGCTATGTAACACAGCAACTATCTCAATTCCTTAATAAGCCAACTCAATAACATTTTGTAATTGCCCATCGGGTCCTCAGATACCTTAAGGCAGCACCTGGTTAAGGCATACTCTTTCCAGCCTCATCAGATCTTAAACTTAAAGGATTTACAGACTCTGATTGGGCATCATGCCCTGACTCCCGCAAATCCATCACTGGTTACTGTATCTTTCTCGGCTCTTCACTCATTAGTTGGAAATCAAAGAAGCAAAGCATAATTTCCAGATCATCTTCAGAGGCGGAGTATAGAGCGTTGGCAGCAGCCACTTGTGAACTACAGTGGCTTCTTTATCTCTTACGGGATCTTCAGATACCTCATCCTTCTCCAGCTCTGTTATTTTGTGACAATCAATCTGTCATACACATAGCCAAAAACCCAGTGTTCCATGAGAGGACCAAACACATAGATATCGATTGTCACATTGTAAGAGAAAAGCTCACTTCAGGAGTTATTCATCTCATGCCTGTTAAATCAGAGGATCAACTGGCCGATATGTTCACTAAAGCAACTCATCCAACACCTTTCCATAATTTTCTTTCCAAGCCGGGAGTACAAAATCTATACTCTCCAGCTTGCTAGGGGGAGGGGGGGGTATCACAACAACTACTTAGAGTAGAGGCACATATTGAAGCAGCTAACAGCTCGCCAAGTGACAACTCGCCAACTGACAGATCGCCAACTAACAAATCACCAATCCACACAGCTGTAGAAACTTCTACCAACAGCAGCACAAGTTCAGCAAGTTCAGCACAGCACCAACAACCACTAGAAGCTTTGTAGTTTTTCACCCTCCATTATCTCGAGAATTGTAATTAGCAAATTCATAGGAGTTAGTTATTGTTTTTCGACTTTCCAGGAGGTTCTTTCTGCTTCCATTACTTGTACATAAACCCGATAGCTTAAGCAAAATAATACAAGTGATTTTTCTCCTTTCTCGAGCATCTGTAGCTTTGAATTTTCTCTTTGGAGTATATGTAATAGTTGAGGATCTTAGAAAAATTAGAAACCTGGTTTGGCCAAATTTTCATGTAGCTTTAAGTTGTGGGGTCTGAAGAGCATTCCGTCTAATCAAAGTGCATAACCTCCACGGCCCCACCAGCTTTCATGAGGTGCAATGGTCCCTTCCACTTTAGAAACTGATGATTGTAGAAATTGATGTCCGGTGAAAATTGATGTATTATTTGCAACTTGCAAGATATTGATGCATTGTTTCAGTTTGCAACTTTGCAACAAATTGATAGATTGTTTGCAATCGTTTGCAAGTTGCAAGCCTATAAAAAAGTGACACTTTATGCAATTTTAAATTATTAAAAAATAACTTCAATTTTGTCAAGAATGGGATTCGAACCCATGCCCTTTCGGACCAGTACCTGAAACTGGCGCCTTAGACCAACTCGGCCATCTTGACGTTGTTATACGACCATTGCTTCGAATTTTGTTAAGAAATATACATGAGATATGATTTTAATTTACCCCACTCATTGGCATCTTTTTTTGTCATGGATGCTCCCTAAATTCACCCTCTGAAATGCATTCTCTTTTTAATAGAAAAATTCATTCTCAGATCTCTTATTCTTCTTACAAATTTATATCAACTCTACCTGCCATTGAAAATCCATCTATTTTCAGAGTAGTATATAATGAAAAGGATCCAACTTTTTCTAATGCTTTTGAGTTTTTCATTGATTATAGAAGATCAAAACACTTTACTAACAATAGCACCAAACTTTTACATACACATTTGCTCAAAACTTCAAAAGTTCAATCCAATACATTTGTTGCAAATTCTTTGCTTGATGGGTACGGCCAATGTGGTTCCATGGAAGAAGCAATCAAGTTGTTTGATGAAATGTCTGAACCAAACATAATTTCGTGGAATACTATGATCTCTGGTTATAATTACAACAATTTGTTTGAGAGTTCTTTGTTATCGTTTAGTAAAATGTGGCTTTCGGGTTTTGAACCTGATGCGATTACTTATAGGAGTGTGCTTTCAGCTTGTGTTGCTATGCAAAATGCTAGCTTTGGCAAGCAGGTTTATTCGGTTACAATGAAAAATGGGCTCTTTTCAAATGGATATGTTCGTACTGGAATGATTGATTTGTTTGCAAAAATTTGTACCCTTGCGGATGCTTTGAGGGTGTTTTATGATGTTTCAAGTTGTGAGAATGTGGTCTGTTGGAATGCTATTATCTCCGCAGCTGTTAAAAATGAAGAAAATTGCGTTGCTTTGAATCTTTTTGTTCAAATGGGAAAGCAGTTTTTAGTGCCAAACGGTTTTACATTCTCAAGTGTTTTGACTGCTTGTGCTGCACTCAAAGAGCTTGAGATTGGAAAAGAAGTTCAGGGGTGGATCATTAAATGTGGTGCACTAGATGTCTTCGTGGGAACTGCCTTGATTGACTTGTATGTCAAGTGTGGAGACATGGATGAAGCTGTGAAGACGTTCTCATGGTTGCCTACACGAAATGTGGTTTCTTGGACTGCTATCATATCTGGATTTGTGCAGAAGGATGATTGTCTCAATGCCCTCAAGTTTTTTAAAGAAATGAAATATATGAAAGTGGAAATAAACAACCATACCGCTACCACTGTAATTTCTGCTTGTGCTAAACTAAACAAGATTGAAGGGGCAACACAAATCCATTCATGGATCATAAAGAGTGGATTATATATGGATTCAGTGATACAGGCTGCTTTGGTAAACATGTACTCAAAAATAGGAGAAATTGGTTTGGCTGAAAGGGTGTTCAAAGAGATGGAAAACATAAGGAGTCCAAGTACATGGGCTGTGTTGATTTCTTCTTTTGCTCAGAAACAGAATTCTCAACGGGTAATTGACTTGTTAAGAACAATGTTAAAAAGGGGTCTGAGACCAGATCGGTTTTGTACTTCTAGTGTCTTTAGTGTGATAGAATGCATAGAGCTGGGGAAGCAGATGCATTGCTTCACTCTTAAAACTGGGTTGATCTGTGATCTTTCTGTTGAGAGTTCTCTTTTCACAATGTACTCAAAGTGTGGTAGTTTAGGGGACTCTTTGAAAGTATTTCAGTGTATTCCTGTCCATGACAATATCTCATGGGCTTCAATGATTGCTGGGTTTACAGAACATGGCTACGCAGAACAAGCGGTTCAAATTTTCGAAGACATGCTCTCTGAAGAAGCCAAACCTGATCAAATGACTCTAACTGCAATTCTTTCTGCATGCTCTTCTCTTCATTGTTTACGTAAAGCCAAGGAAATTCATGGGTATGCAATTGCTGCAGGGTTTGGGAACGAACCACTTATCTGTAGTGCACTTATAACTGTATACTCAAAATGTAGTGCACTAGGATTAGCAAGGAAGGTATTTGATTTGCTTGTTCAAAAAGATCTTGTATCATACACTTCCCTGATTTCTGGGTATGCACAAAGTGGTTTAATTGAGGAGGCAATGTTGCTTTTTTGTGCAATTAAGAAGCCTAATTTTGCAGTAAACTCTTATGCACTTTCATCTATTCTTAGGGCTAGTGCACTTCCAAACAAATCAGGCATTGGGACTCAGCTGCATGCACTTGTCATAAAAGTTGGCTTAGATTCAGAAGTTTCAGTTGGAAGTTCTCTTGTTACAATGTCTCTGAATGTGGGGGCATTAAAGATTGTGAAAATGCATTTAATGAGATTGATAAACCTGATTTGATAGGTTGGACTGCTATGATCTCAAGCTATGCTAAGCATGGAAAAGGTGTAGAGGCCTTAAGAGTCTATGAGCTCATGAGGAAAGAAGGAATCAACCCTGACTCAGTTACTTTTGTTGGGATTTTATCTGCCTGTAGTCATTGTGGGCTGATTGAAGAAGGTTACTACTATCTTAACTCAATGACCAAAGAATATGGAATTCAACCTGTTACCGTCACTATGCCTGTATGGTGATATCTTGGTCGGTCAGGGAGATTGAAGGAGGCTGAAAAGTATATAAACAGTATGCCTATTGAACCTGATGCTTTCATTTGGGGACACTACTTGCTGCATGTAAAGTACATGGAGATGTTGAACTTGGAAGACTAGCAGCAAAAAAGGTTATTGAGTTAGAACCATGCCATGCTGGAGCTTATGTCTCCCTATCTAATATCTGTGCAGACATAGGTCAGTGGGAAGGAGTCCTAGAGATCAGAAGCCTGATGAAGGGAACTGGGGTGAGGAAGGAACCTGGTCGGAGTTCTATGTAAAATTCAATTATTCCTTGATTTGCAGTCTGCTTTGATCTTTGGCTTCAGTTACGAGCCTCTGTGGTTGGGGTTGTTTTGTCATTAAGTCGGCCAACTTTGATCCTAACCAGCAACCCTATATATTGGAGTTCCTCATCACTGATATATGCAATGGAAAATAATTGAAGTTTTGCGAGGAAAGAAGTTCCAAATTTGGTAATTGCTGACACTGGATTCCTGTGGAGATGTAGGTTGGCTCACACAACTTTCTTTCATTTCTCAATTCTCCCAAAGCTGGACTGCTTTTACTGAAGTAGTCACTTAGCTTCTCCATATTTGATTACTTTCTCTGTTATTCTCATGTGGTGAAGCTAATATTGGATTTTCATGAAGAGGTTAGTTGGCTTGACTGAAATTCTTTTACTTTCTCAGAACTTTTCAATACAGATCACCAGTTATTCTTTGTTGGGCTGTTTCATGCTATTTGAACTGAAGTCCACAGCTTCACAGAAATTGGAGCCCTGCTTTCCTGGATGAGGAGTATCCTTTCTTGCACTCTAGTAAGGGCATGGAAATTATACTTTGAAGGCAAGTTTCTTCTTCAAATTTAAATTGTTTTTATTCATTGTTCTTATCATCTTAGCTGTACTCTATCTTTTAAGATTTCTCTCATGCTACTGTCTATTCACAATTTATTTAGACGTTAATTTGCATTTTTGTGTGTGTGTGTGTGTGTTGGCAGACTGCATGTACAACAGTTACTGATGACCAAAGTGATTATTATGAGATCTAGGGGTAACAGCTGACTGTCAAAGGAGGTTGGTCTTGTTCGCAAACTCTATTTGTTTAGATTGGTGGTAATTGCTGCATGCATTTGCTTGAACTTCACTTGTACCACATTTTTTTCTCCCAGGAGAAGGAACTTCTAAAGAAGAAACAAGAGGAGATTGAAGAAGCTGACTGCTTGAAATGAAGTAAAGTGGTTGTGACTTATTTGGTCGGGTGCAAGGTATTGAATCTTTCGAATGACCTGATTTCCACCTCTAATTTTTTTCCTTACATATGGTATTTATACTTTTGTAGGTCCTACTTAACAAAGATGAAGTTTCAGAACTAGAATCAGAGAACAGAATGCTTCTACGTCCATCCGATGAAAGAGAAGTGAACAGGATTAAACCTAATCCAAACCTTAAACTGCAGGCTATCTTTCTAAATCCAGCCCAACCAATGGCTTGGAGATACGAGAAAGGTGCAGCACGACAGCGATGCATCGAAATATTTTATGTGGAAAAACAGATAGAAGCAGCTTGAAATGGAGTTTAGACAAGATCAATATCTTGCTTACTATATATAATATTTGGTTCCACGCTCTTTATCTTCATTGATGAATCCAAACCACATTGTTTTCTAGTAGTGAATCAATGAAAAGATATTAAAGCATCAGAGTTATTCCTCAGCTAAGTGCACTATTACTATCTCAGCCTTCTAAAATTCATCTTCAGTTCTCACTGGCAAAAAGTTTACTCGAGAAAGATACTCCAATTCTCCAACTAGATAACTGCAATCAAATGGAGAAATCAAGTAAATTACCTATGGCTAATACATCTAAAACAAAGGTTTTAACTGAAAGATAGAGGCAAACAAGTAGTGCATGAGATAGAACAAAGAGTGGCCAAGCATTTGTGCTTTAATTATGTGACATGAATGCAACATCTACTTCAATTAAAAAAGGCCTGTGGTGTTGAGACAACAAATTTTTCTAATAATAAAATCAAGAAGCTAAGGTTCTCTTTGAACAGTTACTGATTAATAAATAAGGTTGGAAAACACAACAATCAGAGATGGCCGAGCTGGTCTAAGGCGCCAGATTAAGGTTCTGGTCCGAAAGGGCATGGGTTCAAATCCCCCTCTCTACATCAACTGATTCAGCTAATTCGCTTTTTGTCTTCTAATCAGTCTGTGATCTTGAAGAACTGTGGATTCTTAATTCTCATTTTTCTTTTCATTTTTACTTTCTAACATGTTAATCCAATCATTTCTTAATCGCTTTTTTACTTAAAAAGGTAGGTCATTTTTGTTTTAATGCGTTGTTAAATAATCATAAACAGTGAACTTTGATTTGATTCATTCAAAAGCTTCAACCTTTGCTTTTCATCATTAAAGCTTTGGCTTTTCCTTGAATTTTTCCAAACCGCTTGATAACTTTGATGCTTTTGGAGGTATGTATATATAATATATCTGTATGATCACTTTTGCTTGTGCATGGACTAATGACTAGTTCATTATAAGCTTAAATTTTTCAACAACTAGTTTGTGTTGGATTATGAGGTAAGAACTAAAAAAAAAAGGAACAAAAAAGTAGCAGAAGGCAGAGAGAAAATATGCAAGGAAAAACCACCTGCTACATTCACTTCTACTGAGTTTATACAAAAGTATTAGGTGTAGCAGTTGAGACATATCTCCTTGAAATAAGGAGTTTCACAAATTTACACCTAAGTTAAGTTCACCTAACATCATCACTGATACAAGCAAAGCATAGAACAGAACACAAAATGATCCCTAGAGTACAATGGAAAAATCTCGGTGTCTTAACACTCCTCCTTGAGATTTTTCTTTGAGACTCCAAGCTTGGTCCTGAGAAACTGAAACCTTCCCCTTGAAAGAGCTTTGGTCATAATATCAGCAATTTGGTCTTCAGAGTTGCAATACTTTAGCTTGACCTCACCAACCTTTTCAGCTTCTCTGATTGCATGGAACTTAACATTTATATGCTTGGTCCTTCTATGCTGAACAGGATTGTTTGTGATAGCTATAGCAGATTTGTTGTCAACCCAGATTGTAGTAGCTTCATTCTAGTTTAGCTCCAAATCTGTCAAAACTTTTCTAAGCCATATGGCTTGATTAGCTGCTGCTGCGGCAGAAATATACTCAGCTTCAGCTGAGGATTGAGCCACCACATCTTGCTTCCTTGAATTCCAGGAGAAAACACCACTTCCAAAAGAAAAAACATAACCTGAATTGCTTTTGGAGTCATCCACACTTCCTGCCCAATCACTATCAGCATATCCTTGAAGCTTGTTGCTTTCATTCTTTAAGTACCATAAACCATAATCATCAGTACCTCTAATGTATCTCAAAACTCTTTTAGCTGCACCATAGTGAACTTGACTAGGAGATTGCATGAATCTTGAAAGCAAACTTGCTGAGTACATTATATCAGGTCTGGTGGCAGACAAATACAACAAACTCCCAATTAAGCTTCTGTAAACAGCAGCGTCAACTTTGTTTGCAGCATCATTCTTTGATAGTTTCTCATTAACCACCAAAGTTGTAGCTACTGATTTACACTTCTCCATATTAAATTTCTTCAAAATTTCCAAAGCATATTTCCTTTGTGAGATGAAAATTCCAACATCAACCTGATGGAATTCTATTCCAAGGAAATATCTCATTTTACCTAAGTCAGACATCTCAAACTCTTTCTTCATATCCAACTTGAAATGCTTCAGAGAGCCTTCATCAGCACCTGTGACTAACAAGTCATCCACATATAATGACATAATAACCTGCACTTCACTTCCAAGCTTCTTTACATATAAAGTAGCTTCACTTTCACTTCTTTTATAGCCTTGCTTAAGGAGATAGGCATCAATCCTGCTGTACCAGGCCCTTGGTGCCTGTTTTAACCCATAAAGAGCCTTGTGCAGCTTGTAGACCTTTTTTTCACTGCCTGCAACTTGAAAGCCTTCTGGTTGCTCAACATATATATCTTCTTCAAGCAACCCATTTAAAAAAGCTAATTTTACATCCAAATGATAAATTTTCCATCCCATCTTGGCTACTAAGGCTACTAAAAGCCTTATTGTATCATGCCTAGCTATGGGAGCAAAAGTGTCTGAAAAATCAACTTCTTGCTACTGTGAATATCCTTTGACAACCAGCCTAGCTTTAAGTTTGTTTATAGAGCCATCTGGATTTAGTTTGGTTCTGTAAACCCACTTAACTCCAATCACCTTTTGATAGCTTGGTCTATCTACAAGCTGCCAGGTTTCATTTTTCTGTATCATATTGATCTCCTCCTCCATTGCAGCCCTCCATCCATCCACTTTTACAGCTTCAACATAGCTTGAAGGTTCTAATGTTGCTATATTACACTTGGCATAGACCTCTTCCATGGTTCTTGTACCTCTGACTGGAACTTCTGTATCACTGTCAAATTCATCATTTTGTTCTTGTGGAAGTTCAGGCTGGATATGAGTTACAACTTCTTCTTTCTCCCAATTCCACCTTGCATGCTCATCAAACTTTACATTCCTACTAACCAGAAGTTTTCCAAATTTCACATTGTATATCCTGTAGCTTTTGGAGTTGCTACTATATCCCAAGAAAATCCCCACTTCTGCCTTTTGATCTAATTTGTCTCTTTTAACATCTGGTACATGAACATAGCAAACACAACCAAATATTCTTAGGTGCTCAACCGAAGGTTTTACTCCATGTCATGCTTCGTAAGGAGTTTTGCCTGCCAAAGCTCTTGTAGGTAGCATGTTTAATAGATATACTGAGGTATTGATTGCCTCAGCCCAAAACTTCTTAGGCAAGTTCTTTTCAAATAGAAGACACCTAACCATTTCCATAATTGTTCTGTTTTTTCTTTCACTCACACCATTTTGTTGAGGAGTGTAGGGAATAGTCAGCTGATGTTCAATCCCAGCTTGCTCACAAAGCTTGTTGAACTCTCCTGAGGTGTACTCAGCTCCATTATCTGACCTAAGCTTTAAAATTTGATAGCCAGATTGCTTCTCAACCAGAGTCTTAAACTTTTGAAAGGCAGCAAACACCTCAGACTTTTGTTTCAAGAAAAACACCCAACACATTCTTGTGAAATCATCAATAAATAGCAAAAAATATTTGTTGTCATTCAAGGATGGTGTCCGCATTGGACCACACACATCAGTATGAACCAGTTGCAACTTTTTTGAAGCTTTCCAATTTGTTTTGGATGGAAATGGCAGCTTGTTTTGCTTGCCATATTGACATACAGCACAAATACCATCTTTCTCATGTATGCTAGGCAAGTTTTCAACTAAGTTATTCACTTGCATATGCTTTAAGGTTGAATAACTAAAATGGCCTAGCCTTTTATGCCATAGTTCAGATTCATCTACTGCACAGGAGTAAGCATGCATTTTTGCTTGTTTCCATTCAATTGGGAAACTCTTTTCTTTCATCTTGACTGACATCAATTCATAACTAGAAGGATCAAAAATGATGCATGACATATTTTTAAAGTGCAAGACATAATCCTTTTCAAGCATTTGTCCTACACTCAAAAGATTTTGACTGATTTCAGGCACAAACAACACATCATGAATTAGTTTTGTACCTGAAGAAGTTTCCACTGCAACAACACCTTTTCCTTTGACCTCAACATATTCTCCATTACCAATCTTCACTTTTGAGTTGTAGGAGTTATCCAACTCCTTGAAAATGCCAGCATCGTGAGTCATATGATTAGTGCATCCACTGTCTATCAACCAAGCTTCTTTGCTGCTGTTAGCTACATAACAGGTAGAAACAAAAAGCATTTCTTCATCTACCTCATGGTTTTCTGCAACTTGAGCTTGGGGTCCTTGCTTGTTTGTTTTGTTTTTGCAGACCTTTTCCACATGACCAAGCTAACAACACCTTTTCCTTTGACCTCAACATATTCTCCATTACCAATCTTCACTTTTGAGTTGTAGGAGTTATCCAACTCCTTGAAAATGCCAGCATCGTGAGTCATATGATTAGT
This sequence comes from Heritiera littoralis, assembly GCA_031772115.1. Lineage (NCBI taxonomy): Eukaryota > Viridiplantae > Streptophyta > Magnoliopsida > Malvales > Malvaceae > Heritiera > Heritiera littoralis. Next base: position 391,204 of record JAPDPK010000171.1, on the reverse strand, counting down.
GCATCCACTGTCTATCAGCCAAGCTTCTTTGCTGCTGTTAGCTACATAACAGGTAGAAACAAAAATCATTTCTTCATCTACCTCATGGTTTTCTGCAACTTGAGCTTGGGGTCCCTGCTTGTTTGCTTTGTTTTTGCAGACCTTTTCCACATGACCAAGCTGGTCACACGCCCTACGTTTCACTCCAGGCCTGAACCAGCAGTGGTTCTCGGTATGATTTTTCTTTTTGCAATAAAGACAAGGTGGATACCTTCCTCTCTTATCTCCCCATTTATGGCCATCTGCATCTTTTTTTTTCTTTATCTTTTTTCACTCCATGTTGCTTTCTACCTCCACTGTTGCTTGCGTGTTTTTCCTTTAGTCTTGCTGGAAAGGCTCCTTCTGATGTTTCTTCAAGTCTGATAGCTCTTCTTTGCTCCAAAGCTTGAAGGGCATTCACCACTTCTGACAAAGTGAGCTTAGAAAGATCTTTCGAGTCTTCTAAAGAAGAAATCTTTGATTCAGACCTCTCAGGAACACTAACAAGAACCTTTTCCACAATCCTTTTCTCCAACAACTCTTCACCATGCAACCTCAGCTGGTTAACAACTTTCATGAGTCTGTCAGAGTATTCCTTGACAGTCTCAGTGTCCTTCATTTTTAGAACCTCAAACTCCCTCCATAGGTTGAGCACTTGAATTTGCCTTGTTCTTTCACTCCCTTGAAACTCCTCTTTGAGTCTATCCCATGCTTCTTTGGCTGTTTCACAAGCCATTATTCTTGTGAAAATCACATCTGACATAGCTGAGTGAATACAAGACAGAGCCTTGTATTTTTTTTGCAACCTCTTCACTGTGTTGTTTGATTTGAGCAATGGTTGGATTTGCTCTTAAGGGAGGTGGATCTCGCCCTGTTTCAACTACATCCCATAAGTCAAATACTCTCAAATATGCTTTCATTTTTACTGCCCAAATAAGGTAGTTTTCTCCTGTAAACACAGGTGGTGATGGTGCTGCAAAGTTGCTAGAGGCCATGAAACTGGTTAAGTGTTTAAGGTTTGAAGGAAAGAGGTTTTTTTTTTGGTTTTTTTTATTACAGCACTTAAGATCACTTTTAGAGCTCTGATACCATGTTGGATTATGAGGTAAGAACTGAAAAAAAAAAGGAACAGAAAAGTAGCAAAAGGCAGAGAGAAAATATGCAGGGAAAAACCACCTGCTACATTCACTTCTACTGAGTTTATACAAAAGTATTAGGTGTAGCAATTGAGACATATCTTCTTGAAATAAGGAGTTTCACAAATTTACACCTGAGTTAAGTTCACCTAACATCATCACTGATACAAGCAAAGCATAGAACAGAACACAAAATGATCCCTAGAGTACAATGGAAAAATCTCAGTGTCTTAACAGTTTGTGTAATTAGGGATTCTTGAGTAGGTTATCTTCTTGATCAAATCCAAATCTCTTCACCACTTTTTCAGTTTATTTTATCAAGCTGATTGTTTCGTTTCTTTCCATCTTAATTATATCTGTAACAATAAGAGTAATTGCATTTCAATTGTCATGTCCCATAACCTGGTATTTAATTGTATTCCTTTTATAATTTGATATTGTGTTATCTAGCATTTATTGAAGTTTTTAAGGCGCATCATGGCAACAAAAGGGAACTCTGGGGAGCTGAAAGCCAGGAGCTCGGTGTCCATTTTTATAGTAGTTGGTTTATGCTGTTTCTTCTATATATTGGGTGCCTGGCAACGAAGTGGTTTTGGCAAGGGTGACAAGATAGCCAATGCTATCACCAGACAAACTGACTGCAGCGTCCTTTCCAATCTTAACTATGAGACTCATAATGGTGGTGATGCTGTAACAGTAGTTGGTTCGGACTCAGCAGCCAAAGAGTTCCTACCATGTGATGACAAGTACATTGATTACACACCCTGTCAAGATCAAATGAGGGCGATGACATTTCCATGAGAAAATATGATCTACAGGGAACGCCATTGCCCTTCTGAAGAAGAGAAGCTGCATTGCCTTATTCCAGCGCCTAAAGGATACGCAACCCCATTTTCTTGGCCGAAGAGTAGGGACTATGTGCCCTACGCAAATGCCGCTTACAAGAGCTTGACAGTTGAGAAGGCTGTACAGCACTGGATTCAGTATGAGGGAAATGTGTTTAGGTTTCCAGGTGGAGGAACTCAGTTTCCTCAAGGAGCAGATGCATATATTAAACAGCCTGCAACTATGATTCCAATAGACAATGGGGTGGTCAGAACTGCATTGGATACTGGATGTGGGGTAAGTTAAAATTTTGTATCAGGTTCCTGCTTCTGTGATTTTCTCTTTTATTCTTCAACTAACATGCTTTTTCTAGCATTAAAGAAATCATTCATTCAATTGTTAATCATGACTATTATAAGCTTTGAAGTTCGATAACAAATATTGTACACTGTTCTGAAACTTAAGAATGAAATTCACTTAAATTGTTTGATGACTGCAAATTACGATAATCAAATTGGCTATAAAGTATGAAATAATTCTATGGTACTTAACAGACATTAAAGCAACTTGTAATTATGGGGGAATTCGAGCAATAGGGGTTACAGTAGTTTGTGCAAAAAACGTTCTGTGTATTTTGCATTGAAAGTTTTCAAACAATAGAAAGTAAAGTTTTTTTCACTTTTCAATTTCCAACATAATGAGCACCTCTTCCTCTAACAGCAGAACCCATACGAGTTTCCAGCTTCATTTTCTCCTATGAAATATTTGATTAGATGGCTTCTATATTATTCTGTAGCGGTTGATTTACTTCCGGAGTAGGGTGTTTAGATTACAAGTCTGGGGGCGTATCTATTCAAAAAGAATGTTATAACAATGTCGTTTGCACCGAGAGACTCTGAGGAAGCAAAAGTTCAATTTGCTTTGGAAAGAGGTGCCGGCTGTTATTGGAGTTCTGGGTGTTGGATTATGCCCTTAGAACCATTCATTAGATGATTGACTTTGGTATTTTTTTATGTATCATGACATTTTATTTATCATAGTTCATTATTATATTTGTCTTATAACTGCGTAATATAATCTTATATAATAATGTCCTTAGAATAGTAATAACACACTATTCTTAAAATATCCCTAGTCAAGTATTATTGTGAACAAGGATAATAATGATACGATAAGACTAGTATGTGGTTGACTGATGACCATTGTCATGGATATAGGATATCAAGTCATCACATAGGTACATGTTAGAGAACTATGTACTGGATCGACCCTCCATGAGAACGCTACATGGATTGTTATATGAATGTCATAAGCGATTCTCATAGTGATGATGGTGTATGTGATCCTTTGACTTGAGATCATCAGAGATCCCAACATAGAGAATTGCATACTTTAATGCTGCTAGATGTCATTCGTAACAGGATGGACTATAAAGGTAGTAATTGGGTATGCCTTGATCTATGTAGAGGGATGTTGAGTGATCAAGATAGGATTTATCCCTCTTATATAACAAGAGTGATGTCTTGGGCCCTTTGATAGAGTGAGACTAAGAAATGCATGGCCGTGCTCGAATAAGTCAATATGAGATATTGATTTTATTTGTTTAATTAGTCTACTCAGGAATCAAGAAACGCTGATTAGACTATACAAGTGTGACACATTCCATGACTTGTGTCTAATCAAGACATCATAGGATAAAGGGATTAAACTACACGGTAACATCTATCACGAGTAAGGTTATGTCGAGTCATTGACATTCTCGTTACATGGGTAGCAATGATGTGTTGCTAGATACCGCTCATTGCCTGTGACAATTTTGTCATTGCCATTGTTTTGAGAACCTATTGGGTCGCACACTTAGAACGGATCAATGAGGAGCTTAATTAATCCTATTCTGAATTGGATTAAGGATATATCTAATCCTATTCTGAATTGGATTAAGAATATATCTAATCCTATTCTAAGTAGAATTAGAGTTCTGTTTGGCAGTAAATTTTAGGGTAAAATTTGCTGCCTATAAAAAGGATGTTTTTTCAAAAAAACATGGCCGCACTTTTAAAAACAGAAAACAAAAACATTCCTTTTAATCGAAGCTAGCAATTCGGTTATAAGGAATTAAAAAGCTCTTTAAGGCTTCTGATCGTGAGACGTTCAAGAGTCGTGAGATCCGTTCGTGTGGATACCGTAGAGGCAGGAACGAAAAGTTGCTGCTTGTGACTCAACCAACGACAGAAAATTCAGAGAAAACGTCAGGTAAAATCTCGAAACCCTAATCAGGCAACTCTCCGAATCGATCTTGGTGGAGGCCGAATGATTTAAATTCCGCTGCGTGTTGTTTCGGTTTCCTTCACTGGTATCCGAGCCAGGTTCGGAGTCCCTGATTTGTTTTGATAAAAGCATGATCTCTGGTTACTTTCTGTTTATGATTACATTCAATCGTTTTAATGAGATTAATACGGATTAGAATGTATATGATATATTCAGAGGCTAGAAATCGAATTGTTGAAAATATATATATGATGTATATCAATTTCGATTCAACTTATATGTGAGATATAATCTGTGATGCGAATTAATAATGGCGTTTCTGTTTTGCATAAACGTTATGTATAATCTGTGATGCGAATTATTAATGGCGTTTCTGTTCTGCATAAACGTTATGTATAATCTGTGATGCGAATTATTAATGGCGGTTTCTGTTCTGCATAAACGTTATGGAAGAAACAGAATAATGTCGAAAGTGTATAAAGATTGAAACACTTTTAGATAAGAGTTCTAATGCGACTAAAATTATAGTCAGTATGAGATACTGGCTGGAACATCCTAATAAGATTAGGACACTTCCGGATAAGGGGCGTTGGCAATGTCAATACTGTTGACCTTTTTTTTTTTTTTCGGGGGCTCCGCCCCCAAACCCCTGCAAGGGGCACTGCCCCTTGACCCCGCCCGCTGACCTGCCAGCGGGACCGCAGCCCAGGGGCTGCCGCCCCTGGGAACCCCGCAGTCAGGGTTATAATTCGTTTCAAATGTGCCTCATTAATAAAACTAAAAATTAAAAATTGCATTACACTTGTTTGTATAACACGGTGGTTGTTGTTTGAGCATGGTGCATAGTTATAGCCCTAGCCCAATATGATTGTATTTTCGTGGTTGTAAATTTTAATAAATACGACCTGCGTGTCGTGCCTTGTTCTTGAAATTCTTGTTGTACATTCTTTTCTCATCTTACTCCCCTCGAATGTAACTCGAGGTTTCTCTTAAACTATGTAATTGGAGCTGACAACCATGCAAAGGATGACCAAAGAGGCACTTGGAGAAGATGCTATTACCCCTTAGGTTAACCCTTAGGGTTTCTCATTGGCTTGGGAAATCCATTTAGTTTGGGCTATAACTATGTCACGTTTATTTTATTGCTTAATTGCATGAGATGCATGGTTTATTTTGTACGTTTATGATATGAAAATCATATGATAATTTAAAAAAAAAAGGTAAAATTGGTGAGATCTTATTCAATAAACTAAGAAAATCCCTCAAATTAAATTAAGTCAATAATAGATGCCTACCAATGAATAGCACTCGTCAAGGCTAGAATCGATTTTGTTATGTTTGCCAAAGCAAAATATCATATCTATCTTAGTAAGACGCGATGGGATAATAGTGATATCCAAAGGCTATAAATTGGGTTGACTTAACTAAATTTCATTAATAGGATTGGGAATTTAGAGGCATAAAGTTGGGCTTCCATTCATGAGATGAATTAGAACAAGTGTTGTTCACCCAACTATCCAAGAGTTACATGAGATGTAATTGGTAAGTGTTGCCTACCTAAATAGCCAAATCTTGGGCGATTAGCCAAAGCTAACTCTAGATAAGGTGAAATATGGATCTTGGCCCACTAGAGAAATTATGTGATAATTTTTCCGAATTAATAGTGAGGGTTGTTGATTCGATAAAAATAGTGGGAGCATCATTTAATAAATATTTAATTAAATGAATGCATTCATGATACTTATATTTTGCATATTTTTGTTGTAGATTACCATGGCATCAAACACAAATAACACACTTTCACTGCGATCTGTCCTTGAGAAGGACAAGTTGAATGGGACAAACTTCCTGGATTGGTACAGGAACCTGAGGATAGTCCTCAAGCATGAAAAGAAGTTGTATGTCCTTGAAATTCCCTTACCTGAGGAACCACCCTCTAATGCTCCAAGGGCAGAAAGAGATGCTTATAAGAAGCATCAAGATGATGCATTGGATGTTAGTTGCCTTATGCTTGCCTCCATGAATCCTGAGCTTCAAAAGCAACATGAGGAAATGGATGCGTTCGATATGATCGAGCATCTCAAGCAACTCTATGAAGAGGAAGCTAGGCAAGAAAGGTACAATGTCTCTAAGGCATTGTTTCAGTGTAGGATGGCAGAGGGGACTCCCGTTGGTACTCATGTGCTCAAGATGATTGGGTACACTGAAAACCTTGAAAGATTGGGATTTCCTTTGGGCCAAGAGTTGGCCACTGATGTGATTCTGCAATCGTTGCCAGACAGCTACAGTCAGTTTGTTGTTAATTACAACATGAATGAAATTGACAAGACTCTGCCACAGTTACTTAGCATGTTGAAAACAGCTGAATCCAACATGAAAAAGGCCAAGCCCAAAGATGTCTTAATAGTTAAGAAAGCTAAGGGCAGGGCTAATGCAAAGGGCAAGAAAAAAAGGTAATAAAGCCAATGGCAAGTTCAAGCCCAATGATACTACACTGAAGCCTAAAGGTGGGGTTGCCAAAGAAGGGAAATGCTTCCATTGCGGTGAGACCGGACATTGGAAGAGGAATTGCAACAAATACTTGGAAGAACTAAAGAAGAAGAGAGGAAGTGAGACTTCCACTTCAGGTATTTATGTTATAGAAGTTAATCTATCTACTTCTTCATCATGGGTATTAGATACTGGATGTGGTTCTCACATTTGTGTAAATGTGCAGGAATTCAAAAGGAGTAGATCATTGACTAAGGGCGAGGTCGACCTACGAGTGGGAAATGGAGCAAGGGTTGCTGCATTAGCTGTAGGAACTTATATTTTGACATTGCCCACAGGGCTTGTTTTAGAATTAGATGATTGTTATTATGTGCCTTCCATCACTAAAAACATTATTTCTATTTCTTGTTTGGACAAGAAGGGTTTTTCATTTATAATAAAGGACAACTGTTGCTCCATTTATTTAAATGATATCTTTTATGGTAGTGCACAACTAATTAATGGTCTTTACATTCTAAATCTTGATATGCCTATTTATAACATAAATGCTAAAAGGATTAAATCTAATGATCAAAATCCAACATATCTCTGGCATTGTCGCTTAGGACACATAAATGAGAATCGCATTTCCAAACTCCATAAAGATGGACTTTTGGACTCACTTGATTTTGAATCGTATGAGACATGTGAATCTTGTTTGATGGGTAAGATTACTAAAGCCCCTTTCAAAGGACATAGTGAAAGGGCAAGTGATTTATTGGGCTTAGTACATACAGATGTATGTGGACCTTTAAACACACAGGCCAGAGGTGGGTTTATGTACTTTATTACATTTACTGATGATTTCAGTAGATATGGCTATGTGTTTCTTATGAAACACAAGTCAGAATCTTTTGAAAAGTTCAAAGAATTCAAGAATGAAGTACAAAACCAACTTGGCAAGAGCATTAAAGCACTTCGATCAGATCGAGGTGGTGAATACTTAAGCCAAGAATTGCTTGACTATCTTAAAGAGTGTGGGATTGTCTCACAACTCACTCCTCCAAATACACCACAATGGAATGGTGTATCTGAAAGGAGAAACCGAACTTTATTAGATATGGTTCGATCAATGATGAGTCATACAGATCTTCCAGAATCCTTTTGGGGACATGCATTAGAAACAGCTGCTTTTACACTGAACCGTGTTCCATCTAAATCGGTTCCAAAGACACCATATGAGATATGGACTGGTAAACGTCCCAGTATGTCTTTTATGAAGATTTGGGGTTGTGAGGCTTATGTAAGACGTCAAGTCTCTAACAAACTTGCACCTAAATCTGATAAGTGCTATTTTGTGGGATATCCTAAACAAACTAAAGGATATTATTTTTACAATCCCACTGAGCGCAAAGTGTTTGTAGCTAGAACAGGTGTCTTTCTAGAAAGAGAATTCATTTCTAGAAGAACTAGTGGGAGAAAAGTAGAACTTGAAGAAATTCAAGAGCTACAAGATAGTGCACCCGATGTTGAGATGGAGCCTGAGCAAGCACCACAAGTTGTTGTGGAACCAGAACCACAAGCTGTTGTGGAGCAACCGCCTGCTCAAGAGACACAAGCCTTGCGTAGATCAGTTAGAACACATCGTGAGCCACAGAAATATGGATTTCTAATGACTCAGAACGGTGATGTATTGCTCATGGACCAAGATGAGCCTACTACCTATCAAGAGGCTATTACAGGGCCAGACTCTGAGAAATGGCTTGAAGCCATGAGATCTGAGATGGAATCCATGTATGCCAACCAAGTTTGGACCTTGGTTGAATTACCCGAAAGGGTAAAACCTATAGGGTGTAAATGGGTTTTTAAGAAGAAAACCGACATGGAAGGAAATGTTCATACCTATAAAGGGCGATTGGTTGCTAAAGGTTTTAAACAAATTCATGGTATTGACTATGATGAAACTTTTTCACCAGTCGCGATGATCAAATCCATTAGGATCTTGCTTGCGATAGCTGCATACCATGATCATGAAATCTGGCAAATGGACGTCAAGACTGCTTTTCTTAATGGAAAGCTACTCGAGGATGTGTACATGACACAACCTGAGGGTTTTGTTGATCCAAAAAATGCTGGAAAGGTTTGTAAGCTGCAACGTTCTATTTATGGACTAAAGCAAGCTTCTCGAAGTTGGAATCTTCGTTTTGATGATGCAATCAAAGAGTTTGGTTTCATCAAGAATGAAGATGAACCTTGTGTCTACAAGAAGGTCAGTGGGAGCACTATTGTCTTCCTGGTGTTGTATGTAGATGACATACTACTCATTGGGAATGACATCCCTACCCTTCAGTCTGTAAAGACTTGGTTAGGGAATTGCTTTTCAATGAAGGACTTGGGCGAAGCTTCCTATATACTGGGTATAAAGATCTATAGAGATAGATCAAGGAAATTAATTGGCCTAAGTCAAAGTGCATACATAGATAAAGTGCTAAAGAGGTTTAGCATGCAGGATTCCAAGAAAGGATTCTTGCCTATGACACATGGCATTTCTCTCTCAAAAGAACAGTGTCCTACAACACAAGAAGAGAGAGAACGTATGAGTAAAGTTCCATATGCATCTGCTATTGGATCCATTATGTATGCCATGTTATGCACACGTCCCGATGTCTCGTATGCCTTGAGCATGACGAGTAGATATCAAGTTGATCCTGGTGAACGTCACTGGATCACTGTCAAGAATATTCTTAAGTACTTGAGAAAGACTAAGGATACATTCTTAATATATGGAGGTGAGGAAGAGCTCATTGTAACAGGTTACACTGATGCTAGCTTCCAAACTGATAAAGATGACTATAGATCGCAGTCTGGTTATGTGTTTTGCCTTAATGGTGGTGCTGTGAGCTGGAAGAGTTCAAAGCAGGCGACAGTGGCCGATTCTACAACAGAGGCTGAGTATATAGCTGCCTCTGAAGCTGCTAAGGAGGCTGTTTGGATCAGGAAGTTCATTACTGAGCTTGAAGTTGTTCCTAGCATTGTAGATCCGATTGAGCTCTATTGTGACAACATTGGAGCCATCGCACAAGCTAAGGAACCTAGATCTCACCAACGATCCAAACATATACTACGGCGCTTCCATCTCATTCGAGATATCATCGAGAGAGGAGATGTGAGGATATGCAAAGTACCAACTGACGATAACATCGCCGACCCACTGACGAAGCCTTTGATGCAGCAGAGACATGATCGTCACACTAGGTCACTAGGTATTAGATACATGAGTGAATGGTCTTAGTGCAAGTGGGAGATTGTTGGATTATGCCCTTAGAACCATTCATTAGATGATTGACTTTGGCATTTTTTTATGTATCATGACATTTTATTTATCATAGTTCATTATTATATTTGTCTTATAACTGCGTAATATAATCTTATATAATATTGTCCTTAGAATAGTAATAACACACTATTCTTAAAATATCCCTAGTCAAGTATTATTGTGAACAAAGATAACAATGATACGATAAGACTAGTATGTGGTTGACTGATGACCATTGTCATGGATATAGGATATCAAGTCATCACATAGGTACATGTTAGAGAACTATGTACTGGATCGACCCTCCATGAGAACGCTACATGGATTGTTATATGAATGTCATAAGCGATTCTCATAGTGATGATGGTGTATGTGATCCTTTGACTTGAGATCATCAGAGATCCCAACATAGAGAATTGCATACTTTAATGCTGCTAGATGTCATTCGTAACAGGATGGACTATAAAGGTAGTAATTGGGTATGCCTTGATCTATGTAGAGGGATGTTGAGTGATCAAGATAGGATTTATCCCTCTTATATAACAAGAGTGATGTCTTGGGCCCTTTGATAGAGTGAGACTAAGAAATGCATGGCCGTGCTCGAATAAGTCAATATGAGATATTGATTTTATTTGTTTAATTAGTCTACTCAGGAATCAAGAAACGCTGATTAGACTATACAAGTGTGACACATTCCATGACTTGTGTCTAATCAAGACATCATAGGATAAAGGGATTAAACTACACGGTAACATCTATCACGAGTAAGGTTATGTCGAGTCATTGACATTCTCGTTACATGGGTAGCAATGATGTGTTGCTAGATACCGCTCATTGCCTGTGACAATTTTGTCATTGCCATTGTTTTGAGAACCTATTGGGTCGCACACTTAGAACGGATCAATGAGGAGCTTAATTAATCCTATTCTGAATTGGATTAAGGATATATCTAATCCTATTCTGAATTGGATTAAGAATATATCTAATCCTATTCTAAGTAGGATTAGAGTTCTGTTTGGCAGTAAATTTTAGGGTAAAATTTACTGCCTATAAAAAGGATGTTTTTCCAAAAAAACATGGCCGCACTTTTAAAAACAGAAAACAAAAACATTCCTTTTAATCGAAGCTAGCAATTCGGTTATAAGGAATTAAAAAGCTCTTTAAGGCTTCTGATCGTGAGACGTTCAAGAGTCGTGAGATCCGTTCGTGTGGATACCGTAGAGGCAGGAACGAAAAGTTGCTGCTTGTGACTCAACCAACGACAGAAAATTCAGAGAAAACGTCAGGTAAAATCTCGAAACCCTAATCAGGCAACTCTCCGAATCGATCTTGGTGGAGGCCGAATGATTTAAATTCCGCTGCGTGTTGTTTCGGTTTCCTTCACTGGGAACTATTAAGATGCCATTTAACTCAAGGTCCTTTGACTTGGCTCACTGTTCTCGTTGTTTGATTCAATGGGGTGCAAATGGTGGTGAGGATAAAGATTGATAAAAAGATTTTGACTTCTGATATTTGAGGTGATTTTTCAGGATCCCATGGCCAGCTAATTGCAACACCCAGTAATTTTTCTCTGGGTCATTAGATATGCTGACACCTGTATAAATTATAGTCCAACAAGATCAGCTGACCCTTTCTAAGGTTGACTACATATGTGGCTTAATTTGAGACAAATGCTCACATCCAGTTAGAACAATTTTGACTACCAGATTTTATGACGAGTGATATAGTTTTTATTTTTATTTTTTTACTATTCCAATGCAGTCCATGTTCAAGGGTTTCTTTTCCTTCTTTTATTTGACAATCATAACATCATATCTACTGGTTAATAAACACCATTCATAACATTGTTATTGGACATCTTTCCGCAGATGGAATGTAAATGATGAAGTCGATCGAGTTCTTAGGCCAGGTCGTTACTGGGTGCTTTCTGGTTCCCATCAACTGGAAGAATAATTACGAAGCATGGCAGCACCCTAGAGACGAACTGGAGGAGGAACAAAGGAGGATTGAAGCTACTGCAAAACTCCTTTGCTGGGAAAAGAAATGACAATTTCAGGAAAAGTTGGTTGCACCCTGCTCTTACTGCAGCAAGTTAAAGCTTGTTACCACTTGAGCACAAAAATCTATGGAACCAACTTTGACTGCTCTGCCTGTTAGTCTCAGAATTGCTGCATGCTATTCTTCTAAGTTCTAACAATATGTGGCAGAAATACTGTTTTTCCCTATTTCCATTACGTTTAGTTTCTTGTCATCACTTGTTTATCCTGGCCATAAAGTTTGTTCACTTTGTCAATTTGGAAAGGAAGCAAATGAAAAGTATCAAATAAAGTATTATTTAAATAATGGATTTACACTACATGGTTGAATAATCCTTCTGTTGTTTAACTGCAACATAGGTACTAGAAAATGGAACCATGTGCAACTCCTTATCCAGAGGCAACTGAACCAGGCAAAGTTGCTGGTCTGGGAGGTATCGCAACATCATGGACAAGAATGCTGGTCTGGGAAGTTTTGCTGCTGCCCTTGAATCTCCAAAGTTGTGGGTTATGAATGTTATGCCAACAATAGCTGAGAAAGACACGCTGGGCGTTATTTATGAACGAGGATTGATTGGCATATATCTTGACTGGTAACTCCTGTGACATACTCTTCCATTTTTTGATTGCTTTTCTATTATTATTATTATTTTGCCTTTGGCAAGATCTGAATCTGAGCCTAAACATTCACTTTCCTAAATGTTTTTGAACTGAGCTAAGTCCCAGGGCACATTTAGTGGAAATACTGCAGATAAAGGAGAAAAAGAAAAAGAAAAAGAAAATCATCTATACATCATTGTTTCTCTTTCTGTTACTGGTACTTTGGAATTCATAATCATTTAACTGGTCTTAGAATAGCGCCTTTACTGCTATACCTGGAATGTGTTGTAGTATGAGGTAAGGAATGAAAAGCAGAATATAGCAGAAGGCAGAGAGGAAATGCAGGAAACTTCTACTTACTACATTCATTGTCGGCTGAATGTATACAAAAAGCATTAAATGTGTAGTAGTTAAACATATCTCCTTGAAATAAGGAGTTTCACAAGTTTGTAAATATGCTCAACTAACTGTAACCAAAAAAAAAATATGCTCAACTAACATCAACAATGATACAAGCAAGTGGCATAACACAAAATGATGTTGCCCCTAGAGTAAAATAAAAAGGCAATTTAGTGCACAAAGTTCTCACATTATGGGATCTAGAAAGAGTTATATGTACGCAGATTTCTCTCTGTATTAACAGAGAGGTTGTTTCCGTTTGAACATGTGACCTTGAGATAAAAAAAGGGCAACTTTTACTGTTGCACCAAAGTTTCCCTCTTTATGTTGCCCCTAGAGAACCATGGAAGAATCTCATTGTCTAACAGCATGCAAGCCTGTGATTTCAATCATTGACAGATATTGCAGAGCATGGAAAATTTATCTAGATAATTCTAAATGTTTCCTTTTTCTTTTCTGTTTCTTTCCCATGTTCATCACTTCATGCTGTCTAGCCTTTGTGTATTTTACCATTTAGACAATTATCTGGGTCTCAATGTGAAACACAATTAATAGGCAGAAATGGTTGAAAAATACAAGGACAGGAAAAGAAATGGTCCTTTTCAGTTTTGTCCTGTGTAAAACTCTAGTAGCCTTTCGTACTTTGTACCTCCTCCATTTTTTTTAGTGATAAGCAGGAAAGTAGAGAACAGGTTGAGATTTAATTTCGCTAAAGTTTCTCACCCAGTGTCCAGCGGGCTTTGCCAGTCTTGCTAGTTTGTGCTTGTGATTCTTTTGACAGGAGTTCCTAGAATTTCAAGTTGATGGCATTGAAAAGTCATTGAATATCTTATGAAATGAATCACTGATGCCCCGGATCTTGGTTCTTAAGATATTAACTTTATAAAAGAGCATGAATAGAAATTGGGAAGGTGCCTCAACCTTTTATAGAATTCTAACCATATGCAACCTAAATAAAGTATAACATGCAAACTAGGTCTGCCAAGCCAGAGTTTATGTTTATTGATATTTCGGTTTTCATGCACCCATGAATAATTTGTTTTCCTCATCTTTTCCACTTCAAATTAATCTCAACTGTATGAACCTTTTAATTCTCTAAAAATGACTTCCTTTACCATTTTTAAACGAATACAACTTTTGTTATGATGCACTATGCAAACTCCAATTCCATTTTTCCAGGTTTATGTGTTGATTCCTTTATGAAAGATTTGGGAATTGAAAAAGGGTTTATTAAAGTTTGAATAGAGTTACTACAGCTTTGGCATATATTTTTCTGTAATGGTTTCACTATTGGACAATTTACATTGTCTCTATGCCAGCTGTAAAGCTTTCTCCACGTATCCTAGGACATATGACCTCATTCATGCAAACAGCATCTTCAGCTTGTATAATAATAAGTAAGTCATCGCTCTAACACTAGACCTCTCTATGTTCTGATAGAGAATAATGTAATCTTTTTAGTACCAATCGAAGAACTCAGCGTTGGGATATGTATATGATGGAGGTACCTTAAGGCAACCTAATTTTTAAACGACTTTGCCTCGAAAGCATCTCTTTTTTTTTTTTTCCAGATTTTGAATAGACTGAATTCATCTATTCACTTGTGCACCACTTGTGGTGGCAGCAGAACTACCTCAAACTTCTATGGGATCTTATATTTGTGTTCTAATTTTCCAGATGTAAAGCTGAAGACATTCTTCTAGAGATGGATAGAATTTTACGGCCTCTGGTCATGTTTGGTGCATAGATGATAGATAGGATAGGATGATAATCATTTTATTTTATGTTTGGTGCACATATTAAGAGAAAGATTGGATTGTGAGGAGGATCAATCATCCTCCTAGTATAGGATGATTCAATCCTCTCCAACTCCAAAAAGTAAGGATTATTTCTAATCTGGATTAGAAATAAATACTCATATTTTATTTATTTTATTCTTAATTTTATATTTAGAAATTAATTTAAACATTTAATAAAATAATAAGGATATTTGTTTAATTAATTAATTAATCCAAAATTTTTCCTTCTTTTCTTTTTTTACTTCTTTTTCTCTCTCTCTTTTTTTCTTGAATTTATTCAAGAAAAACTATAATTTTGATAAAATAATATTTTCTTGAACAAATTTTTTTAAAAATTACTTTTGGAAATAATTAAAAATTTTAAATTATTTTTTAGAAAATAAATTCTCAAACATAAAAATTATTATAAAATATATTTTTAACTAGTTTTTTTCTTACAATTAAATTTTTATTTTTTTCTTTCTTAATTTTTTTCTTTTTACTGTCAAAAAAAGAAAGAAAAATAACTATTAACCATAAAATTATTAGAAATTATATATTTTTAATTAATAAAATTTAAATTATTAAAGTTAACTTGTATTTTTTTTATATTTCCTTCTAATTGACAAAAAAAGAAAGAAGATAAAGAAACCATAAAAATAAAGAAGAATATTTAAGAATTTTCTTTTGGAAATTAAAGAAATAAACTTATTTCCTAAAAAAAACCCAATTTTCTAAAAATAAATATATTTAATTTACAATAAAAAATTATTTTAAATTTAAATCATATAAAAGAAATAAAAACAAAAAGGAAAGAAGGAAAAAAAGGTAAAAAAGTACAGATAATTTTTTTATAAAAATTCATTTTTTTAACAAAATAATTTTTTTGAAAAACATAATATAAATTTTTAAAAGTAATATTTTATTAAAAATCAATTAATAAATTTAACTATTAATTATAATATTGTAAATAATATTTAAATTTTTATTTTTTATTTATATTTATAACAAAAAATTTATAAATTTAAATTATGTTGCTTTAAATAAGAGTACTAAAAAAAATCATTTTATACTGCTTTTAATTTTGCATATAGCAAATATGGTGAAAGACAAAAAAATTATCATATTCTATTCTTAATCCTTGTACACAGCAAACATAAGATATGATGATATAATCTAATTTTATTAGAGTTTGTATATGATGCACTGACAGTGTATAGTTTCTATACATTGTCAATGCATCAGAGATTGACATCTCATCAATGGCCCTTATGGGCAAATTAAAAAAATTTATTTATATTTGCATATAAGGGCCTATTGATGAGATGTCAACCTCTTATGCATTGACAGTGTATAGAAACTATACACTGTCAGTGCATCATATATAAATCCATTTTATTATATCTATAATCTTATATTATCTTATCTTATCTTTATCCTATATATCAAACATAACCTAAAAGGACAGTCGTAATTCGTGATCAAGTTACCGTGCTAATCAAGGTAAAGAAAATTGTGGGAGGAATTAGATGGAATACTAGAATGGTGGATCATGAGGATGGCCCTCTTGTCACAAAAAAGATACTATTTGCAGTAAAAAAGTACTGGGTTGCTGGTGAAAATAGTACGACATCCTAGGAGTGATTGGTATAGTAAAATGAGGAAGCTCTAGACTGATCCTGAAATGCAATTATTTATTGTTAACCCAAGAAACTGAGGGCAACACCTCTATGCATCTTAGCAAGTAACAGGCAGATTGAGATCCAGCATCAGCATTCTCTATGATTGATTAGTCTGTGTTTTTCTCTAAACAGGAAAAAAGAAAGAGTTTTAGATTAGGCCACCCTCTTTCAGAAAGCTCCATAATATTGATTCTTTGGTTAAATATATCTCATATCTTTGTACTTGATTCAGGCTTTGTCTGAATATGTAGTGTAAACCAATTTTGAGGTTTTCCTTCTACTCATTTCCCTTCATATATCTTCATAGAGGTTTACTGTTTTTGGTCAATTCTCTGTAACATTTATCTTTTATCATTGCATTCTGTCAAAATGTGTTTTTCTAGTGTTTAGTTTGTGCCAGTTTTTAGTTTTTTAGGGATAAGAGGCCTCAGGGGAAAGTTTTGAGACACAAGAAATAGCCATTAACGGTTAGGAAATGAGAAAGTAGCTTTGCTGTGGTACAATAATTGAATCCATTTCTTGTAAGGGTGAACAACTGAGTCCAATTTCTCTAGCAGGAATCCCAGCCTTCGTGATCGGATGGCTAGAACTCATTTTATCAGCTAGGATTGCAATGTTGTGAATGAGGATAAAATGTCCGGAAGAGTTGTTGTTACAAATATCAGTGTCATTATCTAGACAAGTAAGAACCTCTTTTTCTTTGAACTCCATTATTATCGACATTGTAGTTTTTATGTTCTGTCTCTTCATTGAGGAAGTTGTCTTGCGCCTCAAAGGCTGCCCGGTTTTTCTTTGTTTGTTCTGTTTTTTATCCTTTTTGGATATTTTTGCAGAAAAGAAAATTTCATTAACTTTTGAAAAATGTGATTACCAATTTATAAAGAAATTAAAGCTGTTCCCTATACGAAATGATGTGATGATGATGATGATGACAACAATGATGACGACCTTTTCGCTACCAATTATTGTGAACATTAGTAACTTGGGATCCACATAAAAATCTGGATTCTTTTTACTTCTGCTCTGGATGATTTATACTTGATTTCTTAACTCTGCTGCTATTATTGTTTTATGCATTAGGTAAATCTACCTTCTGTTTGTTGCTCATCACACTGCTACCAAGTCCATTTTCAGCAAACAGTGAAGCAAAATTTCAGATGAATAAACTCAAGCAGAATTTGCTGTCTGACACGACAACCATAGAAACTTTGCATGTTTGCCAGTTTTCAAATTCAATAGCCTTTTTTTATATATAATTGAAAGTTTAGCAGCAGGGGAAGTTACCCCATCTCTAAGATCAGAACAATTGATCAGATTTTCACCCGTAGATTTTTCGAATATGAATTCAATAGCTCTTCAATAGTATCACTAATTAGTAAAAGTTTGAAACTTACGTATTTTCAACATAGATTTATGTCAAGTACAAGTCTTAAATTGAGGGATTCCTTAATAAATATACAATAATTCAAATTGTTGGACCTCTGGTAAACCAGAAAAATGGCATGGATGAAGCAACAATTGTGGGTTCTATTCAGATTGATTTGAACTCTTTTCGTTCCAAAGGCTCGCTTCTCTCCAATGAATGGTAGACTAGAGACCTTTCACTGGAGCCATATGCCACTTGTCACCAAGCAGACTGAAGATGAAACAGGGTTGAGTATACGTGCATAGTATTGAAACAATAATGAAGATAATTCTCCAATCGGGATATTAGTTGGAGAATGAAAACTACAAGTACATCAAGCGAGAAAAAATGTGATGAATTGTCAATCAAGCCCCAGGCAAGTAGGACCTCATTAAAACTTGGAAAGTTGCAGCCCTACAACAAGTCTTCATATACATGATTCAGCTTCTCAAGAGGCCAAGTGATCTTCAGTTCTTCCTCGAATCAAAAAATTCTTGTTAAATCAGTTTCAACAGCCTCTGCTATCCTTTCCAGCTTGTCCTAACCTTAATATCCTTGAAACTAGAAAGCTCTCTTTGTCACGTTGAATCCCTGCTTATCCCAAGTTTCAGTGCACCAATTCTCGAATTTTCAAAGACATCTTGCAGCAGATGCATGTCTCAGACAATGGATGGTGGGAAGAGGAAAAACGGTAGTCTCGGGGAGGTTTCATTTTCTTCTTACCTCAGCACGGCAGAAGAGATCTTTGTGCATAAGCTTGCAGAACCTGCAAATCAGCATCCCCATCCTGCCATTGCTCCGACTGGAGGAATTCAGGCCCCTGCACGCTTAGAAAGAGAGAACGCTGAAGAGGGTGAAATCAGTGTCTTTGGTGCTGAAAGATACTTCAACATGAAACTGGATGATGACCGTCCGAAGCTTGATGTTAAGTATTCAAACAAGCAGAGTCTTAAGATGGAAAACCAAGTTGATCTGCATCAGATAACACCAAGGCGCTGGCCTGGCACTCAAGTGCAAGTTCTGAAGCAAGTTGGAACAGCCAAACTGTTTTATTGCGAAGTTTTATGAGGAATCGATCTGAAAACAAGCAAAAGAAGGTGGATGGAAGGAGCTTTTTCTCTAATCTTAGCTGCACCGGGTCTTGTTCAGATGGGAAATCTGTTTATGTCAATCAAAATGTTGATCATGGAAGGATTCATGGAAAAGATTACAGAAAACAACACCTTCAAGTCAGTCACAGGCCTATTAATATGGATAGAAGGAAGCTGCATCAAGCAAAATTTCTAGTGAAAGATGAGTTTGGTAACCGTGGTTTAGATCAGATGAGCATGGCATCAAACAGAGAAGCGTACTTTGGACCACCAATCCTGAAACCAGGGCTGCTAAATGCGACAGTTCAAACACAGTTAGACGATCCACGGAAATCCCTGGAAGCGTTTGGCTCCACTGCAATGAAGAAGGGAGACGTAACCAAGAACCTGGAGAGGAAACTGTCCATGTTAAGTTGGGATGCCATTCCAAATGCCCCAACCATGTCATCTATATCCAGAAGCAGCCAGGTAGTCGATGATATTGAGAGTGACGCTAGCTCAGATCTCTTCGAGATCGATAACATATCCGGAAGTGGTCAGGCCTTGTTCACAAGAGAAGCATCCGATGGCATGTCTAGCTGCATGACCCCATATGCCCAAGCGAGACCAGCATTGAATGGAGTGTGGTCACTGCCAGTGTAGCTGACTGCTCATTCGTTTCAGATTATAGTGAAAAGAAACCAGCAGAAAATATTAGAGCTCCGGGAACAAAAATTGCCAGCAGAGTAGCCAACTGCAAAGTTCTACCAGACAAAGAGGCACAAAGAAGCCGATCAGGTGGATATTAGGGTGCAAGAGTCACAAAGCAGTTATGGTTGTTGAAACTGCATACAGAAGTGATGAGAAGTCAAAACCATCTCACCAGCACCAGCTTCCAAAATCAGTCACCCCCATGCCAGCAAGACTCTTACAAGCCGATATTAAGGTGAAAGATCTTGATTTCCCATGAGCTTAACAAGCTTTGTTCAATGAGAAATCTCACTGTTAATGTTCTGCCTTTTTGCACATGCTATACAGCCTCTGCCTGTGCAGCAGGCCATGGATAAATCAAAGGTGATCACGGAAGATGATAACTAGAAACTTTTCCATTTGACATAAATTTTTCTTTTAATTATGTAATTTCTCCTAAATATTGCATATAAATTTCAACTTGGCTTACTCTTTTTCTCTATGCCTTTTAAGTACTGATTTTCTCTCTAATAAATTTAGCGAAAATTGTCCATAGTTTGTGTCACTAAAATGCACAACAGGCCGGAAACATAAAAGGAGAATCTGAATTTGTCTAGGCAATTGGACCCAAAAGAGGGTTAATAGACCACATATACCTGACCACATTTGTCTAATCCATCACCTTTATTCCTTAGTTCAAGTTCTATTATTGTTCTCTTGATTTTCAACTGGGGGGACATTCATGTTTTGGAGCTTCTTCCCAACTTTTGAGTGAAGTTGCCTTTTAACAAGCCATCTTTGCCTTACTTCAGAGCCTACAAACATTGAGATTTGCATTGGCATTTATTCCTCTATTCCAACACTGAAGATCCTAAAACATGAAGACACATGCTTTAGAAAAGTGGGATATATGTTCCAATACTTTTGCCATTTAGCGCTGTCGGGTTGCTTGAATTATGAATTATAATGCAATCCATCACTGTCATTCTGAAATAAAGGACCTCATTGACAAGATCTTGCATTTCTTTGTTTACTGGTTGTTAGGAAAATAAAGTTAGTCTTATCCAGAGTCTTTATTGTTTTAAAGATGGATAAACCAGCTTTGAAGCATATGGTACAGATGCAAATGCAAACAACAGGATGAAAAGGCGCCACAAGTTCGAAAATTGTGGCATCAAGCCTCTTTCTCCTTGCCCATCGGATTTAATGGCAAGCTGAAAGCTTGAAAACTACTAAGAATGTTGCCCGCAATGACACGTTCAACTGATGATAGTCATTCAGATATACATGCTCCAGCAAGTTGGGTAGCTACAATAAATTCCATAACCATCTTAAAATGAAAGGTTGATGTGGGAGTGGATCCCCATGCTCTCTTCTCTCCCTTTCATCTAGTAGAAACAAGGTTGGGAATCTAGTTAACACAATCAATTCTAGATTTTGGAAAATCCTATCAGATAGTAAAATAAAGTTGGGTCACCACAGCAAAATCTCTGTGCTTGTTGACTTGGAGATTGAATGGTGAAAATCACCCTGGCAAACTGACAAAGACAGATTAACTGCAAAACATATGAATGAATTAGAGATTTTATAAGATTTGCAACAAACTAGAATTGGACTGATACTAAAGTTAAATTAAACAAATTTGTATAAAACTGGGATGCTATACATTTCACAGATGTTATATACTAGGCATAAACATGCATTAGGTAACTGCACCACGAGCCTGAAAGCAACAAATAGATTTAAGACTGAAGTCATGACTTATGCATGATGTGATGAAGAGGGAATGCTACACCATAAATGCAGAAAAGAAATTAGTTGTCCATCACATCCAATCTTAAAAGATCAACATTAAATCAGAATTATCCCGAAAATTCTAATAGTATTTATGTAAACTAATAAATTAAGCCACAGGTTGGCAATGGAATGTTGTGAAGGACCAATATGATTCGATGACATTAATTTGAAATTGTTGGAGGTTGAAATGCAGATAGTCGTCATGGTCCACTTAGAATAGGGCATATCTAAAAGCAGCATATCCCACTGATTATTGTGCCTGAGGAATGAGAATCACGAACTCTGCCTAAACCATTGAAGGGGCAAAAAAAGGCAGAAGATAAGTTTACAAACCCCGCTGTTATCATCTAATTCTAACATCAGCATAAACCCAGAAAGCAAAACAGTCAGAAGGGTATGTCGGCGGGGCAAAACAAGATAAATAGACCAAAGGCCATGATATTGTTAAGGAATGTCTTGTCTTGGACATGGTACAAACGGAAAGACATAAAATGTTTACGGGAACCATAAAGATTGACCCCACCAGTTGTACCTGAAAAGGAAGCATAACTAATGGAATTATTAGTGGAGTCGAACAAAATGGGGGACTCAAACCATGTGAAACAATGTGATTGATCAGGACGAAAATGTCTTTGCACTTAATAAAAATGGTTTTTGTCAAAATTAACCCCCCGAGCCATATCATTTTATTATGTTGGTATTCAAAAAATGAATATTACCATTATAGCACTTGAATTTCAATTCCGCTAAACTTATTACCCTAAAACTTAATTTTGTTTACAATAAAAAAAAAAAAAAAGTGACTTGGAGTCAGTAGCCAATAAGAGTGCACCATTTGATTAAAAAACACACCTCATTTCTTTTTAGAAATTCTAACTGAGCAAAATAAAATGAAAATTCTTAATTTCTCAAAAAAAAAATCGATCGATTAAATTACGTATAAAAAAATTGAGGATATTTTAGGTTTTCAAAAGTAAAATAATCAACTGAAAGGGGATTTAGAATTTCTGTATAAGATGAAAGAGAGAAAAGTGACCAATTGAAAGTATATATAGGGAAAGAAACTAAGAGATTAAGGGCTAGTTTGAATGGATGGAACGATTGGCTCCGATAAGATTGAAAACAACAATGGCAGTGAGAATTAGTACTGTAGCAGTGAGTTTGGGTATTGTAACGCTGAGATTAAAATTAGTGGTAGGAAGTGGTGGCGGTGAGGTGAAGTGTAGTTGAACAGAAAATGACCATTAAGGACATTAGATTAAAATTTATATATATTAAAATTAATAAGTTAATAATTAATTAAAAATTATTAAAATTATTTAAGATATCAAATAATAATTTTAAAAATCTATATTTCAAAAATATTTGTATATAAATTTTAATGTAATTTAACATTAAAATTTTTATTCAATAAATAATCATATATTATTTGAATTAAAATGTGTTTTAATTTTTTGTAAAAAAAGTTTAATAATTACATGTTGTAAATACAAACTAATAGTTTGTATATATAATTTCTATTAAATCATTTATTGATTATTTATATTTATTGTTATTTTATTTTCTAAATTTTTAAAAATTCTATTCAACAAATTAACAAAATATTTTTTTAAAAGAAATAAATAATTCATTAATTAGGAAACAACTTTTTATTATGAAAATGATAAATATAAGATTACAATTTATATTCAATAAATTACATTTTATAAACAATAAATATTATACAATTTGGAACACCGTTACAATAAGGAATATCATTAACTCATTGCCTCATTCCTTGCATAATTATGTTGTAAAAATTATATTCAATAAATTATATAGTATTTGCTAACTTATTTACTTATTTATTTATTTTTAAGATTTTTCTTGGATAATTTTTTAATATAAAAAAACACATTAATGTCATACAACATATAGTATTTTTTTTGTTGCAATGGGAAATAAAACATTACATTAGTTTCATCTTTCCAGGGACCTATCTCATCAGCAAACAAATGCACTTAACAGAAGAAGGTGGCTGTCATAACACTTCAAGTCATCATCAATATAACAAGCAGACTTAGCTAAAGCGTTTGCTACAAAATTCCCTTCACCAGGACATGTTGGAAAGAACAATGCCATCTTCTACCTACTATCATTCTAATGTCCTCAATTAGACCTCCAAGTGGATGGTGAGATAGCTCTCAATTTTGAATTAAATTACACTAAGATACAACATTTCATTAGGAGGACGAATTCATTAAACTAGTCGCTATGGTTTCTCTTAACATTACAATTTCATGATCATTTTCTCCATCATTAATAAAGCTTGATTCAGCTTGATCTAAATCATTTCGAGAAGTATGCATATCCGGCATATTCTCAAATAAGCTAAAATCATCATCATCATTTAATCCATCATGTTTTCATATATAGTTGTGCAAAACCATTGTTGCATTGACAATTAAAACTTGCTTCTTGAATGAATAACTCGGAATATCTCCCAAAATTAACCATATTTTCTTCCACACTCCAAATGTTCGTTAATCACAGAATGCAATGAAGAATGTGCATGATTAAAGATTTCTTTCTATCTGATGGTCGACGATTTCCTCGACGAAAATCTAATAAATGATATCTCTCCCCTCTATATGGTCCCAAAAAACCAGCCATTTGTGGATATCCTGAATCCACAAGATAATATTTACCTACAAAAAGTAATTACAAATAAATTTAAATCTTTGACATAAGATAATAAAAAATAAAAATAATAAAATATATTAATTTATTATGAAATAATATAAATTCCTTAACCTGGTGGGGGATGTGGGAAATTTAAAATTTTCCTTTTAAGTGCTTGAAAAAAAAATTTGACTATCATGTGTTGTACCCTCCCAACCAAGATATGAAAAAATAAAGCACATATTAAAATCACAACAAGCCATAATATTTTGTGTTGGTTCACCTTTCCTACCAATGTAAGGTATCTGTTGGGACGGAGAAATACATGCTTTTATATAAGTTCCATCTATGGCCCCCAATGCAATCTACATGAAAATAAAAATAATAAGAATAAAATCATCAATAAGTATTGCCTAGGAGTAATATAATATCACTAAAATTACCTTAAAGTGTGGCCAATATCTTCTATGATTTCGAATGTGCTGAGGTACTTCAGCAAATTGACCTTCAATTGGCTTTATTATGTCTATTCCCATTTGAGCATATATATTCAACATTTCAGTAAAAATTTGTCTAATGGTTTCACCAGAATGTTGAAATTGCTCTCATGCGTTCCAATTTTTTTCTTTAGATCCAAGAATGAACAGTGATATTGCTAGCTTTTCCATTGCAAATACATTCCCATGCTTTAAGCCATAATTTGTTGTCAAATCATTCAACAAACAATAAAATATAGCCTTTGACATCCTAAAACTCTTCATACAACGGCTTTGATGGCCATTCAATATCTCTTGCACCCATATTTCACCAGTATATTTTGAATTCATACATGGTTACTTATTAAAATAAGTTTGATGATGCATCCTAATGAAAGTTGTTGCAGTATCTTCCATTTCATAATTATAGCTATTATCTTGCTCAATTTGTGTAACAATTGTAGCTATTCTCTGTTGATCCTCTTCATTTAATTCAGCATTATCATAATTCATCTGAAAATGGTCATACCAATTATTAAAAATCATCCATAACCTGTAAAGATAAAACAAGAAATACATATTCATATTTATGAGATTGAAATGAAAAGGAAATAAAACATTTTATACATACATCAAAAGAAACATAAAACAAACTAAACATCCAAATGTCCGCTAAAGTTTACAAAGTAAAAGTCATAAAAGTGCAAAATATTACAAAGTTAGGACTAATAAGATATCATACAATTTTTACAGACAAAACATGATCATATCATCATAAAACATCCATGACCTAGGAGCACTTATCATACAATTTTTTAAAGACAAAACATGATCATATCATCATATCACATCCATGACCTAAGAGACTTGTCATACAATTTTTTAAAAACAAAACATGATGATATCATCATATCACATCCATGACCCACAAGCACTTGGAGGAGGAGGAGGAGGTGGAGGTGTTTGCTGAAATGGTCGAAAACCACATGAAGTTGTTGCTAGCAAGGAAGAAAAACGTGCAGTAGCAATAAATTGATCATACTCACACTGCAGCCACCAAGACCTAATATCGGCATCTAAATTTAAGAATATCTCCCTTTTCACCGGTGTTTGGAATATGTGAGTGGCAAAATAATAAAGATAATGCTTTTTTGGAATTTCTTCTTCCATAGCACGTAACGCATCCATTGCCTCTGAAACAAAATACGGGGAGTGAGGAAAGACAATTTCATTTACTAACCTCCTTTGGTTACCAATGCTACTACATAGTTTGTCAAGTTGAGTAGCCAATATCTTTCCTACCGATCTTTTGCTTGAAGTTTTTTTACCTTTATCTTTTGTAACTCCAATTCGCTTATCCTAAGTAGAAGTTCCAGGAGAGGCATTTAAATTTGTATCATCATTATGTGCAATCTCATTTTTAGTAGTATCAATTTCATTAGAATCTCCAATCCCTCAACAGGTGTAGCATCCTCCGCGAAAGCTTCACCTGGAAGAACACCTGATGAAGGTGCCCATGCATGCTCTCTGGTGGCCACAGTATCACCAAACATTTGCCACAACATTTCGTTCAAGCCTAGCTCTATTCCTCTCTTCTTAAATGGTTTGTAGTCACTATTTTCCTACATAATATTAAAATGGTAAAATGTTATTTTCAAATTCTGATAGTAGTATCAATTAGAATTGCTACTACCATAACACATTTAAAAAATATTAATACATGTAACACTAACCTATTTTTTTTTATCCCACCACTCCTCAGTTGCATCGACAATCTTTCATTGGACACCATCCTAAACCCGTAGAATTCCTAGTTAGCTCAATCCACAACCTCCAATCTTTCTTTAATGTGTCCCATTTATTTTTCAGTTGAGACTTTCCATAATTTTTTCCTGTTCTAGCTCTAAAAAGGGCAATGATATTTTCCCATCCTTTCGAATTCAAATAAGTTGTTGGTCTATTACCAGCATTAACTTCGTTGACGCAAAGTTCACATAATATCCTAGTTAGCTCATCATCCCAAGTAGCTTTTGTTGCTATGGTAGTATCACCCTCAACTGTGGTTCTTGTCTTCACCATCTATTGTTATTTTACATTTAATAAATTATTCCTCATATTATTTCAAATATAAAACTAGACCAATAAACATAAATACCAACGCCAAAAGCATGAGTAATCCAACACAAATCCACCTCAATAAAAAAATAATATTAATAATACTAATAATAAAGAACAACACATACGATATAAACTAATATTTATGATGGAATTAAGCTACCTTTGTGAAATCCCCAATTTCAGGAAATTCCTCCATAATTATAAAGTATGTTAGCTTAAATGAAAATAAGTAGATATGAGAATTATGAAGTATGAAGGATGTATGAAACATGGAAGAAGTAATGAAATGGAAGGTCAAATAGTCAAAGAAGTAAATTATGATATTATGAGAATGCTTATAGTATGGCAAAATAAATGTAAGATTTTGTACAATTAAATATCAAAATTAAGTGTAATTAAAGACAAGTGTTATATGGAAGAAAGGAGACCAATTAAGTGAATGGTCAAATAAGGATGGTCAAAGGTTAAGGGCTAAGATGAAGTAATTTAATTGGATGAAGATGAAACAAATATCAGATTTCATAATTTGATGATATATGTGGCCAATAGGAGGAAAGAGAAGAAAAGGAAGAGAATTAAGGGTCAAAAGGTCAAAAGCATGGTCAATGGCTGAGATGAATTATGGATTTGCATGCATTTAATGCATATTGCATGAGTCACCCTTCAGCCATCATCACCCCTACGGCAGCAATCCTTTCCAGCCCTCTCCCTTTCGTTCTCTCCATTTCTCCAAGCTTCCAAGTCTCCATCCATAGCTACCTTGACAAGCTACCTTATTCCTCCATCGATCCTTTTAGCTAGTTGAATGAAAATTGATCCTTGTCACTAGACTAAGTGATATCCGAAGTTTGGTAGATTGAATCTAAGTATTGGAGGAGATCTCAAAGTTTGAGATTTTGGTCACTAGCAAAAGGTAAGAGAAGAAGATGATTTGTTCAATTATGTTCATGGTATGGTGTTGTACTGAATTAGTATAACATGTTTATGGCAAATTCTTAAATGTTTGCTTTGATATGATGATTTTAGATTTGAAGAAGAAAAAGGTTAGGGTTGGTGAACCAAGTGATTTCCTGTTCTCGAAGTAATCGAGGTAAGGAATTTATGTAACGGACGTAAGGCGGCTATGTCCGCATGTTTTATGATATTCTTATGTGGTTTGGAAAGAAACATCAGCTGATTTCATGTAGGAAAAATGACATTCTCGGACTTGTCTCCTAGTACCAATTAGGCTAGGAGCAGCCGACTGCCTTAAATAGCACCGACTGCTTAGAGACAACCAAAACGCCGTTTTTCGAAAAACTGATTCAAACCATTCAACTGCTATGTAAGCCAGTCGACTGCTATTTACCCAAAAGCATTCTGTTTCAAACCAGTCGACTGCTATATGGGACAGTCGACTGCTATTTGCTAAAATGCATTCTGTTTCAAAAACAGTCGACTGCTATATGTACCAGTCGACTGCTATTTCTTAAGAAGCATTCTGTTTGAAAACCAGTCGACTGCTATATGGACCAGTCGACTGCCCTCATGCGTTTTCAAAATGAAAAATATTAGAATTTTAAATAAAGAGAATTTCGATAAATGAAAGTATGAAGCAGCAGCCGATTGCCTTATGAGGCCAGTCGACTGCCTTGTTTTGAAAAGAGGTTTTCAAACCTATTTCAAGAAGGTATAAAATGTCATGGCAAAAAAAGCTATATGGCATATGTTTTGAGATTATGCACTTTTATGTTTATAATAGGGGTTCTGATCAAGTCCCGAAATGATGTATGTTTGGCTGAGGAACCATAAGTCAGGCCTCAGTCGCTACAGAAGGACACCTGACTAGTGTTACTATAGCCCCCGACAGTTGGCCAAATTTGTCTATGTTTCATGTTCGGCTAAGGGAGGATTCCTAGCCTTACGGGGTACGCCACATGATGATGATGATGCAGTGCATAACTCCATAAAAGCACAAATAGTTTTTATGTTATCAAAAAACTATATGTATATGCAATTTCGAAGAATAAAGAAATCGAAAGTACTTGGTGTACTCGTATAAGAAGTTTTAAAAGAAGTATATGATGTATGATTTCAAGAAAGTATAAGATGTTTTAAGAGAAGTATGTATGTATGTAAATGATATTTGAAAGAAGTACTTAAAGTATGTTTTGAATGAAGTATATGACGTATGTTTTCCATGATGATTTAAAAGAAGTATACGATGGGTGTTTGCATATGCTACTTTAAAGAAGCACATGATTTACTTGATTTATAAGCATATGCTATTATGAACTTTCTATATTTGATGAAAGTACATGAATATGCTTTATAATGATTTTACATGACATTATAGAGCCAAGTAGGAAAAATGCATATAGAGGCATAGTACGCTCTTTTACATATTTTTCTTACTGAGCGTAAACTCACCCTTTTACGACCATTTTTCCTACAATTACATGAAGTGAGCCTCGCTCCGATTAGAGGAGCCTGATTTTGAAAGATCGTAGTGTACCTTCTTGATACACTTCCCGGTTAGCATAGAAGGTATACTTATATGTTTATGTATAGTTAATTGTAATTCAACTACAGTACAGTACAAGTAGCAATTATGTTTATAAGATGTCGGGGATGTAAGTTAAGACGATGTGTAAGATCCTGTGGAATGGAATGATATTTATATATATCATTTTATGTTTATGGAAAGTAAATAAATTTGTATGAGCTATTAAATAATTAGCTTAAGGGTAAGGAATGATTGGCACTGATGAACTAAATCAATTAATGTCGATAAGATAATAAGAAAAAGTTAAGTGATAAGATGAAGTGGCGGGGACGTCACAACCTTGTACTCCTTCCTATATATTGAAATCTGCCAATAAGATTACATTACAATTGGATGGTCCAAAACCTTGTTCCAACAAATTTTGGCATATCATATATCAAATAATAATCAACCAAAAATTTATAATATAAAATAATAACTAATTAACTAAATAATAACTAAATTTTAAGTCCTTAGTTAGGCTCAAAATTTTATAAAAATTTGTGCAGTAAAAACTCTATAATTCTATAAAAAAAATACATGCATTCAATAATAAAAAAATGACATGAAATCGATAGAAATTACCACTTTCTTCTTTAAAATATTTTATCTTTTTCTCTTATTCAATATAAAACCATTATATTATCATATCTGAGAGCAACTAAACTTCTTCATCTGTAACATCCCAATCCCACAGTATATTAAAATATTCACTTATAAATCACACTTACTTACTGGTTGGGCTGTCTGTGATACTTAACAACTCTTAACACTTAATAAGAATTAGTACTCTTGTTCCTCGTACTAATATGGAAATATGAATTATTAAATTGTTTCCTTAAGATGTATCTACATTCCTTTCTATTAAAAGTAGTATTGTAAAATTTTACTGAATATATAAAAGAATACAACATACCTTCGATATCGAATCTCTGGAGGGTAATTCTCTTAGTTCTAACTCAACAATCTGTGGAGTGGAAAATAAGGAGTGAGCAACAACGTGCTCAGTAAGGAAGGTGTATGCTGCTTTATAAAGATAAAAATTATATCCCCAAAACAACTTAATTATCCTAACGATCAAACTCATTAGGAAAAACAATGAATATAGTTAACCTTAAACAGATTCAATGGATCCTTTCAGTAAACAGAAATCAAATAGTTGAGACTAAGGCAACAAACAAATCATGCTCTCATTATTCCCTCAGGAACACAAGTCCGCTTTTGGGGTGCACCTGTAGGTCATCGCCCCTCACGGCTATCTCAGCTAGATCTATGGCCATAATCTATAGGTGGTCCTCGGGTCCACTTGCCAAGTGACCTCGAGACTGCTGATGACTTGGCGAGTCTGTCAGCCTTGTGACGCCCTGGAGTGCACTCGTTGGTCTATTGACCTGAGTCATCGCCCCAAGTGGGTCACGCAATTACATGAATAATAATGCATGAACTCAGGGCCTAAAGTCTCAAAAATTACTTTATATCTCATGAAAAACCTTTATGGAATTATTTCATAATTTCTATCATTTTTCTCAAAATGATTTGCTTTCCAAAAGGTTTCATATTTTTTGTTTACAAATATATTAAAAACAGTCCATTTTCACCAATTTACGCATGAGAAAATATGGATTAAATTGGCTCGCCAGGGTCAGTTCACCCATAATGGCTCGCCTATAATCCGTTCGCCTGCCAACAGTGGCATTTAAAACCAAAGTGAAACTGGCTCGCTCATGACAGCTCGCCATGGTCAGTTCGCCCACAATGGCATTGCCCATGGTCAACTCACCCATTTTTATTGAAAATATGGGTATTTTCTTTGGCTCGCCCAAAAATATGCTAAAACAGGGGTCGCCCGCCCAAACAACATAAAAGGGTTCACCCACATTGGCTCGCTCGGATTTCAATTAAAACAGGGTCACTCACCCAAGATACCATAAAAGGGTTCTTCCCCAAAAATCATAAAAGGTTTAGTTCGCTCACCATGACCAGTTCGCCCAACAAACAACACAGGGGTCGGCTATCTTTGTAGCTCGCCCAAATCAAAATACTTCTCAAACAAAATGCATGTCATAAACCAAATATTTCTTAAATATTTTCATAATCTTTACTCCACATGACATGCATTCACTTTACACACATCTCCCTTACCTGGTATTACGAAGCCTTGCTTCCTACTAGCCTTTATCAATTTCTAATTCTCGGTTGTAAAATAATTTATGAAAACTATTAATATTTCTGCCCGAATCTTTCCAATATATTGGCGAGACTTGAGGCTATTCCTTAGCTCACCCAATATACTTGCCATTCATATAATGGCTTATGCGTGGGAGCTCACCCACACTGCAACTCAACTCGCCATGTTCATGAATTTCAGTTCGCCATCGTGGTGTTTATTCAGAGATGGGCTCGCCCAACATTACTCGCCGTTCTTATTGGCTTATTCGTTGGAGCTCGCCCAACATGGGAGCTCGCCCCATAATTCTACTTGCCTTTCCAATGTTTGTGAGTTTGCCATTCTCGCCTTTTGGGTGATCATTGGTCCTCGCCCATCCGGGCTATTATTTGATTCCATAAGATGTTGGTGAATATTGTATCGTCATTTCATAAATTCCATTGAACTCGCCTCGCTCGCCTATTTGGCAAGCAGTTAAGTAATTCTGTTCACCGTTCGCCCCTAGTGTTTCCTTATTCATTCTTGATTATTTTCCATCTAGTTTCTTATATATTCCAACAATACTTAACTAAAATCAGGCTATATCTATGTTTATTACGTTGTAAAACATATAAATCTAGCATTAAATATTAAGAGAACCATAAAATATGGAACTCACCTTAACTAAGTTGCACTTGCAGAACAGAGTGCTTTTCTGCCTCACTTAGCTTTACTTTGCTCATTCCTCAGCTCTTCACACATTGGATAAATGTTTAACTAACTAAGGATGAAGTTTCATGGCTCATGTATAAGAGGAATGGAAGAACTAATTGTGAACTTGAAATGAAAACAGAATGGGCCAGAAGGATTTTGAAGAAGATGAAGTTTGTTAAATTGGTTTTCCTTGTGGATTCCTTCTTATATACTCATTCAAATTCACTTAGAACCTACCACCTGTTCTTATCCCGTTTTCTTTTATCATTTCATGCATTAAAAACCAAAGAAAACTGCAGCAAAAAGGAACGGTGGTGAAGTCCTTACTGCAATCCGTTTTTGACTAACTTCACTTTGCCATTTATTGCCTAGCCCAATTTGTCAAGAGAAGAGAAGTGGCGTGAAGTCCACTATAGCCCCTTTCCTTGACTTTTCTCTTTCTTTTTATCACTTCCTCTCCTCGCCACTTCCAACCAACGGTTATTGACTTTGTTTTATCTCATTTGTTCATTTGTTTCTTCATTTATTCAACACTTCATTTAATGCTTTCACACTTCAACCAATAGGGTTTATTGTATACATGAACTTAGACGTGGCAAACGATGGGTCGGATTGGGTTTGGGTTCGATTATTTCGGATCGGATCATTTCGGATTAATGAAAAATCGGTTCAATTTGGGTTCGGATAAGGTCGGGTTCGGGTTAATGGAAAAACGGGTCATTTCAGATTCGGGCTAATTCGGATTCAAGTCAATTCGGGTTCGGGTCAAGAAAAATTCGAATCATTTCGGATTCGGATCATTTTGGTTTTGGGTCAAGTCGAGTCGGGTCGACAAGAGGTTTAATCACTGGCCATTTTGGATCCTTTGGAACAACTCTTTGAATTTAAAGGAAGATCAAGTTTGATGAAGGAAAGATTGGATCATTTCAAATTTAGATCATTTTGATTTCAAGTCAAATCAAGTTTAAGTTGAATAAAAATCAGGCCATTTGAGTTTGTAGTATTTTGAGTTAGGTGCTTTACATTCAAAAGATTGCCTTATTGGCGGGGATTGATTCTTCCATCATTGGAATTTACACTTATTTCATGTTATGATATTAATCATTTTCAATTTGTTAACTTCAAAGATAATATAATTAAATTATATAAAAATTAAAATATTAAATATTTAAAAGTAATTTGTTAATAATATGAAATTATATTAAGTTAAATATAAATTTAACTTTTCCAAACTAAAACGATAGAGAGAAAGGAAGATAGAAGCGTAAAAATATTTGGAGGGAACGGAAATTCTTTTGCAAAAATTTTAAGTATTTTTGGATCCTACTCCATACCTACAATTAAAAGTTTGTTTTAAAATTACATCAACTAGATCTAGATTTGGCTTTGGGTTGGGAATTAAGAACTAAGAATAAGATATATAATTACAAATAAGACAATATTTATATAAAGTATCATGTCATGGGTGAAATAATTAAAAAAGAAAATTTTAGCCCATATATATAAATATATATATATATATATATATTAATACTTCTTTTATGTTAACACACATTATATGTTTTATAAAATTAGTTCATGTATTATACATAAACTAATTATAAAATTTTATATTCTTTATTAGAGAAAAAAAGAGTGATAATATAATAGTTGTAACTTGTAACTTGTACGGTACCGGTAGTAATAGCATTTGCATAGAAAAAATATGTATTTCATGTAGTTAATTCTAATTCAAATCATAAAAGTTGGATATTATACTTTTAAAATTAAAAACAACACATCTATACTAAATAACATGTAAGTGTAACAATAAGAAATTATTGTTTGAACAATAGCAAAACTTTTTTCTTGTAAAGAGATTTGAACTTTAGAAGAAAATAATACCCATTGCTAATTGATTTACCAAGTGAACCAACCTTAAAATATATATTAATTTTTATTAAAATATATTTATGTTAAAACAAGTTGTATTTTAAAGATTAATTATCAAATTTAATGAAACGTCATTGGCAAAAATAATGAAACATAAAAATAAAATTAATTATAAATTAAGATAATAAGAGTTTTAAATTTTAAATATAAGGTACTAAATTAAATTAATAACCATTTCATAATATATTAAGGACAATTCTAAACACATTTACATATATGATACTTTAACTTTAGTATCACGTGAATCTTAACAAATATATATCCAAAGTTAAATTAAATGATCCAATAATATGATCATTGATCAAGCTAATTTTTATTACATGAATATATTATAAGAAGATGAATGTTTGAAATTAAAAACAATGTTATCCTTTAATCCATGAATATGATAATTGATAATAGATTGAAACTAAAAACATTTTACATTAAAGGTAAAAGTTTAATAGCATGCTGCATGCAACTTAAAATCAAATGGTTTATGTAAAATGACTAATGTGCATTGTGTCTTACAAATTTATTAATCATCCTTAAGAGCTAAAGCCTAGAGGTCTTTCATGTAAATGTGAAATGTCTAATTATCTCTCAAGTTTAAAATTCAATTAGATTAAAATTTGACACCAACATATTAAAATTAATTCATCATTGGAGTAAAATTTAATTAACTATTTTGTATTATAAATATAAATATTGAAATTGAGACTTAAAATATAGTTTGTTATTTCAATAGATTTAATTAATATTAAAATAAAAAAAAAGAAAAAAAACCCAAAATGGAAAGAGCTGGTGCCGTGCACGCCACCAGCTCCTGTCGCCTCTCACAGCCCCTCTTCCAGGCACAACTTCTGTTCATCAGCCACCCAAACAATCTGCAATTGCCTCATCCCTATGACAGCCATCTCTCATCCCCATAACAGCCACCTTAGTGACTAAATTTGACTGCTAATATCCCTTAGACTGAAAAATGAAAGTTGGACAATATGAATGAATCGTGAATGCGATTACAACTCAGACTAATTCCTCTGAAACAGAAATATTCTTGGAGCCCAACCTTGCACCGGTGACCATTCATCGTTGCCTTTCAATCTCACCAAGGATCGAAGAGCATCATCATCACAACCTTCCACCGTTGACACCACCTATCCTCACCTTCACCAACACCCCAAAGCCCCTCCATACCGACAACACCTAAAAACCAAAGACATCGAACAGCCCACAAGTGAGATCCATACCATTTACCTAAAATCAGAAAACCTTTTGAAACTACTCCCCTGAGACTTACCCAAAGGCTACAAATTAATTCAAACCCAAAATACCCACAAGAAGCAGCAAAATGGAGCTACTGTTGTTCGCACCTCTCACCCTTAATTGAGGAAATCAAGAGACTGTGGCCAGCGATGCCAGTGGCTGAAAGGAGAAGAAGCTTTGCAAAAGAAGTGCTCGGTCTAGGAGAAAGGAGGAAGAGTGGGGGAAGCCGTTAAGCTCATTCTGATTGAAGAACAGAAAGTGGCTAGAAATTCAACTGAAGTAAGGTAGATTTAATATTTATTGTCATTATTATTTTATGTGCTTTGATGTATTTTGTTAAGATATTTTACTATTTTTATGTGCTTTGTCAGAGAAGTATTGATTGCATTAGCCAAGTTGTTCATGTGCTATGATGTATTTTTTAAGAGATTTTACTATTTTCATGTGTTTTATAAGAGAAGTATTGATTATATTAGCCAATTTTTTTTATTAGTTGTAACTTGTACGTGTTATCTTATGGGTTGATGTTTTATTTCTATTAGTTATACGCCCGGTCACCTGCATCAAACAAGTCCAAAGTAATTTTTTATTTTGTTTGTTTATGTATTAATACTCAATCCTTGTAAGTCCTTGCTCACCTGCCATGTTTGGTTAATTTTTTGTCTTCCATAGTTTTTTTTTTCCCGAATTTTGCTTTTCTAGTTTTTTAATTTTATAACAAAGATATTTTTTTGGCCAAAATATAACGAAGATATTTGATTTGAAAATAATTATAAGTATTGAAACTTGAATTTTAAATAGATAAAATTTTTGTACTTTAAAAATAAAAATACTAATATTTGAATTAATGCTTCATACTTTTTTTAATATTTTGAGTGTAAAAGATGAATTCTATAAAAGTGAAAACAGAAATATTATTAACTCGAATTTCATAACTTTAATCCATTTATATGTATAAAAGTTATTATATGATATTTGGATCCTTTCCATTTTAATAGAATACGATAATAAAAGCTTATTAGAAAAAGTAAGCATGTAATTAGCGAAGTACAACGTTATCAAAAGTGACTTTGATCGCAAAATTTTAAATTTTTTTTCTTTTCCAGAAAATTCTTTTTTGAAGGTATTTTTCTTTTGAAAATGGAAAATTATATTCTATTTAATTTATTTTTCTGTAAAGAAGGCTTATTAAAATTTTGGCAACTAATTAAATGTTTTTGTAACCAAAAAAACTAATTAAATGTTTTGATGATTATATTCCTTATGTTATATTAAATTTTATCTTTTTTTGAAGTCATATATTAACTCAATTAAGATGGAAATCTTGAGACATTGAGGTCTTTGGCTCTTAGCCTCTCAAATTCAAGTCTTACTATATGTGAATCTAAATTTAGTTATTAAATGAGTTATTTATTAATTTAGTTAGTTAAGTTGAGTAATTTTCATATAGTTGATCCAACCTACCCATTGTTATTGTCCTTCATGTGACAGGAAAAAAAAAAGAAAAAAAAACATAGAAGTGAGCCTAACTAATAATATGCTATATACAGATATACTAAACTACACATGATTTTTTTTATAAAATTATAATAAATAATGCATGTGACCTCTTACGGTCTTCTACAAAATTATAACAAACTATACACATGGTCTCGTACAAAATTATAACAAATCACCGATGACTGATGACTTCTTACTTGGTGTCCAATATAGTATTGTTTCTATTATTATCTTTTGGCCTTAATTATATTTATTTGTCAGTTATCTCTTAATAACTTTATTCATATCTCCTAAATAGTAAATAATCTAAACTTTTAATTTTGTTTTTTTTGCTATTGGTAGGAGTTGTGGATATGGAATTAAATCAATCAGTGAGTGTTAATTACAATAATGATGAGCAAGAAGTTGAGAGCCAAAGTAAAGTTTCTTCTACTTCTTCAAGGAGATTTAGCAAGGTTTAGAATGGCTTTGACATTATTGAAGGGCAATCTCCATCTAAAAAGCCAAAAACCAAATGCAAGCATTGTGGTAAATCCTATGGTGCAGCATCTGTAAGTGGTACTTCCAACCTTAAACGTCATGCGCAAACTTGTCTTAAGCGACCTAAGGAGGAAACTACTAGTAATATGAATGTAGATTAACAAGTTTATCGTGAATTGGTTGCTAAGGCTATTATAAAACATGGGTATACATTCACATGGGCTGAACATGATGCAAATAGGGAAATTCATGTTTTTCTTAATAGTACTGTTCTAACTGTTAGTAGGAATACTATCAAAGCTGATTGTTTGAAATTGCATAAAAAATTGAAAGAAAATTGAAGTCTTAGTTGGGAAAGATTTCTGGTAGAATTTGTTTGACTAGTGACATGTGGACATCATGCACAAATAAAGGGTATCTTTGTCTTACTACACACTTTGCGGATGAAAATTGGATGCTGCAAAGTAAAATTTTGAATTTTTGTCATGTTCCACCTCCACATAAGGCAAATGCTTTGTGTAGTACTGTCCACACTTTATTGAGAGATTGGGGCATTGAGAAGAAAATTTTTAGTATTACTTTGGACAATGCACGTAATATGGATAACATGCAAGATTTGTTGCGTAACAAACTTGTTCAACAGGATGCTTTACTATCTCATGGTGCATTTTTTCATATTCGTTGTTGTGCTCATATTTTGAATCTCATTGTCCAAGAGGGTTTGAAAGTGCTTGGTAAAGCTTTGGATAAAGTTAGGAATAATGTAAAGTATGTTGTGGGGTTAGAATCAAGAGTGATGAAGTTTAAAGAATGTGCAAGGCAGGTTAATCTAGAGCATACAAAGGGATTGTGGTTGGATGTACCCACTAGATGGAATTCAACTTATTTAATGCTTGAGAGATACCTCTTTTATTATAGTGCTTTAAAATTTTGCCCACAGAAGATGCAAACTTTTGACTTAAAGATCTCCCAACAGAAGAAGAGCTGCATAGGTTTCAACAAATTTGCAAGTTTTTGAAGCCTTTTTATGACATTACTACTTTGTTTTCTGGAACAAATTATCCTACTGCCAACTTATATTTTGACAAAGTGTGCAAGATTCATTCTAATATTAACAGGGAAATACAAAGTTTAGATAGCAATTTGAGAGAAATGGCTCTATCAATGCAAGGAAAGTTTAATAAATATTGGGATGAACATTGTACTGTGTTGGCTTTTGCTATCATACTTGATCCGCGCTTCAAGATGAAATTCATAAAATTTTCTTTGAAAAAGTTTGATGTGGATTATGAGAACAAGTCTAGAAATATTCTTGACCAGCTCAAAAAATTCTTTAAAGAGTATGAGAAGGTTAAATCTAGAAATCCAAGCATGGGTAGAGGGAATGATCAAGATGGTGGAAAAGAACTTGATCAAAATCTTATGGTAAGTTTTTTTTTTTAATATTCATTTCATTGTTTTTTTGCATGATGTAAAGTTTATTTGATGTTTAATTTAATTTTAAATAAAGTTTGTGTTTGAATATTCATTTTTTTGTGTTTTTCTTGTTTTAGGAATTTGAATTTTATGACTTTGATGACGATGGATCTATTTCAAGTTCAGGTAAGACACAATTGGAGCTCTATTTGAATGAGCCTAGAGTTGAGCTCAACAAGTCTTCGTTTGATGTTCTTACTTATTGGAAAGATAATTATTTTCGATATCCTAAGCTTGCAATGATGGCAAGAGATATATTGAGCATACCCATCACCACTGTTGCTTCAGAATCGACATTTAGTATTGGTGGAAGGGTTTTGAACAAGTGGAGAAGTTCTCTCTCATGGACAAATGCTCAAATGTTGATAACTACTAGTAATTGGTTGTACGGATATGAGGGTAACATATACATATTAAAATTGTTATAGAATTTTTTATAACTAATAATTATTCTCAATCATAATGTGTTTTTTTTGTTTATTTATTAGCTTTTGAAAATCATGAGGACAACTTAGAGATTATGGGAGAAGAGATAGATCTTACTAGCTACATGAGGGCTTTGTCGATGGCATCAGAAGAAGATCAAATATTGGGGATTGAAGAACTGTATAAAGAGGTTGAAGAGGAAGAATAGAAAGATGAGGCAAAGATCTAAGTAGTCTAATTTTTTTAGAAGCTTGTTTGATGGGTACTTTTTTGTTAACGAATTGAAGTTGTTTTTTTTTTACTCTACTTGGCTTGCATTGATAATAACAGTGATGAATATTGTGGTTGTTTTAGTACTTTATGAATTAAGTAATGAAATTGCCTCACCATCTACACATTTCTAACAATTCTGTATTTATGTATGTATAAGAATGACACATGAATAAATAATTAATACAACTTGTAAAGAATAAACTATAAAGCCATAGCCAAAAAATCAAATGAATGAATACAAATTTTAATTGTTGGTAAAATAGTTTAATACAATTGATATATTAAACATTTATTGTTAGTTCTACATTTAAAGTCAAGTTCAACTTAATTTAGATTCGGATTAATTCGGATTTGGATCAAGTCGGGTTTGGGTCAATTTGATTTCGGATTAATTTGAGTTCGGATTAATTCGGTTTGGATCAGGTGGGTTCAGGTTAATATAAATTCGGATGAATTTGGGTTCGAATCAATTTGGATTCGGATCAAGTCAAGTTCAGATCAATGTGAATTCATATCAATTTGGTTTCGGATCAATTCAGTTTCGGATCGGTTCGAATTTGGGTTGTTGATTTTTTTCGTCAAATCGGATTGGTCGGATTTGGTTTCGGGTTGGTCGTGTTGGTTTTTCGGGTTGGATCAATTTTTGCCACCTTTACATGAACTTCATTTTATTTCATTTGCATTTTTTTTAACCGAATGCTTTCTATGCATCTCTTAAATACTCAATCCTAATTCATATACACCATATTGTAAATCATAACTTAAAATGAAAAGTGGAAAGTCACATTCAATGATTCTTTAATTTCACTAAAAGAATTTATTTCCACTATCTATCATGTACAAATATGGTATATAGTATAATAAAATTCGGGTCTTACATTTCTCCCCACCTTAAGAAATTTGGTCCTCCAAATTTAACTCGAACTTATCACTGAAAGAGCTCTGGATACCTCTCACGCATAAGGCTCTCTAACTCCCAAGTAGCCTCCTCCTCGTTATGATACTGCCAGAGCACTTTAACCAAAGGAATTATCTTAGATCGCAATAGCTTATCTTTCCTATCCAAGATCCATATCGGTTTCTCAACGTAACTCATATCCTCTCTGATCTCCAGTGGCTCATGTCGAATCACGTGAGACGGATCTGGATGGTACTTTCTCAACATCGAGACATGGAATACGTTATGCACTCCTGACAACTCTGGTGGTAGTGCTAACCGATATGCCACATCTCCCACACGATCTAAGATCTCATAAGGCCCAATGTATCAAGGACTCAACTTTCCTCTCTTCTCGAATCTCATTATACCCTTGGACGGTGAAACCTTTAAAAACATATAATCACCCGTTACAAACTCTAATGGTCGGTGTCTAGTATCTGCATAACTCTTCTGCCGACTCTGAGCCTTTCACATATCATCGTACATCACGAAAAGCCTGCTCGACCAAATCGGGAGCTAATAATTTACGGTCACCCACTTCTTCCCATGCTATCGGAGATCTACATCGTCTGCCATACAAGGCCTCATAAGGTGCCATGCCAATACTCGTATGAAAGCTAGTATTATAAGCAAACTCTGCTAGGGGTAAGTGATCGTCCCGTGAGCCTCTAAAATCCAGTGCATACGCTCTCAACATATCCTCGAGCGTCTGTATCGTACGTTCAGACTGTCTATCACTCTGTGGATGAAAGCGATGCTAAAATTCAGCTGGGATCCCATAGCCTCCTGAAATCTCTCCAAAAAATGAGAGGTGAAGCGGGAGTCCCTATCAGAGGTGATACTCACTGGAACACCATGTAACCTTACTATCTCCTGACATACAAATCGGCCAAAGCACTAACTGAATCTCTAGATCTCATGGCTAAGAAATGAGCAGACTTAGTCAATCTATCCACTATCACCCGAATAGCATCATAGCCCTTCCGGGTTCGTGGTAATGCCACAATAAAATCCATAGTAACATGCTCCCATTTCCACGTAGGAATCGATAATGGTCAAAGCATACCTGCCGGCTTCTGATGCTCAATCTTAATCTGTTGGCATGTTAGACATCTTGCAACAAAATCTGCGATGTCCCTCTTCATCTTAGGCCACCAATACACTCTCCGGAGATTCTGGTACATCTTAGTACTACCCGGATGTAATGTATATCTAGAGGTATGGGCCTCTGATAAAATCAAATCTCTAAGCTGCTGATCTCTGCGAATACATATCCGACCTCTAAACCTCAGTATCTCATCGATGCCAATCTCAAAATCCGGCTCAACTCCCATTTGAATCTGACTGGCAATCCCAATGCAAAAATCATCATTCTCTGAGCTTCCTTGATTCGATCTATCAAATCTGGCTCTATACGAAAACTAGCCGTAAATCCATACTGGTCAGAGGAAACAACTGTCAGGCTGAGGTTAAAGAACTGCTCTATCAAATCATGTTCCCTGATCATCATGTAAGATACCATGCCAACATGCTTACGGCTCAGTGCATCTGCTACTACATTAGCTTTACCTAGGTGATACAAAATCTCACAATCATAATCCTTTAATAGTTCCATCCACCATCGCTGCCTCAAATTCAACTCTCACTGTGAGAATATATATTTCAGACTCTTACGGTCTGTATATATCTAAAATTTCTCCCCATACAAGTAATGTCGTCATATCTTCAGTGCAAACACTACTGTGGCTAGCTCCAAGTCATGTGTCGGGTAATTCCTCTCATGATCCTTCAACTGTCCAGAACCATAGGCTATAACCCGACCATGCTGCATGAGCACACACCCTAAACCTTGAGCGGATGCATCGGTATACACATAAATCCTCCTGATCCGCTAGGAAGGGCTAATACGGGGGCAGTAGTCAATCTCCTCTTAAGCTCAAGAAAACTACGCTCACACGCATCATTCCACTCAAACTTTACATCCTTACGTGTGAGTCGTGTCAATGGAGCAGCAAGCCTAGAAAATCCCTTCACAAACCTGCGATAATATTCGGCAAGACCTAAGAAACTCCGTATCTCTGTAATCGTGTTAGGCCTTTCCCACTGAACAACAGCCTCTATCTTAGACGGATCAACTGACACCCCGTCCCTCGACACTACATGTCCGAGAAATATTATATGGTCAAGCCAGAACTCACATTTACTAAGCTTAGCATACAATTTCTGCTCTCTGAGGGTCTGTAAAACAATCTGTAAATGCTGCTCGTGCTCCTCCGGAGTCTTAGAATAAATCAGGATGTCATCTATAAATACTATGACAAACTTATCCAAAAATGGATGAAACACCTCATTCATCAAGCTCATAAAAGCTGCAGGGGCATTTGTTAATCCAAAAGGCATCACTAGGAACTCATAGTGACCATAGCAAGTCCGAAATGCTGTCTTATGCACATCCGACTCCTTAATTTTCAACTGGTGATAGCTCGATCAGAGATCTATCTTGAAAAATACCTGTGCACCCCTGAGCTAATCAAACAGATCATCAATCCGAGGTAGTGGATACTTATTCTTAATGGTAGCCCGATTCAACATCCGATAATCTATACACAACCGGAGACTACCATCCTTCTTCCGGACAAATAATACTGGAGCTCCCACGGTGACACACTGGGACATCTAATAACTTTTGGAGCTGCTTCTTGAGCTCATCTAACTCTGTCAGTGCCATCCGATATGGGGGTTTAGAAATCGGCTCCGTACCGGGTACCAACTCGATCATAAACTCTGTCTCTCGATCCGGTGGTAACCCTGGTAAATCCTCTGGAAAGACATCCGAAAAGTCCTTAACCACAGGAATCTCTTGGATCTTTGGATGT
Organism: Heritiera littoralis; assembly: GCA_031772115.1. Lineage (NCBI taxonomy): Eukaryota > Viridiplantae > Streptophyta > Magnoliopsida > Malvales > Malvaceae > Heritiera > Heritiera littoralis. The sequence continues at coordinate 347,928 of JAPDPK010000171.1, read as the reverse complement.
TTCCTCTCTACCTTCTCCACACTAGCAATATATCCTTCATAAACATTCATACACAACCACAATTTCAGTACACATGTCATTTCACAAACATATATTCACATACTTTTTATTAATTTATAATAACTTTACAATGTACTTTTCTGGGTGAGAGAAGGTAATAAACTTAGTATTACAATCCAAACTAACATGGTTCGCAGCTAACCAATCCATACCCAAAATGATATCAAAATCATATTTATCCAACAAAATTAGGTTAGTTGTCATAACCTTCTCTCCTATAGTCAATTTACAATTCCTATATACAACATCTGTCCTCTGAAAATCATTAAAAGGAGTTTTCACTTGCAAAGTATACTCTAACAACTCCAGCTTTACTGGGGTCCTGTTAGCATATGTAGGCGATAAGAACGAATGGGTAGAACCTAGATCAATTAAGGCAATTACGGGAATATCAAAGAGATAAACTTTACCTTTAATCACATCGATAGAGGCATCAGCAGTCTCCTGATCTAACGCGTACACCCGACCCTGAGTCACAACCTTCTTACCTTCTCTGCGGCTGTTGCCCGCTAGGCTGTGAGGGTGTCGCTTTCTCTGGCTCACTCTGAACTGCCGGGGCCGTTATCGAAGGTAATGCAGGAGGTCTAGTAGAAGCAGTTAACTCTCTGAGCATCGGACAATTCTTAATAAAGTGCCCCGTCTGTCCACATCTAAAACATGCCCAGAACATTAAAGGATAAGGGTGTGACCCATGCGACCTTCCACAATGTCTACATAAGGGCGCAACACTTCTCTGAGTAGTGGTGGGGCCACTAGCAGGAGTAGAAACTACTAGTCTATCAAATCTGGCCTCTGAAATTTGTATGCTCGTAGGTCTAGTCCTCTTAGGTTGCTCTCTACTTGATCTGTCCTCCATAAACCTCTTAGTCTTTCCCTTTGCTTTACCTTTACTCTTGCTACTGAAATCGAGTTGGAACTGCTCATAATCCCTCTCACATAGCTGAACCCGTCGAACTATCTCATCATAAGTCTGTATATCAAATGGGGCTAGCTTCATTCTGATGGAGGGTCTCAAACCAGCCCTAAACCTCAAAATCTTATATCTGGTATTTGCACTAGTTTGTGGATCAAAACGGCTCAATGTAGTAAATTTGGCCTCATACTCGTTCACTGACATGTTACTCTAAGCTAAATCCATGAATTTCTGCTGTAATTTTTCCTAAGTAGTGTCAGGAATATACTGCCTCCGAAAAGCATCCACAAAGATATCCCATGACAGATCCTGATGCTGAGCAAATAATATGATCTGATTGGCTTCCACTAATGTCTTGCATCATCTGCCAACTGGAATACTGCTAGGCCTACCTTCTCTGTCTTTGAACATCTCATAATCTTCAGTAATCTATCAATCTCAATAACCCATTGTTCTGCCGCCAATGGATCCCTAGTACCTTTAAACTTAGGTGGATCCAACTTCTTAAATGATTTCACCAATGCCACATCACAATATGACTCCACATCTCTAAGCGGCTGAATCAATGGCTGTGGTGGAGCTACTAGTGGCTGTGGTGTTGGTGGTTGAATAGGCTGAGGCTCAGGTACAACTGGTGTCGGTCGTGGCGGTACTGGCACCTCTATTGGGGTTGCGGGAGCTGTGGCTCTCTCCCTATCCACAACTCTATCCGCAGCTCTATCCGCCTGATACATAGCCATAAAATCGGCTACTAGCCTCTCCACTCGGCTCACACGAGTATCAATGCTCTCTGGCTGTATAGGACGTGGAGGTCTTGGGGCAGGTTCCGATGTCTGCGGTTTCAAAATCTGTGCCGCCTTACCTCGACCTATACCTCTCACTGAGCGTATCCTCCTCGTTCCACTCATATCTATACCACAGAGATCATTTATTACTTATCATTAATATATCAATTATATATTTAGATTATACAGTACTACAGGAAATGTTTGCTATTCACTTTTCGTTGTAAGCATTACTAGACATCCGACCAACCCTACTCTGATACTATTAAATCTGTAACATCCTAATCCCACAGTATATTAAAATATTCACTTATAAATCACACTTACTTACCGGTTGGGTTGTCTGTGATGCTTAACAACTCTCAACACTTTAATAAGAATTAGTACTCTTGTTCCTCGTACTAATATGGAAATATGAATTATTAAATTGTTTCCTTAAGATGTATCTACATTCCCTTCTATTAAAAGTAGTACTGTAAAATTTTACTGAATATATAAAAGAATACAACATACCTTTGATATCGAATCTCTAGAGGGTAATTCTCTTAGTCCTAACTCAACAATCTGTGAAGTGAAAAATAAGGAGTGAGCGACAGCGTGCTCAGTAAGGAAGGTGTATACTGCTTTATAAAGATAAAAATTATATCCCCAAAACAACTTAATTATCCTAACGATCAAACTCATTAGGAAAAACAATGAATATAGTTAACCTTAAACAGGATTCAATGGATCCTTTCAGTAAACAGAAATCAAATAGTTGAGACTAGGCAACAAACAAATCATGCTCTCATTGTTCTCTCAGGAACACAAGTCCGCTTTGGGGGTGCACCCGTAGGCCATCACCCTCACGGCTATCTTAGCTAGATCTATGGCCATAATTTATAGGTGGTCCTCGGGTCCACTTGCCAAGTGACCTCGAGACCGCTGATGACTTGGCGGGTCCATCAGCCTTGTGACACCCTAGAGTGCACTCGTTGGTCTATTGACCCGAGCCATCGCCCCAAGTGGGTCACGCAATTACATGAATAATAATGCATGAACTCAGGGCCTAAAGTCTCAAAAATTACTTTATATCTCATGAAAAACCTTTATGGAATTATTTCATAATTTCTATCATTTTCTCAAAATGATTTGCTTTCCAAAAGGTTTCATATTTTTTGTTTACAAATATATTAAAAACAGCCCATTTTCACCAATTTATGCATGAGAAAATATAGATTAAATTGGCTCGCCAGGGTCAGTTCACCCATAGTGGCTCGCCCATAATCCGTTCGCCCGCCAATAGTGGCATTGAAAACCAAAGTGAAACTGGCTCGCTCATGGCGGCTTGCCATGGTCAGTTCGCCCACAATGGCATTGCCCATGGTCAACTCGCCCATTTTTATTGAAAATATGGGTATTTTCTTTGGCTCACCCAAAAATATGCTAAAACAAGGGTCGCATGCCCAAACAACATAAAAGGGTTCGCCTACATTGGCTCGCCCAGATTTCAATTAAAACAGGGTCGCTCGCCCAAGATACCATAAAAGGGTTCTTCGCCCAAAAATCATAAAAGGTTTAGTTCGCTCGCCCTAACCAGTTCGCCCAACAAACAACACAGGGGTCGGCTATCTTTGTAGCTCACCCAAATCAAAATACTTCTCAAACAAAATGCATGTCATAAACCAAATATTTCTTAAATATTTTCATAATCTTTACTCCACAGGACATGCATTCACTTTACATACATCTCCCTTACCTGGTATTACGAAGCCTTGCTTCCTGGTCGCCTTTATCAATTTCCAATTCTCGGCTGCAAAATAATTTATGAAAACTATTAATATTTCTGCCCGAATCTTTCCAATATATTGGCGAGACTTAAGGCTATTCCTCTAGCTCGCCCAATATACTCGCCATTCATATAATGGCTTATGCGTGGAGCTCGCCCACATTGCAACTCAACTCGCCATGTTCATGAATTTCAGTTCGCCATCGTGGCTTTTATTCAGAGATGGGCTCGCCCAACATTACTCGCTGTTCTTATTGGCTTATTCGTTGGAGCTCGCCCAACATGGGAGCTCGTCCCATAATTCTACTCGCCTTTCCAATGTTTGTGAGTTTGCCATTCTCGCCTTTTGGGCGATCATTGGTCCTCGCCCATCCGGGCTATTATTCTGATTCCATAAGATGTTGGCAAATATTGTATCGCCGTTTCATAAATTCCATTGAACTAGCCTTAACCTTTGGGTGAGTACCCCTTGCTCACCTATTTGGCAAGCAGTTAAGTAATTCTGTTCGCTGTTCGCCCCTCGTGTTTCCTTATTCATTCTTGATTATTTTCCATCTAGTTTCTTATATATTCCAACAATACTTAACTAAAATCAGGCTATATCTATGTTTATTACGTTGTAAAACATAGAAATCTAGCATTAAATATCAAGAGAACCATAAAATATGGAACTCACCTTAACTGAGTTGCACTTCCCGAACAGAGTGCTTTTCTGCCTCACTTAGCTTTACTTTGCTCATTCCTCAACTCTTCACACACTGGATAAATGTTTAGCTAACTAAGGATGAAGTTTCATGGCTCATGTATAAGAGGAATGGAAGAACTAATTGTGAACTTGAAATGAAAACAGAATGGGCGAGAAGGATTTTAAAGAAGATGAAGTTTGTTAAGTTAGTTTTCCTCGTGGATTCCTTCTTATATACTCATTCAAATTCACTTAGAACCTACCACCTGTTCTTATCCCGTTTTCTTTCATCATTTCATGCATTAAAAACCAAAGAAAACTGCAGCAAAAAGGAACGGTGGTGAAGTCCTTACTGCAATCCGTTTTTTACTAACTTCACTTTGCCATTTATTGCCTAGCCCAATTTGTCAAGAGAAGAGAAGTGGTGTGAAGTCCACATTATAGCCTCTTTCCTTGACTTTTCTCTCTTCTTTTTATCACTTCCTCTCCTCGCCACTTCCAACCAACGGTTATTGACTTTGTTTTATCTCATTTGTTCATTTGTTTCTTCATTTATTCAACACTTCATTTAATGCTTTCACACTTCAACCAATAGGGTTTCTTGTATACATGAACTTCATTTTATTTCATTTGCATTCTTTTTAACCGAATGCTTTCTATGCATCTCATAAATACTCAATCCTAATTCATATACACCATATTGTAAATCATAACTTAAAATGAAAAGTGGAAATTCACATTCAATGATTCTTTAATTTCACTAAAAGAATTTATTTTCACTATCTATCATGTACAAATATGGTATATAGTGTAATAAAATTCGGGTCTTACATCATCAAACGCAAGGATCATGGACAGTTATATTTTGACAATCATCCTAGTCATGTCAGATGGTTGTGATAATCAGCCTAGAAAAATCAATTTGTTTTTGGTTTTATGAACATATGTTAGAAAAATTATTAAAACATCAAACAAACCCAAAACAGGAGATAGCACGTCCAAATTACAAACATGCAACAGCCTAATAATAATAATAATAATAATAATAATAATAATAATAATAATAATAATAATAATAATAATAATAATCATCATCATCATCATCATCATAAAAATGATATAAATAAAAATCAAGCCAAAACATCAAACATTTCAAAATTTAAAACAAATTTAAAACAAAAATAAAAATAAATTTTAAATTTATCAGACCTTGAGGCAGTAGAGGCAACAACATTCGGCGGTGAAGCAGCGAAGGTGCCGATGGCTGTGACAAGAATAGTTTGAAGCAACTGACAGCGAAAAAATAAAAAAAATCAAACACTTTCAAAAATTAAAACAAAAACAAAAATAAAATTCAAGTTAAAAAAAACAAAGATCGGACCTTGGATGGGCAAAATCACAGCGGTGCTATGGCAGGAGGGGCAACGGCAGCGGCAAGCAGCAGATGGTGGCGATGGCAACAGGTAGCAGCAGGAGATGGTGATGAGGCTAGCAATGGCGACAGCAGTGATACACGGGACAGGGGAAAGATAGGAAAGAAAATTATGCAAAAAGTGTTATAAACCTAGGGTTATTTTAGGAACTTAAAATATTTAGTAAGGTTAAAACGGTAAAAAATTATTTTTGAGAGTTGCTAAGTGCGTTTTTCACCTTGAAATTTGGGCCAAAACGTGCCGTGGGTGTGCTACCCAAATGGGTTCCCACAGCACAATTGCACGCATACACACAATAAATGCATTGGACTGGAGGTCCAATGTAATCCAAACTGAGCCTAAGAAAGTAAAGCATATTCTAATAGCGTTTCAAGGGACATTTTGGATTCAAAAGATTTGATAGATTGAACTGCTATTCAAATTGGTAGTGTAAATGCGATTGGGATACATACAAGACAATTTGAAAAAAGAAGTATGCCGAAAAAATAGGGTATAAATTTGATTGTATAGAAATCTGGGTTTAGTATTCGTTGATAAGGTTTTGTTAGATATGAGTTTACCTTTTGTTAGCTTTAGTGCAAATTAAATAAGAGGTGGGTGAATTGGTTTTAATAAACTATTTATCAAATCATAAACATTTTATTATTATTTCAAGTAGATAAATGAGAAATTATGAAAAAAAATTACTAACTTGAAATATAAAAAGTAAAAGGATAGAGAATCAAATACTTGAATTTTTAGAGGTTCGACCTTCTAATACCTACGTCCTCCCTGTTAGCATCCACACTAAGGAGTTTCAATCCACTAACTCAACTATAATTTCAAGATTAAGGTTTAAACTTTACAATGTACCTTTCAAGGTTATGATATAACCTCTAACTCCCCATCTTCTCTAGGCTTAAGATAGAAATCTCTAACTTCTCAAAGTAAGTCTATATCAAAACTCACAAACCCACTCAAGGAGATACCTTACACTTTGATTAATTAAAGTTTTTCAAATTGATATGCAAACAAAATGATCTCTCTAATATTGGGTGTTTGCCTAATGAGCTCAAGGATATACAAATGAAGAATGAATATTACTTGAGTACAAAGGCAGGAAGAATTAAATTGAACAAAGTACAACTTGGGTAAAAGATGAGAAGAATTAAATCCTAAACCCTTAAATCTCTTGATTTTTGTTGAAAGACTTGAATCAAAGCTCTTTTGATGTAATCCCTTGTGTCTCTTATTGTATCATATGTTGGAAGACTCTTTTTATATGTAAAAATGAGCTTGGAATCATTGGGAATCAATTGCAGAAGAAAAGAGTCATTACAAGACACACAAAAAAAACCCTAACTGTTGGAAACTTTCTGGACAAGAGGGATCGATGATATGCCTTTTGGGGATTGATGCCTTGCTTAATATTTCAGTAAAGGGATCAATGCTTATGCTTCAAAGACCTGCTTGAAATAGAGAAGGGATCAATTCTTACATAGTAAGGATTGATGCTTCAAGCATAAAAAAACAGAGAAGGCATTCTGTGTACTTGGAGATCGATCTCTAGCTTAAGGGGATGGACGCTTTCAATTAATTTCACACAATTTAGCTTTGTTTTGTTTTCTAAACACATTTCTTTCATTTCCAAATTAGTTCTATAATTTATATAACTTAAACAACATGTAATTTGAGTTTGAAATAATTCATAAGACATCGAGTAATTTTCTAAATAATTATATCAAGAGAAATTTACTAAGTACTATATATTTTCAAAGTATATCTTTTTTCTTAAAAACCAAATGTATTAAGTCCAAATAAAATATGTTTCACATTCAAATCAATTGTATTTCAAATTAAGTTCACAAGATAACCAATGAAGGTAATTTTTTTTGTATTAATTATCAAAAACAAATTTATTTTGTAAAACCACTTTTAAGAACACTGAAGTTTGTACCATTTCAAAGATATATCAATTTAAAGCTAACAGTTTCTATCTTTTTGATATGACAAAACTTAAGATAATTTTGTTTAGAAAATTCTCCCCCTTTAATCAAATATTTATTTTAAAAATAGTTTTGTAAAATGTTTCCCGTTAATTTAAGCTTGATTTTCAAAATAATTGCATGTTTTTTGAAACAACATATTTGGCATATTTTCACATTTATCTTCATAATTTCTTTGCCCTTTTGTCATAGCAAAATCAAGATAGATATGTCAAAATGTGTTCTCCCTGTAAAAAATGATTCAAAAACAAATTTGAAAGGACCTCCCTTAAATAATGCTAGTTTCAAAATATTATTTTCTCTCCAAAATAAATATCCAACACATATATTCATTTAAGTTTTAAAAGCAAATTTGTCTTCAACTATCTCTCTCCTTCAAATTGAGACTAGTTAAAAATGCAATGCATGAAGACAATGAGAGCAAAAGCTTTCATAAGTATTAAGACAAAAGAGTGAAATTTATGCGAAGTCATACCAATTAAGAGATAATGATCAAGTAAGGATATAAATAATCAAGTATTCATTCATTAAACCTCAAGTTATTTACTTGCAAGCACACCTAAAAAATGTGTATCTATTGTGTGCACATATATCAAATTTTCTAGTTCATGCCTATTATGTGCATTGATTTGTGCCTAAATTCTATGAGGTATTTAATCAATAGATTGAATCAAGCTGATAAATATACCTAAAAATGTAACTTGCTGAACTCAATTCTAGCACAAAGTTCTGGAAACATTCAATTCAAACATGGTACATGATATTTTATGACATGTATGAGCTTAAGAGATATGAGATCTAATATGCACAAAGCTCATAAATCATGTGTTGGCTCAATTGACTAATTGAAAGGGCGATGAATCATTTTGTCTAATCTGACTCTATTTTCTCTATTATTTCTATCCTACCACAATATCAACAAAAATCAAATAAGTAAATAAATAAATAACAAGCACATGTAAATGAATAGGGATAGAGAAATTGTACATAAGTATTTATAAAAGGTTCAGCACCCTTGCCTATGTTCTTTTTATTGAGCACCCCTCAAAGAATTGTCAAATTCATTACCGAAAATAGACTTTACAACTACTTTTTTTGCATGCTCAAGAATAATTTTTAGACCTCTCCTTTGCACGGGCTTAAGAGCAACCCTTACAACCTTTCCCTTTTCTAGGCTTAAGAGAAACCTTTAACACTTCCTTTTCGTAAGCTCAAAAAAAAACCTTTTCCCTTTTAAGGCTCGAGGAGACAATTTATAGCGCCACCCAATTCTCACTTACAATTAAGCTCTCTAAAGGTTTCTCTCCCATTCTACTTGATGTGGATTAAGGTATATAAATTATGTAATCAATGATATTTCTACAAAGATTAGGTGACTACAAATTTTAGCTCTATAAGGAATTACAATAAGGATACAAAGGAATATACATAGAAATTTGTCTTAAAAACACAGGATTTACTAAAGAAAGCCTGATATGATTAGATGATAGATTTGGAATTTTGGCTTTTAAGTTTTCAACTATTTGAAGATTGCTTTTATACTCCCTCTTGTGATTTTGCCAATTACATTGCTAGTTTTAAAAATCTTCTCGTTGGTAGACACAAAAATCTACTCGCTGCTGCCAAACTTAAGGGGTGTCGATGCCTACAGTCAAGATATCAATATTTTATGAAGGATTCTTGCAAAATAGATAGAAGGGTAACGATACCTAAACCCTTGTATATAGGCACCAAAATAGAGCATTAAGCTTTTCCCAAGGGTAAAGATAAGGTATTGATACCTGCATTAAGCTTGCTAATATTTAAATTAAACAATATCGATACCTTGAGCATTCAAAGCATTTTTTGGCATTTTAAGTCATGAAATCACTTCACTAATGCAAACAATAAACATCAAACATGCATATAAAAATTCAATCATTCAAGCAAGTGCATATTTGAGTTCCATTTAATCCTGTAACACTTAGTATGATTTCTATAATTACTTTAACATTTAAGTTCAAGTTAGAAACACGCTAGTGTGATTTAAATTATATTCTTCTTAAGTTTATAAAGTTATATTAAAATACTAAGTATTTCAAAACTAACAATCTCCCCTACAAAACTTAAAACTTAAGATGAATTAATTTTAATAAGCTCCCCTTAATTTGATATTCATTTTAAAGCTATAGTTCTTTAGCCGTTCATAGCTGCTATCTGTCTTGCTTTTGTTTTAAAAATGATCTACTTTGAAAGAGAAATCAATCCACATATAGCATAGAAGGAAAGAAAACTATGGCTGTCAAACCTAAAGACATTCTCATGAGAGCCTTAGGCTTAAAGAGAAACTCTAGTAAATAGAATTTCTCTAAACTGTACTGAGATCACAGTTTGCCTCACTCTCACTCCTTTTAATTAATTTAATTGGTTGTTAATTTTCCGTTACTTTTTTTCAAATGACCCATTGTTAAATATAAAACTAAAAAAATAAAGATTTTATTTTACTTAAATGTAATATATATTTTTTTACTTTTTTTATATTATTAATAATATTTATACATTTTTACAATTTTAATGATACTCATATTGCATATTATTTTTATTTTTTTTTACATATAATATCATTATTTTCTTTTATAATTATTTTTTCATTTCATCAAATTTTAATATTCAAAATTTTTTTCTAAGAAAATATTTTTCAAACAAAAAAATTATAAATATTAATAATTTAAATTAATTTATTTTGAAATACTTTGAAATATTTCAACCTCTTAAAATCTTGGGTCCAAATGCACCCTTAGTTTGGGCTTAACATCTGTGATTTATTTCTTGTTGCTGAAAATAAAACGCTTTGATAGGATTTCAATAGGCTTCATTGGGTCATCTTTTTGTGCTTGAATTGTATATCTTTGAAAATGCTTGTTAATACGAAAAATATCAAAATCTCTGGTGTAACGCCTTTGGCTTGGGTGAAGTACTTTGGAAGATTCGGTGTCCAAACAGCAAAAGATGGATCTGTCTTTGTCTTTCCCATATTACCCTTATAAACTATATTCAAATGACTATAATACCCTACATTTCCAGCTGTCTGATTCCAATTGACCCATTTGTATATCCCAAAAGATCCCCAACGGAGCAGATATAAACTCCCAAAACCCTAGCGTTTTGCCCTCTCACTCTCTCACTGTTCTCTCTTGTAGATATCAAAGGAGAGAAGAAAATATTAGGGTTTTAGAGAAGAGAAAGCAGAGAGAAATAGAGCAAAAGATAGAAAAGGGGCAAAATTTTTTGGGTTAGAGTTTTCTTTTTTTGTTCGGTGTAAGAAAGAGAAAATGGTGGCAGACAAAGGAAAGAAGATGAAAGTAGCAGAGAAAGCAGAAGAAGAGAACTCTGAACAAATCGATGGAGACCTCGTCCTTTCGATCGAGAAGCTTCAAGAGATCCAAGACGAGATTGAAAAGGTCCATTTCTCTTATTTGCATTTTATTTTCATTTATATAACCATGCATGTCTATGCTGATTGTTATGTATTTATATTTTGCTGTTTAGGGTTTATGAGAAAAAGAGGAAAATATGATACCTAAATTTAGATTTCTTTTTTATATTTTGGATTTTCTTTTGTTTTGCTGCTATAATTGTAACTGAAGATTGTTTGAGGTGTCTAAGTATTGAATTTGTTGTAATTTCAACTGTGGGTCAATGAAGCAAGTGTCAAAATTATTATTTCTGTGACTCTCAATTTATGTACCTGATCGGCTTTGTATGTCGTCTATATGTTGGATATATCTGAATTATTGTAGAAAGCTTGAGTCCTTTAATTGTTCTTTTCCGCTTGTCTAATTGTCCCCCTTGATTGGTTAAGCCCTTTTTTTGGGTTTACTTAAGTTTATTATGTCTTACTGTGGGGAAGGTGATTTAATGTGGATATGTTTGCTTATGAGCTCAACCATGACGTGGTAAATCGTTACACGTGTTATTTGTATATTTAATTCTTTTGTTCCGTTTTGGTATGTTGTAGATCAGTGAGGAGGCGAGTGAGAAAGTCTTGGAAGTGGAGCAGAAGTACAATGAGATTCGCAAGCCGGTCTATGATACGCGGAATGACATCATCAAGTCTATACCTGATTTCTGGTTAACAGCTGTAAGTGATTACATTCTTTCCTATTAATTTAGGGGACTGTTCTTTTAAAGCTGTCTCCATTTGCGGAAGAAGGTTATAAATTGACAAGCATTCTTCATGTGCAGTTCTTGAGTCATCCTGCTCTTGGTGAACTTTTGACTGAAGAGGATCAGAAGGTTCAATGCCACTTCTTTCCCAAACTGAAATTGGTTCTGCACTTGTTTTACTTTTCAAAATGATTCCTGGTTCTATTTCCCTTTTTTTTTTTTAAGATGTTTCTGGATGGTTGCCTGTATGTAAGTCTAATTTACTGCTTTCTGATTTCTTCATCTTCTTTTCAACTATTATTACTTGGTAGATATTCAAGCATATTAGCTCGCTTGAAGTGGAGGATTTTAAAGATCTGAAATCTGGATACTCTATTACATTTGTAAGTTCATTTAGGTTCCTTTTTACTTTTTTTGTAGGCAATTGAAATTGCTCTAATTTTGTTTTCACTGCACTCAACTGCTGGTAAAAGAAACATTAGTTCATGCCTAATCAGTCCTGGTGATTTGTTGACCAAATTTTATTATAAATTTTCAGAATTTCAACCCCAATCCATATTTTGAAGATACAAAGCTTACAAAGACTTTTACCTTCCTTGATGAGGGAACCAAAATTACTGCCACCCAAATTAAGTGGAAAGAGGGCATGGTGAGGGCTTCCCCTCTTTTGATGTCTATTAATCTTCTTGTTATCTGTTTTCCTCGGATATTCTATAAAAAATTACTCTAATTAAATCTTAAGGGCCTGCCAAATGGAGTTAAGCATGAGAAGAAAGGAAACAAGCGACAATTTGCCGAGGAAAGGTTTGTTTATCATACCTGTCAATCAATTTTCTAACATACTTAGAACTTCATTAACAACTTAACGTTGTGAAACATAGTCACTTGGTTACTATTTGCTCAATATTTTTAATATTTTTTTTATTTTAGCCTAGCATTTTATAAGAATCTCATTTTTTTTACTAGTGAGCCACACCTTGACAGGTTGTGTGTCCTTTTTAGTGAAGATGAATCTTCTAAGTTCAAATTGCAACCTGTAAAGCATCAAAGAAAAATGAAATCATGGTGATAAGGGAAAAGAGGAGAAACAGTGAATAAAAACTGAATATTTGTCTACTTGATAAATATATATGTAAGAATATATAATCTTAATATTAATTCAAATATATTTAAGATTGATAATTAAGATATATGTAACAATTTTTAAAATTATCTTGAACTTTATTCAAGAACAACTCATTAGTAATGAGGATATTTTAGCAATTAGAACTAGGTTTTTGCACTCATAGATATTAGCCGGTTCAAGTTTTGAATAGAAGAGATACAAATTAGCATTTATCCATGCATTGTGAATTATCATGCCATGGTCTAGTTACTCTAGTAAAGCTTTATTCATTGTAATTTCTTGGCAAATATTGTATGGTGTGCTTATAAACGGTATGTGTTTGTACATACTTTTTAGCTTCCTATAAGTTGCAGTATAGCTTTAACATGCTTGTCATTTGCTGTGTTGTAAAGTTTGCATTCATTTATGCCAGTTTTGTATTTGATTTTTAGTCACGCTGCAAATCAGCTCTATATTGTGCTAAATTTCTTACAAATATGAGTGTAGCTTCTTTACCTGGTTTACTGATGCTCAGCAAAAAGATGACATGGATGAGATTCATGATGAGGTAAATTCCATATGCATTTGGCGACTGCTGTTTTTTTTTTCCTCATATTTGTAACAGAGCTGGTCTAAGCTTTCACTTGGTAAACATTTCAGGTAGCTGAGATTATCAAGGAAGATTTATGGCCTAATCCTCTCACTTATTTCAACAATGTAGCTTCTTGTGGCTTCTTCACCTGATTTTGTTACATACATGGTACTTATCATGTTTTGCTTCCTTTGCTAATTATTATTGGTAACTTGATGCAGGAGGCTGATGAAGAGGATTTTGAAGGTGATGAAGAGGTAATTCTTTTTTTTTTGGTTTTATGTTCTTCGGAAAAATTAATACAGGCTTATCGTGTACAATTTTTGAGTACCTTTTTTTTTTCCTTTTCAGATCAAAATTGCATGGCTTCAGGTTGTGGTCTTATTTTGACGTCTGTTTTGTTTATTTTTCACCAAAGATTGAGTAGTTTGTTTTATTTTTCTGCTAGATATGTTCAGGAGTAAATATATTTAATAGAGTTTTTCTTGAAGTTAAGATGTGAATTTATCAATTGCACCAGGAATACAGGATTAAAAAAAAATGTGAATATAGACTGCAAATACTAGGGCTTAAGGGTTTATCAAATGGTTGGAAAGGATTCATGCTTTTACTTCAAAGCATACATTTATGAGGATTTAATTTCTCGTTTCCTTTTGCTGAATTATGGTGACATTTGTGTGAGATATACTTGCTAGAGCTTACTGTATGAGTTTGCTTGCTGTGTGTGTACCTGCAGTTGCACTTTAAATTTGCCTCATGCGGTTAAGGTATTCATAGTTATAACTGGTTCTAGTAATCATATGCTACTGGTTCTAATAATCAGAGTTATGTTTGAAATTACAGTTCTTTTCTTTATAACCTAGAGTGCTCTTACTAATCTACAATGTAGTGGATGCTGTAAGATGCTAGTTTCTTTTGATAAGATTCCTGTACTGATTGTATTAAAGTAATGTGGAAGAAACCAATTGCACTATGTAAATATATTAGCATGCCAATATTTCCCATATTAATCCTTGAGTAGCCCACTGAATCAGGATATTGGGAGGAACTAGGTCCATGTCTCTATCTCTCAAAACATGTATTTTATGTTTTGGCCTTTAGGATATTTGAATGAGTCATAGACACGTATTGAGCAAAGGTCTTATCCTACAGACTCAAATCAGTGGGATTGGATATGTGCATTTTGTCTTGTGTGCATGCCTTTTCAAATTACTTTGGTTTAGTTTAGCTTTATAACTCTACCAAATTCAGCATGGTTGGAATCTTACATTGGAAGAAGCGCTTTGAGCTTGCAGGTGGCAGGTATCTGATGGTATAATTTGAGATGCTTATGGTAATTTTTTGGGATTCATTTGGTGTAGAGAAAGTTTAGTTGTTGTGAGATGAATGATCATTGACCACATTAAAGATTCATGTTTCAGAATGAAGATATTTATAGTTTGGAATATTGATTAATGAAGTACTTGTTTCTCTGTATGGAGGAAAGTGGGAGAGTGAGGTTGAAATAGCAATAATGGAAATTGTGGTGATTTGACAAAACATTAGAAACATTTGCTCTTTATTCCAGGGAATAATTGCATCTAGAACACTGTTTAGGTATAGCTCTATTTGAATTTGTTAGTGCTTTTTATTTTTTTTTTTCAGACACAAAAACATTGCGGTCAATTGCCAATGGTTTAATTATCTGTTTGTTTAAAGATGGTAAAACAACTGAGACCAACAAAATTTCATTTGTTTGTGCTCATCATGGTAATGCATGATATGTTTATATTATTAATATGCAGATTCATGTCAGATTGACTTTCTTTTATATTAAATAGACATCATTCTTTCTGATTATCGCTCCAAGCTTGCTTAAGTGGAATAGTATAATTACCATTCAGCCCTACTCATTGCCTAAGAGAATTTTTGTTGGTGGATCCAGGCAAAACATATTTCTCCCACATCTTGATCTGTTTTATTTTTGTCCATTGACAGGGAAAAGATGAAGATGACTCCGATGACGATGATGATCAAGATGATGAGGATGAAGATGATGGTGACGATGATAACTAAAATCACTTCTGGCCTTAATTATCTTAGCTGCTTGCCTTGCTTTAGTAAGAACTTGTGTAAAGTTTTCTCCTAGTAGTTGCTAAGTAAGGTTATGGGGAGGATAACCACCTTTAAGATAGCTTTCTTTGCTGTATAAGCAACTGGCATTATTGTCAGCATAGCTCTAACTCATTTCTTTTTGCCTATCTTTCTTTTACCGTTTTGATCCCTTTTTTTTTTTTTTTGGTTTTTCTGGTTTCCTCCTTGATGGGGACATGGAATGATATTGGAATGCTGGCTTTTTATCTATAGTTTTGTTTAAACTTCGTTTATTAGAAGAGAGTAAAAATGCATTATATTATGTAAAATTCCAAATATAGCTGCTGACATTCAGCTGACATACCTACAAATTGAGTCATACATATTTAGCGATTGTTTCTATAATGAACTCAATTGCGCTCTTACTGTTGTTTGCTAAAACAATTACAAGAGCCAAGAGTTCTGTTAACCATTGAAGATCAGGTTTGGGACAGTGAAGTCTCAGGATGGATCAAAAGTTTACGTTTCTCTTCGCTTTTTTTCATATTTTTTGAGCAAAATCCGTCCTCTGTTTGCCTTTGATCTGATCTCAGATCAAAATCCATCGAAGTAGAATCGGGGATCGGATTGTCCTTTTCCGCGTGGGCGACCCTTCATTCTGCTGGAAGAGGTTATCATAGATGTACAAAGCATTTGTCACAGAAAAGAGTAGCAACCTTCGTTTCCCTTAAATTTAACTGGCTTGTTCCATCTTTGTTTTGTTTCATTGAGCAACTTTCTTTCAATCATTTTGTTCAAGAAAGAAGGCATCTTGTCAACTTGCACCAAGACAAGTTGAAATGACAGCCGGTGGTGGGTCAGTCGGGATCATAAATACATACAAAAACATGACTGCGTCGGTTCAAAAATCGGAGGTAGACTTCAAGTGGATACTCTGGCAGGATACTAAAGCAGCCTCGACACTCGCCTGACAAGAATACCTATTGATGTTCTGTGTTTTCCTTGATAACCCACCTGAATTCAAGTATGTTTTTCTCTATTTTTATTCTTCTTATAAACAAATTCTATTCTGCAAATAAACCTAAGAGATGCGATGTTTAACAAAGTGATAAATCATTGGATTCATCGACTTTTCGGGGCAAGTTATGAAAGATGTTTTCTTTAACTAGACAAAAATAGGTGTGCTTGTAGAGAGCATTGTAAGGAAGTGCTTGGGCCTGCCTCCCAACCAATTTCCTCTAAAGAATTCAATCATGACAGGATGGTAGCACTCGGTTAATTCCCAGCTACTGAAACTGAGAACAATGGATCAACAGAACAAGAAGATTCCAATTGCATCAACTCGTGTTCCAGGACGAAGCTGGCGGTCTAGAAGTTCTCAAGTACGGGGAATGTATTAATGTAATCTCAAACACCAGGCAGGCACATCAGCGGTCAATATAAGCGATTTTATTCAGGCACAGCATCACTTTTCCTTTTCCATGTCATTTCTGTTTCGTTTACGCAGTTTTTCTGCTTTTATATAAATTCATTTATACCATTAAGTTGAGGAGAAAAAGTGAAATACCATTTTCAGAGTGGTGAAGCCTAAAGGGAGAAGCCGATACTCCTTTGCCTTCTTCTATAACTTGCAGGAGGAGAAATGGGTTGAACCATTGCCGCAATTCCATTTCACTGAGGACACTGATTGGAGTTGGAGAGCCACCTAAGTACAGAGGATTCCAATACGAGTACCTGCAATTGAGACTGAGGAACAAGACTTATCACCCGCTGCCACTACCCGTTACAAAATTACTACTTAGCTGGAACACTAATAATATCCATGTTCATTCCGTAATTCTTCAATTTTTATTGCCAGGAAATAAAACTTGAATAAGTGGAAAGCTAAGGAGCATAAGCCTTATGTTTGTGTTCTACTCTATTTTGATTGGTCTATCTGGGGGGTTTGCTAGGTTCTATTGTCTAACTTAGTAATTAGTTATTTTATGAACCAATGAACGGCAATCAACAACCTCAAGTTACTGTCCTTAACCAACAGGGGATCTTCAAGAACTGAGTCCTTCCCCACATGCTTCATTTTGGAATGTGTGATTGTTGGACATCATTGTATCAACTGGGATAAGATATTGGGCATTAATCTTTGATAAATTAGCGGTACTCATAAATTTTTATGTTAGTATGCAAAACGTTTTCAATATCATGGGCTTAATTGCAATAACTAGAAGGTCAAAGGACTATGCTGAGTTTTAATGGTCAGGAACTCTTCTTTTTTAATTTGCATTGTAGATATTTTTTTTGGTCGAAACTCCTCGCTATCTGAAGATCACTCTGAGCCCTGACTAAATTCGGAGTTGAGCCACGTCAGACCCTATTTGGGGAGAAA
Organism: Heritiera littoralis; assembly: GCA_031772115.1. Classification (NCBI taxonomy): domain Eukaryota; kingdom Viridiplantae; phylum Streptophyta; class Magnoliopsida; order Malvales; family Malvaceae; genus Heritiera; species Heritiera littoralis. Next base: position 330,000 of record JAPDPK010000171.1, on the reverse strand, counting down.
TTCTACCAATGTTATTTTCTCCATTTACAAGACTCGAACTTGAGACTTTACTTAAGGGTCATTAAGCTCCTACCACTTGACTCAACAAACATGGGCATTTACTGTAGATATTGATATACTTTTGTACTTGTTTAAGAAGATAAATGTAAAATGGAAACTAGTGCTGCAAGCATAAATCCAAGTCCAAAACTGGTTTTATACTATATTAGGCCTTTGCATCAGTTCATCAATCTCGTTTGGCAGCAATGTAATAATGACTAGAAAAGCTTAGCTAATTTGATATTCCCAAATTGGTAGAAAATTTTTGTATAAAATCTAAAATTTCTATCAATGGACATTCTGTAATTAGGTCCTTTAATGTAAGGCACACAATCAAATGTCAACTTGAATAGTAGTATCCTAAAAGCTATTTTAATTGAGCTTTAATCAAGGAAAAAAATACTTTGCGGCATGCTTGAAGCCTACTTTCTCTTGTATCTAACTGGTTCTCCATATCCTGATTTTCTCATGGTAAAGACTTCTTATTCTCATTTATAGCCCATAAGATCCCTTCTTGCATCTCTTTCATCTTTGCCTACATCACAAATTGCACAACGTAAAGGAGGGAAGAACACAAAAACAGAAGACTAATAAAAGAGTAACATGGTATGGATGATGGAGAATGGGAGCAACAAAATATTTTAGTTTTAGTCTTTTAATTATTTTAGAGTTTTAGGCTGAAAAATATTGTGTTTAATTTTATTAATAGGATTTAGGATTTTATTTTAGTCTTTTATTGTTTTATTTTAGGGTATTTGAATTTTAATAGAGAGTTTGTATTCTATTAGGATTAGGCTTGCTTGCCTATAAATAGGCTTTGTACTCTCTTTAAAAGATAGAGAATAATAATATCAGAATTTTCAGCAAAGTTTTGCTCTTCGGTTGTGTGACTCAACCATTCTTAGGTGTGACTCCTAAGAAACCCTAGGTGAGACTCCTAGGCTTTTATTCTTTACTGTTTTAGTAGTAAAATTAGCCCCAATTCACACCCCCAAACCCTAATCCAAAACTATCTCAGATCTGTCCTACATCAATTGGCGTCGTCCGCGGGAAACGAAAAAAATAAAGGTTCTGGACAGATTTAAGTTTGCAATTAGTTTACTCAATTTTGCGTCCATGATGGTGACTAACGCTGAATTAAGTAAGGCTACGGTGGAACTCCAACAAGACCATGAGCGTACCAAGGGGAATATGAATGAACGCCTTAATGGTTTACAACAGACTGTTGAAACACTGGCACGTACTGTTGAAACACTAGCAGCTTCTATGGCACAAATGGAAGCACGTCTAACTCAAGCCCCACAAGGTGCTCCTATCCAACCTATTGCTCGACTACCTGCAGTTGTAGGAGAGCATGTCAAGCCACGTGATCATGCTAGAGATATCACTAGGAAAGTGAAAGTAGGAGTGGCAGATTTTGAAGGTAAAGTGGATCCAACTTTGTTTCTTGATTGGCTCAACTCCCTTGAAGATTATTTTAATTGGTATGATATGTCGGATGAAAGAAGGGTTCGATTTGCCAAGATGAAGCTAATTGGGTTAGCAAAAATCTGGTGGTATGGTGTGGAGAGTGAAATAACAAGGTTAGGACAGCCCCAAATTCAAACTTGGGAAGAGATGAAGGCCAAGCTCAAAGAAAAGTACTTGTCACTTAATTATCTTGAGAAGATGCGCCAACAAGCATATAGTTTACGGCAAGGCAGCATGTCCGTTACTGAATACATGAATAAATTTGATGAATACAAGATAAGGAGTCAAGTTGTGGAAGATGCTACACAAGCAGCATCACGATTTCAGGCTGGGTTGAGGATTGATATCAAAAGAGAGATGCTTAGGCAGCCTATTAGCTCAGTAGAACAAGCCTTCCAGGCAGCCTTTGATGCAGAACAATATTTGAGCTATTCTACTAACAAAAAAATAGGTCTTCAGAGTGGGGAAACAGCAGGTAGGAGGAGCCTTGGTGCACACCCAGGAAGAAAGGCTGTTCCAGCACAGCCTTTTGCTCGCCCTAATGGAACAAGGCCTTCTGTCAGTACCAACAATCCTAAAAGTAAGTACGTTTGTTTCAAGTGTGGGGACGCTGGACACTTTGGGCATAATTGTCCAACAAAAAGAAATATGCATATGGGAGTTGAACAAGAGGATGAAGAAATTCAACAAGATGAAGATGATAAATCTATCGATTATGGTGCTTATGAGGCTGATGATCTTGACCTTGATGATGTAGAAACATCCCTTTTGGCGGTAGTTCGACGTATCCTAGCTGCCTCTAGAGTAGAAAAGGAGGATTGGCGACACACCTCAATATTCCAAACCCTTGTTCGTTGTGGTGATCAGGCCAAAAAACTTGTTATTGATGGTGGGAGTTCCATGAATGTAGTTTCTACCTCCACTGTTGAGCGTCTCAAACTAAAAACTACACCACACCCTCACCCCTATAGAGTGGGTTGGACTGACAGAACCACAATTCCGGTAACACAACAATGTCTTGTATCTTTTAGTTGTGGTAATTATGTTGATTCTATACTTTGTGATGTTATCCCTATGCACGTTGCCCACATCCTTCTTGGTCGTCCTTGGCAATATGACCGAGATGTGAGTCACACGGGCAAGGCAAACACCTATAGTTTCTGTTACCGAAACAAGAATATTGTTTTAAAGCCAATGAGTTCAGAGGATTTCAAGAAGTATAGGGAGAAAAGGACTCCAAGGTCTAGTAAAGTTGTGGAGGGTGAGAAGAAGCATCTCCACATTTTGACTAAAAGGCAGTTTGAAGTTAAGAGCAACAAAAATTACCCAATACATGCTAATTCGAGAAGAAGGCCTACTGATTTCAATGAAGGTAACAAGGGTATGAAGTGGAATAAATCCAAAAGGTATCCGAGAGGAGTTCACAAGAAGCTTCATCCACATTATTATGCTTTAAACTCGCCGGAGTCGAGTTTTTCCCAACGGGAGAGAATGATGGAGAATGGGAGCAACAAAATATTTTAGTTTTAGTCTTTTAATTATTTTAGAGTTTTAGGCTGAAAAATATTGTGTTTAATTTTATTAATAGGATTTAGGATTTTATTTTAGTCTTTTATTGTTTTATTTTAGGGTATTTGAATTTTAATAGAGAGTTTGTATTCTATTAGGATTAGGCTTGCTTGCCTATAAATAGGCTTTGTACTCTCTTTAAAAGATAGAGAATAATAATATCAGAATTTTCAGCAAAGTTTTGCTCTTCGGTTGTGTGACTCAACCATTCTTAGGTGTGACTCCTAAGAAACCCTAGGTGAGACTCCTAGGCTTTTATTCTTTACTGTTTTAGTAGTAAAATTAGCCCCAATTCACACCCCCAAACCCTAATCCAAAACTATCTCAGATCTGTCCTACATCAATAGAATTCTCACCATTATTGCCATTTCCATTGTTTCCATCTCTCTTCTACTCACTGGAGCATCTAGTGCTTGCTTCTTTCTTTCCTACAAAAACATAATACAATTTCTAGTTGAGTTGACAATATTTAAAACTGCAGATGAATGTATTTACCATCTCAAAGAGCTGAGTGTGAGTCTCCCAATACTTCAAATTGGTTTTATACAGAATTACCAAATCTAACATGTAAACCAGGAATTTTTCTTTTGATAAATTTAAACCATAAATTCAAGCTAAATTAATAAAAGGGCAAACCTAGTGCACAAGACTCTTACATTGTGGGATCTGGAAAGAGTTATATGTACACAACTTTCCCTCCGCATTAATGGAGAGGCTGTTTTCGCTACTTGAATCCGTGATCTTTAGGTCACATATAAATAGAAAGCATCATAGAATCCAAAATTTATTAAATTTCCATCTTCCCCTTTTGTTTTGAATGGTGAAGTGGCATGATGGAGATGTTAGGGACAACATATTAGTATACATAGAAGAAGTTCCACTCTCCCTTGTTCACTTGTTAATCAATGCTTAGAAGTCACAAGAAAATAGCAAAGGTCTACCTGCATCATGCTAAGTGTCTATCTTTTCTTTTGTTTTCAGTTAATTTTTTTCCTTTTCCCCTCTTGGTGTGTCAAGTGAAGATGCCCAAGGAAGATTAAAACATGTTGCGGTCTAAGATATAAGACTTCCTAAACACTAGTTGTCTAGCGCACATTCTCTTGTACAAGTCAGCCATTCACATTTTACTTTGTGGTTTTTACCTGCAAACTACCCATAGGCTTGCTGAAACCTTTGAATTGGTGGACAGTAGGTTGTGAAGGTAGTGGAGGTCGGGGAGAAATGCAGGCAGGTTGCTGTGAACAATCCCCTGCAAAATATGAGTGGCTAGATATTGCCCTTGATCCTTCATTGTCTGCTCCTAATGAACATACAAATATAAAGGGTATACTGTTTAAGTAACAGGCAGATCAGCAATTATTAAAGAAGTCATACAGTTTATACTAATGCCATTTCTGACCTTTTAATGCCTTTTTAGGAGGTTGACGATGGAGAACACCATCATCCATTGACCTGCAGCTTATGTCACTCGCATCATCTTCATGTTTCCTCTTTGATTTACTTCTCATTCTATGCTCTGCTGCTTCTTTCTGAAACGGGGGAGCTGATAGCACAGTTTGTGTTTCCATACCTTCATTACCTGTGTAAAGAATTTCAACCTCTTTTTCTTTATCCTGAAGTCCAGTAAGCTTTGTTTTCAGAACATTTTCAACCTTTCCCAATACCATGTCCAGACAATCCTCAACTATCTTATAGCTACCTTCATCAGCAATGCTTTTCGTGATGACATTTAGAGCTTTTTGCATTAGTTTCTTCACTTTCAGTGACTTTGGGCTCACCACTGGTCCTCCAATATGGTCATTCAGCACTTTCCCATGTTTAGCAGATTTCGTCCACCTCTTCATTATATATCGGGAAGGTAATTGAAAGACATTTTTGGCATTCAAAACCTTTAGGATATGAACACATAAGATGCCAACAGATTCGTATTTTTTGCAGCTACATTCGATTTGGCTTGAGGAATCACAAAACTTGACAGTGTAATCCTTTTGGCCTTCCTCTTTCAGCTTGAATGCAGCAACTGTGCCACTCTTCCTTAGTTCCTCCATTGCCACTGATAGGCATCCACGTAACTCTTCTTGGAAAAACTTGAACATGGTACAAGTATAGACATCTGCAGCTTGTTTCTCCAAGGTACTGCCTTTTAGAATCATCAATGGAGAAGTTTTATTGCAGCATAAATCCTCATCTAGTTCATTCTTACGCTGTTCCATGGCTACCTTTTGATATTGCTGAGCAAACATCAGCGGAGTCATGTTCTCTCTCATCAAATTCTGGAAAACAGTTCTGATGGTCTTGCAGTCATCGGTTGATTGTAGGCCAGCAGAGAAAGTACTTTTGGTGAAAACAGGAGACCATTTCTTCATCGACATGTGAAGAGTCTTGAGGCATTCATTTTCACGCTGATTGTATTTCTCCATCAGAGAATCCCACAACAGCTCAAATTGTTCCTCAGACTGGCAACCAAAGATGCATCTATTAAAAAGGTTTTTGAATCCAGATTTCTGATAGAGTTCGGAAAGATGTTCAGCAGCTGTTTTTTGAATGTACCACATGCCAAGATGATGTTGTGTGTCAGGTAATATTTCCTTTATTGCATCGGTCATTGCTTGACACTCGTTAGTTAAAATTGTCTTTGGTTGGAGGCCACCCATTGCTGCCATTAAGGTCCCAAACAACCACATAAAAGAATCCTTGCTTTCATCAAGCAGCAAAGCACAACCCAACAAGACATACTGCCGATGATGGTTAAGCCCCAAAAATGGTGCACAAGTCATACTTTGCAACCCAGTTCGGAATGTGGTATCCAGAACTACAACATCCCCAAAGCAGTGATAGTCCATCTTCGATCTGCTATCCCTCCAAAAGAAATTTGTAAGGCTGCCTTTTGCGTCAACTTGCAAGGTGTAAAAAAATGAAGGATCCTCCAGCTGCAATTGCTTGAGGTAGTTAATTAATCCCTGGACATCTTCAGGGTTTAGGCTACATAGGTTCTGATACCCCACGTAGCTACTGTACTCTGCATTGCAAAATTTAGCACCAATTATAGCCCCTTCCTTTTGCACCATTTCAGCTTTCGTTGTTAAATGATCTTCTGAGGTCTGCGAGTTGAGAGTGTGTGAACCTATATACCTTTGGCTTGAACCTTTAAGCTTGTGATTGTGCTCAAGAACTAAGCGGGAGATCACCCATGTTTCATTTTCATTTGTGATTTGAACCATGGCTTCACAACCTGTTCTGGTTTCTCTCCTTCTAAACCTCACTGCATTGCTGTTTGGTTTGCTCAATCGAAACCCCTCACATGAACACAAAAAGTTTCGTTTCCTAATGGTTCCATTTGACGACCTTTGATACTTTCCTTTCCTTACAGAGAAACCAATTGCTTTAGCATAGTCTTTGTAAAACTTGTATGCATCATCTTCAGAAGAAAACTCCATCTCAAGTTCTGGTGCTCTAGTACTGATTTCATAATTGATTTTCAATTTTGATTGTTGCTGTGTCTCATCCCTAACGCTCTCTGATGATGCTGTATCATAGCCATCACTGTCTACTGATGATGAATGAGTACCACAACTCAAATGATGTTTCACTGAGTTATCCATCTTCTGCTAAACAAAAGAAATATATACTTATGATACAAAAAATCAGGGTTCTGCTTGCAAGAACTGCTATGAGATCATGGAACCATTACTAACTTAGATAGCGGACTTGAACTTACAAATAAGGTGTGGTAATATAAGTTTTCAGAAGGTTAGGTTTGGTCATTGACTACTGAAATAAGAGTGCAACAACACAGTCAAAGATGATACAGAAAGTTACATACATCAGATGTGTTCTAGGATTGTTTGCTCATCCTTAGAGATAGTATCTCTATGCAGAAAAGACATGGCTGATCCTATTTGACCATAATATGGCATCATACATCTCTTGCAGAATTAATCAGGGAAATGTTGAAAGTTAGACTTAGAGCTATATTTATCTTTGAAACCATTCAAATGGGGACTAAAATTTTCAGACCAAAGCTATTAGAACAATATCAATTACTTATTTGAATGTGGTGTTTGGGGGATCCCTTTGTTTTAGGAGCATGTTGCTTTTGAACCTATTTATTAGATGAAGAATTAGCTATTAGCATACGGAAAAAGATTAGCAGATTTAGCTAAACATATGCGTTTCATCTTTTGGAGCTGCTTTTCTGGCTCTGGTTTTTCTGTTTCTGTTGTAAAATTAGACTTTTAGGGCTCAGACAGTGCTAAACCAAATTTATGCCAAAAACAGAACTTTAAAACAAAAACTGCATGAGAGAAGTTACCAGGCCGTGCTGCTGCTGAGTAACAGCTATTTCAGTGATTACAGGGGGATTCAACTGCTGCTCCTCGATGTCCGGGCCATAAGTGAAACTGAGAGTCCCAGACACAGCCGACCACCCATCACTCGAGCCATGTACTCCACCCCCGTTGTTGCTGTATTCACGATCAAAAGACAGTGGCTGATGAACCCCCTGATTACTGCTGGGACTCAACAGGGGAAATGGGACATGATCGGCCTGATCCTCCATCAAACCAAACCTAAGATAGCACTTCTCCAGAGCCAACTGGTCAGCCAAACCGAAACCAGATGTAGAATCTACTTCATCTGCCATTGCCATTTACCTTTAGGATTTTTGTTTCTCTCCCTGGATTGTCTTTCCGACTTCCGAGTAATGGAAAGATAATCAACGGTTGACTTGCAGGGTTGACGCACCTTCCCTGGACGAACTTTCCCTACCGGCTACCATGCAATTTCTTGTTTCTCGTTTGGTGTGTATTTGACTAGAAAGTTAAAACACTTCTTGTCGTCATTGCTGGCTTGCTGCAACGTCAGAAAATTTTATATCTATTTATATATATCTCACTATCTACCTATCTATACTAATATATATAAAAAAATCCCTCTTTATGTTAATGTTGACATCTGTCCATTTTTAAGTGAAGCATTGATGTACCAGTGTTAAATTGTTATTTGCTGTGTGTCATTATTATCAAAGAGATGAGCCGATCATAACCATTTTACTGTCAAAATTTATGGATTTTTTTTGTTAATATTTAGGAAATTTAAATAAAACTTACATTGTTAAGTAAGGCTCAGGAATAGGCTCAAAATTTTGAAATCTCAAGTTCGAATCTTATCAAGTGTGAGTTTGAATTAGTCTAGTTATTTATTAGTTTGTTTAATTTATTATAGTTATTTACTAGTTTACCTAATTTGAATAATGTGATTTTCATAATTATTTGTTCATGAAATATAATATGCTGATTATGATTGTAATTTCTAATGAAAATGTACTATTCAAAAAAAAGTTTCAATGCATAGAAACACACTATTACATGCGATATCATGGACTTTAAAGCATGGATTAAACACAAAGCCCATTATATACCTTCAGTTTAAATTAAATTATTATAATAGAAAAGTTAAATCAAACTCTAGACCACTGGGACATGGAGGATTCAACATGTTAAATTATAAAATGTAATTTGGCCAAAAAAATAGTGTAATATTTTTATTTTTACAATAACTGAATTAAAAGAAATAAATGGTGAAAGACCAACCCAACTCTACGTCAATATATTACTATGAAAATAATTCAGTTCTTTTATTTTCTATAATTGTAGATGAATTACTTAAGTTTGACAATACAAAACATTTTCACATTTTGTCCCATTGAAAATTTTGTATATATAAAAATCAAAACCACATATATTAAAGAATTAAAAAGAACTCAGTTTCTCAAAACTTTTCTACTTAAAAATAAAGCAGTAAATAAGGCAAAAAATACATAAAATATTTTGTATGATATTGCTTGGAATAAAAATATAAAAAAAACAATAAACAGGTTTCATCCTACTATAATTAAAAAATACAACTGTTATTACCCAAATACAACAATGATTATGGTTGAGATAATAATCTCGATTTTCGTGCTGCTTGTCTTCAAAAACTCTGCAAAAAAGAAAACCATCAGAGTCCCTGCGCGCGTACTCCGATGCTTAAGTCAGACAGGATTTTGGAGGGTTTTCATAAGTAAATAGAGATTAGAGTTTAAAAATGATACATGTGATTTATTTATAGGAGTAATATGACACGCAATTACGGTTAAGACCCATAACTTCAATGATAACCTAATGAATCTTTCATAGCCTTTTTTAATCCTCTTTCCTCTTGATCTTAGACTACCATTAGGCCCAATGTTCTTCACCATGACTTGTATCAAGGCCCAATGACTTTTAGTAAGACCCTCATCAATTGCTCCCCACTCTTTCGCAGGGTATACCCTGTGGAAGAGTATATAGGGGTTTTTTTTATTTATTTATTTAAATCATGCCTATGCATAGCCTACTTCGTGCACTTTTTGCTTCAGGCCTTTTTCTTCTTGTGCGTGACTTACCTCGTGCATTTTTTGTTTTAAGCCCTTTACTTTGTTCGTGACTTATCTCGTGCATTTTTTCATTTCAAGCCCATGTATTACCCATCTCGTGCATTTTTTGCTTAGGAACTTTTATTTCATTCAAGGCTTACCTCATGCATTTTTCGTTTAGGGACTTACCTCATGCATTTTTCGTTTAGGGACTTTTATTTCATTTACGGCTTACCTCGTGTATTTTTTGCTTCAAGCTCATGTGTTGCCCATCTCGCGCATTTTTTACTTGGGGACTTTTATTTCATTCAAGGCTTACCTCGCGCATTTTTCACTTTAAGCCCTTATGTTGCCAATTTCGCGCATTTTTCATTTAGGGACTTTTATTTCATTCACGGCTTACCTCGCACATTTTTCGCTTCAAGCCCATGTGTTGCCTATCTTGTGCATTTTTTGCTTAGGGACTTTTATTTCATTCACGGCTTACCTAGCACATTTTTCACTTCAAGCTCGTGTGTTGCCCATTTCGCGCATTTTTCGCTTAGGGACTTTTTTGTTACTCGTCTCCCGCATTTTTCGCTTAGGGACTTTTTGTCTTCATGCATGACTTACATCGCACACTTTTCGCTTCAAGTCCATGCATAGCCTACTTCGCGCACTTTTTGCTTTAGGCTCTTTTCTTCTTGTGTTGTATTTCTCATTCCTGTTACAAAATTTCTTTGATTGATTTGTTTATGTTACTCCCCAAGTGCTCTTGTTGGCAAGCAAGGCTTATAATAAAGTGTCTGACGAGCAGGGCTTATACGAACCTGCATGTTAGCTAACATATAGGACATAATGGATTATTTACTGAGGATCATATATATTATAGTCAAGACAAGTGACAATAAAAAGATAAGGAGTTCAAGCTTAGCAAATAATGTAAGCTATAAACACATTGTGTCATGACACTAAGCATGAATAACAATAATCCAAAGATAATAAATGTAGCTATTTTGCTTTTATAAACTATATTCGTCACAGAATACAACTTATCCTAAAATAGCAAAAGAGAGAGATGCCTACTACAATTTCATGCTTATTAATATTCATGAATACATTTGTATTCTAGTTTATGCGAATCGCAAATTTGAGAAGGCAATCATATAAATTTTATAGAGTTTGTATATGATGCACTGACACTGTATAGTTTTTATACACTGTCAATGCATCAGAGGTTGACACCTCATCAATAGGCCCTTATGGGCAAATTAAAAAAATTTATTTATATTTGCATATAAGGGCCTATTGATGAGGTGTCACGTTTCTATACACTGTCAATGCATCATATATAAATCCAATTTTTAAAGCATTCAAGATAATAAAAGAAAATTGATGTTCAAGATAAATTCGTGAATAAATGACAAATTGAATTAGCTCAATTATATTTTTGATAATACCATATCATATATGATAAGAGTACTATAAATCACAAAATTTGATGAGTTCATGAAGTTTAGGATGCAATTGAATACTTTAAAAACTTACTTGTACAAACTTGATGCATAGTGGTCAAAATCATAATTTTATAAACTTTGACAACTTAAATGTAATTAATTTCAATTGTTGGATGGACTATTGAAAGAATATTCCTTCTTTTTTGAGTGTTTTACAAGTACATAAAAGTTCTACACTTTTACTCATAGAGGGAATATTCTTAGAATATTCCCTCTTTTATTTGGTGAGTGTGACGGGTGGCTTATATTTTTACTATGAGAGGGAAATATTCCCTAATCTTCTTTGTGCAAAATAAGCTTTAATCCATTTGGTTTTCTACGGGCTTCTTCAAAATTGCTTCGTATTTAAATGAGATTTCTTAGATCAAAAATCATATTTCACATGTCCGAGGATAAATCTACAATGCCCAAGTGTTATTTTAAGGCAAAATAACATTTAAAGCAAGGAACCAAAGCATCAACATGTTATTTGGAAACAGGAAAAATTTCATGTTTCTTTTCCTATTTTTCAAACTTTCAATTAAAACGAATTCTGCAAGATATTTAAAAAAAATCAATTTTATGCATAATATTTCAGAATAAACCTATAAGAAATTGTAGGGAATCAAAAACTAACTCATTTTTGGATTGAAAATTTCAAGATCTAATTGAATTGTGATGAGCACTTGGTTTATTTCGATTTCCCACATACGACGTCAATTGTTGTTACCCAAATACAACAATGATTATGGTTGACGTGATAATCTTGATCTTCGTGCTAACCTGTCTTCAAGAACTCTGCAAAAAGAAAACCATCAGAGGGCGCCGATGCTTAAGTCAGACAGGATTTTGGAGGGTTTTCATAAGTAAATGGAGATTAGGGTTTAAAAATGATACCTGTGACTTATTTATAGGAGTAATATGATGCGTAATTACGGTTAAGACCCAAGGTTTAAATGATAACCTAGTGGATCTTTCATGGCTCTTCTTAGTCCTCTTTCCTCTTAGGCTTAGACTACCATTAGGCCCAATGTTCTTTAGCATGACTTGTATCAAGGCCCAATAACCTTTAATAAGACCCTCATCAACAACAAAAAAGCTTTCTCACAAAAAAAAAACTCTCTAAAAAAATCCAAAAAGAATTTATTTGTTTAGCTTAGTATATCCCTAATCTTATCTTCTCAAAGTCATACAAAATAAAAGGTTTTTTTTATATTTTATATAATTTTAATCCACTTAATGTTGCCATAAATAATTTCAATAAATTTTTTAATTTATTATTAGTTTTACTTAAAGTTAAAATAAATAAATAAAAAACACACAAAGAGAAACATATGAAAAATAGAGAGAGAAAAGAATGAAAATTTCAAATAAATTTTTTTGTAAAGAATTAAATTAAATATTCAAATATAGGTTCTAAACTTTTTCAAAAATTTTAATCAAATACCTAAAATATTTGGTCAAATCAAATACTAAAATTCAAATACCAATATCCAAAACAATTAAATCAAATTATAATTGCTTTTTTTATATCTATAATTCTTCAAAATCTAAAAATTGCAAAAACTATAAAAAAAAGTAATGATTACAAATAATATAAAAATTCAAAATTATATAAAATTATAGAATAAAACAAGAAATTCCAAAAAATTACTATTAAAAAAATTAAAAATATTCTTTGAATAAAAATCGAATGCTATAAAATAACAAATCAAGTGAGGAATAAATAATTTTAATATTAAATGCCTAGAGACGATTGGAAGAAAGAAAAAGTGAATATGGGGATCAACCTAATTGGAATTTACAATAGTTAATTATGAAGTTAACTATTAATACAAGAAAAATTGTAATTATATTTCAGTATTACAAATAAAAAATCAATGAATTAAATCAAATAGATAAAGAAAACAAACGATGAACTAACATATAGTTTGATCATCCAACATAAAATTAGAACAAATTCACGATGATGAGATTTAAAAATTAGAATTCAAGGTTTTATGATTTCTTCCTTGCTATTAAGTCAAGACTTCAATAGTAATATACAAAAAACTCTTTCAATAATGAAAAGAGTGAAAATTGTTATTTAAACCAATAGGAGGTAACTTAGTGAATAATTATTTGATTGCATGTTTTAAAGAAATGCATTTGGTATATTAATGATTATGTTTAAAACATGAAAATTCTTCGTAACTATTATTAAAAAATTATATTCATATTGAAATTTTTTTGAATTATTATTCTCTATATCAAGGATTAAGTTTTTAAATTTCACAAGAAATCAAACAGTTGTTATATATTTGTTTAATAATTTACAATTTATCTATAACTATATATAAAAAGAATCCCTAAGGGATTCTTTGTTTGACATGTGTCATATTTTGAGCTGATTGTCATTTTTTTTGAGTTGGTTTATTAATTTATATATATTTACAATTTTTATGTTATTTTAATTTGATAAAAATCATGGGAAAGCATGGGTAAAAATATTGGTTGGTATAAAAGTTATTCTTTAATGAATGAGTAGCTGTCATATGATACTTCGTTATCATTTTAGAGGCATTTTTGTTAAAATTTATTATTAGTTTTAATTTTTTTCTTAACATTAAAATATTAAAAATAAATTCAATTATGTGGTAGCTTTTAGTTTCATATGCGATGTTTTTAAAATTAAAATTAAAATAGCTATTTTTAAAAATTTTTAATGTTAAAATACTAAATATACGAAAAAAATGAACTTACTATAAAAAAGAAGAGAGAGACTATGAAAAGTTTAAAAAATTTTGAAAAAAATCAAATATTCACAATTTTTAATAAATAATTATTATTTTTCCAAAATTAAAATAAAAAAAGTGAAAGATATGAAAAGCAGAGAGAGAAGAAAATTTAAAATTCAAAGGTTTTTTTTTAAGGAACTAAACCAAATATGATGTAAAAAAAAATTCAAAATATATATTAAAAGTTTTTAAAAATTCAAATCAAATACCAAAAAAATTTGGTTTGCAAAAATTTGAATAAAATACTAAAAATATTACAAATACTATAAAATTTCAAAAAAAATGATAAAATTATAGTATAAAGCAAAAAATTTTAAAAAATAATTTTTTAAAAATTAAACACAAATAAATATAAAAATTATAAAAAAAATAAATCTACAAATCAAAAACTTTCGAAGAAATTCTTTATCTATGAAAATCAAATGATATAAAAGAAAAAATAAATAATTTCAACATTAAACACTTAGAAACTACGATAAATAAAAATAAAAAGTGGTAGTGGGATTAGTTTAATATGAATTTATCTTGAGACAAATAAATTAAGGTAAAACTATATAAAAATTTAAATATTTTATAAGTTTATTTTGGTCTATTTAATTTTCTCACTTTGTATTAGAATTTTATTTTATTTTAAAAAATAAAAATAAAAAATAAATAGAATGATTAATTGATAAATTAAAAATTTTCATTTTCATTTTATAAATCAATATTTTAAAAATAATTATCTTGATTTACTATTATTTTTAATACTATTTATAATATAAATATTTTTATTTCAATTTTCTTAAAAACTTTAAGAAAAAATAAATTATACAATTATTTTTAAAAAATAAATTATACAAGTAATATTCTTTAAAAAGAATAATTGAGTTATAATTAAAAAGAATAAATTATACCAATTTAAGTTCAATATAGTTTCAAGGATGTGAGCCTATGCTTGATTAATAACGATATAATACACATTTAGTATTTTAATATCAATCTCTTAATAAACCGTTAAAATTTATACATACACACACACATCTATTACTGTATATGGAAAGACGTAATATATATCTATTTTTTATTTATAAATATTTTAAATAAAAATAATATAATTTAGAATATTTTAAGGAAAACAATATAATATGTGCATTTAGTATATGAACTTGCCTTTTTTTTTTAATAAATTTGAGCAGAACGTTTTAATATACATACTTATTAATTAAAACGAAATATATGCATATATATTTAAAAAAATTCATCTTGAGATTAATGTATTTTTCTATGCATTAAGTAAATGATCGATTTTCTTTTTAAAATATGTTTTTTAAATTAGCCGAATTTGGTTTCGTTAAGTTAAAATCAATCTTTGAGGGTATTTTAATATCACATTTTATGTACTCATACTTACACTTTAATATATTTTAAGTAAACAAATTCAACAAAAAAATGTATTTAGTTTAATTTTATTTTCCCTTCTTTTACAAACATGTTCACTTATATATATATATATATATATATATATATATATATATATTATATATATATATATATATATATATATATATATTCTTACCTTTTATGTTAAATAGTAAAAAAAACAATTATTAGAAAAATCTCTAAAGAATCATGAAAATTATTTTAGAACTTATAATGGCAAATTTAAAAATATTTTTTTTAGTTTCGTATAGTCAACTTTACTAAAGTGAATGATTAAAATTTACTCCAATTAAAAAATCATTTCAAATGATCATAAAAATAATTTATTTTATTATTAAAATTAAAAATTTTTAGTTTATTAGATAAATAAAATATCAATAAAAATAATAATAAAAATATAATATAATATAATATACATTTTTAAGGATTACAATATATATTAAAATAAATCTTATTAAAAAATATTTATTTTAAATAATTAAAATAATTTGACAGAATATCAATATTTCAAAAATAAATTTATTTTTATTAAACCAATTGAACTAAAATCTCAAATGGAATCAGATGTATTCTTTTAAAAAAAATTTATATAATTGAATAATTAAATTTAAAATTTATTTTTTTAAATTTTTTCTCCCACATCGAAATGCGGGATAACTTGCTAGTATATATAAAAAGAATCCTATTTTAGCTTCAATGGTTGACACCTGTTTCTGTTATAGTCAAAACTGACCTAATAGTTGATATCACGTCACATGATTCTTCTTGCTCTTCCATGTCTTCAGCCAGTTATGTCGAGCCTCTTAAATTATCTTGGTTCTACAACACTTGTCCAAATGGTATGAGTGTTGTAGAACCAAGATACTTTAAGAGGTCTTGGGTTCAAACGTGGAATGAAGCGTCCCAGTGGGGAATAAAGTCGTGAAGGTAGGCGATTGCCTAAAGCGGACAATACGTTAGTGTGTGTTGAGTGACCGCTCATCTCACAATGTCAAGGCAAACCTGGGGCGCGGGGCACCTAGAGGATGCTCGCTGACGGCATGGTGAAACAGGCGAGGCCTTGACATGTCAGGGTAAACTTGGGGCACGGGCTCTAGGGAATACTTGCCGACGGCTTGGTGAAATGGGAGAGACTCTGACAAGTTATGAAGATTGGGCTGCAAAGAAACTAGTAGGAGTAGGACTTCAATTGATTATTGATATTACTAGCCCAAAGATTGATAAACGGGTCTTGTTTCGAAGCCCAATCTAGGATATTTTTGGTTATGAATTGGCCTCGTAGTATATAATATATATTAGATATAAGTTTACAAATTTATTTGTTATTTGTTTTATTTTATATATATGTAGTATGTATGTATGTATGTTTGTCTTAACAATTCCTATTACCTATAATACAAAGAATCCCATTAACATAATATTGACATGTGTCATTTGTTTTTTTTTGTTTTTTTTTGTTGGCTTGATAATTTTTTTTTATTTTTTTTACAGTTTTTATATTATTTTAGTTTGATAAAAATCATTGCACAACATGCGTTATGTAAGATCGGATTTTACTGTACTATACATGTACGGACATGTAAATTTTAATTAATAAATAAATTATTTTTGTACATTTTTACAAAGATTAAATAAAAAGCTATGTGGACCCCACTTATATTTCGGTACTCAGACGATGATATGAGTGAGAAAATATATTTTTGGATGTTGAATTAAGAATTTAGAAATTATGAGAATAAAAATATCATGAGGCTCGAATGACCAATTGATAGTGTTTCAATTATAAATTTTGATCGGAGTATCCAAATGATAAACTGTAAAATTCTTTGGAAAGCTAACTTGATTACCTATCCAAACATGTAGGCCTCTTCTTTTAATTCCTTATGGATCAATACCAGTAATTTTGTAAACTTACTCCATGAGCAATAGATTCTACCAACCGACTCAACCGACCTATCTGTAAAGATTCACCCAAAGCGGTTGGTAGGAAATTCTGATTAAGGTGAATAAAAATCCATTAGAAAGCTAACTTAAAATCCTTTTTATCCATGTAAGGCCTGTATTTTAATTCATTATAGATTAACAACAAGAAATTCCTACATTCACGTCACATATATGGAATTTAGCATTGAGTAATCAGTAAAGAGTTAGATATAAATTTTGATAGGGAACTCCAATCGAGATGATTCAAATTGCGTTGGAAAGTTAACTCGAAGATCTTTCTGGCGATATATGGCTCATATTTTTATACATTTTGAATTGATCTCGGTGAATTTTTAAAGTTGATTGTAAGTGGAGTAAAGTGATCAGAAAAATAAGATTAACGTTTTAAAGATATAATGTGGCAAAAACTGCAAATTATTGATTTTTGGAGGGGGAAATTAATATGTTAACATGTGTTAACTTCCTATTGGCTAAAACATAAATAAAAGAATACCAAAACTCAGCATTTTACAGCCTCCATCACCGATTCTGTTGCTCTATTTTCTACTGCCCGATTTCCTTCTTGTTCTCCATGAATTCTTCACGTTTCCTTTGCACAACTTCACTTGTTCTTTACTAAATCACCAAGCTTCCTTCACCAATCATATTTCTCATCTCAAGAGCTGTTCAAGGCTGGAATATGGTGGCCAGAAACTAACGTGGATAGGCTGATTGGGGGCTGTTCTGGTTGCTGGCAGATTTGGTCAGGGTGGAAGGTAAGGGATGGTGATGTTTCTATTAATTCCAACTATGATTTTAGATGCTGTAATGCATGGGAAATATGTTTATGACCTTAGGTTGAATTAAAATTATGTATAAGAAGAAGTGAGGGTTTCAGCCATGAAGAGGACATAAAGAAATTGTGGTGATTTCAATTCTTGTTGGGTTGAATTAGGTAGCAAATGATGAGTAGAACTTGGCCATGGTGATAGTTTTTCAAATTCATGTGTGTGGCATGACAAGGGCCATTTGGCTAAGGTGTGAAGTAGATGATAATGATGAATTCTTAATGTATGGAAGGTGTTTGATAAATATACTAAGTGAATAGAAAATGTTCATAAGATTAGAGTTGAGGAAAGAAAAGAAACAAAATGCTAAGTGTAGATTTCAATTCTGCTGGAAAAACTGTCCTGTCCGAGCCCAAGTTGAAAAATTTAGTTTGGGGGTTTTAGAAAGAAATAAATTCTGGAAAAATTATAACAGATAGCCTCATGAGTTATGAAAAAGTCAGTTTTTGAATTACCTAATTTGGAGTTGTATAGCCTGAGATATAGGCAGCTGAACACAGGGCACTCAATGTAGTAGGTGAGATGCTCTGTGGAAACTTTGAAAATTTGTAGAAAATAGCATAGATTGAATTTGGCTGCAAGCTTTATGCTTCTAGAAAGGTAAATGAGTCGAAAATAATATGGTTCTGATTTTGCACAATTTGGACAAACCTATCATGGCCCAATTTGTACATAGAGGTCAGTAGACAATCTACCAGAATGTATCTGGAAACAGAGTAACTTTGAGGAATTATTAAAAATAATTCAGAAATGATAAAATTGTGATGCTCACTATTATGAATAGGGAATTGGATTAAGATTCATATGGTTTTGGGATTCATAATTTTGGATATCCCTATAATTAGTAATATAAATTTTAATGCACAAAGGTCAGAAAACCATCTTGCCATATGGGTAAGAATTGGGCTGAACTTTGGAAAATTGTGAGAACAATATGGAATGAACTAGAAAATGGGCTTTATACTTCTGGATAGGGAATTAAGTCAGATTACATATAAAATTAACGGTGCATTAATTGGAATTCAGTATTTTCCGTTATGAATAGAAAGGCGTTGATAGGTCGGAAATTCTTATAAAGAATAATTCTACCTTAATGAATAGGATTTCTAAGAATGCTTAGTGTATATGTATGTTTCAGAATTGAACTTGTATGACTTATCTTCTGCAGCTCCGAAGCTAAATCCACGAAATGGGAAAGGAGACGAATAAGGACCTAATCATTGGTTCAAGGTCACTAAGTGTACGGTTTGAATGAAATGACACTATACAGGTAAGGGATGTTTGTATAAAGTATAGGGATAGAGTGCTGCATGTTTTGATAAGAACTGCAAATTTTGGAATTTAAATAAATATTTTGGATTGAATATTGGAACTGTGAACTGTGGTTGAAAGCTGGATTTCTGCACAGGAGAGGTTAGGATTTTATAAACCGTTATACTGCCGAAAATTTTCTAAAAGAAAATTATACTGTCCAAAATTATCATTTTGCCATAAATTTGATCTATGTGAAGTTGAATTTATAAGATTGATTTTATATCTTTAGAAATGAATTTATATAATTAAATCACAAATTCATGATATTGCCTTACGTTGCTAATTAATTTTAGATTTATCTGTGTTATAATTTTTCTATCATTATGAGATTTGTATTGAATATTTGTTAACTTAATATTGTTTTGATAAATATATTTTGTGAAATAATATCATTGACTTTATGATTTGTGATTATTTGATCATATAAAATTATTTAAGACAAGTGTATTTAAATTTTCTCCATAAACAACTCTGAAAAATGTGTTTAAATGTTCTTGAAACTGTTGGCCCCTTAGCTACCTTCGGGTACATGTATTTCCGTTTTGTTCTGATTGCTGTTGACTTTAGCCCAATCTTCTAGCTCCCACAGGGGACACTTGGCTAGTGCTCCCACTGTGGCCCCCTTTGATTATAGTCATACGTCTATTATAGTGCATGAGTCTATTAGGTGTAGCCTAGTCTCCATTAAACTTATACTGGGGTGGTAAATTTTTGGCTAACTTAGATCCAGGCACTCCCAGTTTGATTTGTATATCTAGATTTGATTTATTCGTAAGATATATTTCATGATTTGAATTATATACCTTGGAAATGATTATTTGATTTAGATGTTGAAAAATTTATATGATTCTGATTTAAAACATTTACGAAGAATTTATTTAATTCCTGATGGTTATATTATGTCTAGCAATATATTGAATTTATATTGAATTTGTGATTTAACTGAATCAAATAAATTCCCTATAGTGACTTTGGAACACGACAGGTACTCTAAAATACTTTCTGAAATCCACCTGGTTATCCAACCCACTATAGTATCTGTCACGACCCAACTTTTTTCCACTGATTAAGTTGCGCCCCGTGATGGCACTAGGCTCTCCGCGCACCTAGTTCAGCCACTTGATCTGTGAGTAAACGATACTCACCCGATAGCACACTGGCGTACAACAGTGCTCGCACCACCAGCCAAGCACACGCACACACTCGATAGCAAAGATAAGCACACACACACAAAGCCAAGCACACACGTTTACAGGAACACCCTTGTTCCCAACCTTTTATTCACTCTTAAAAGGATTTACAAGTCTGCTGCGTGGACTCTCTCTTACAAGGCCTGAGTTCCCCAACTCAGTCTGTTCCCTTCCTCTAAGGATCTGCCTAATTGATTCCCCTGAATCGAATTTCATGAGTTGAATGAGGTCCACTGCTTTACACGACTATATTTATAGGCAATATTGTGGCTAACATCCCCAGCCATTAGGAACTCTAGTCTATCCAAAATTCCTAGGAGACCAAGCTCAACAGAAACTCTTCACCCGCCAAAGTCCTTGCTGCACAATGACTCTGCCCAGTCTGTCCAGTGCTTGTCGATCGCCAGCTCATATCTTGAGTGCCAGGTGTGCGCACTCATCCAGGGTCCGTCCTTAGCTATTAGAATCCCTCCTAGACTCAACTAGCTATCCGCGCGTCTTAGATCGCACCTGGAAGTGTTTCGTCTACCAGCTGCCTTCTCTATCCCAGTCCTGGTCGAACTTCACTTCTCAGAGTCCTGGTCCGCGTCTGCCTCTTCTCCAGCATCCGTGCGCGCCCATCCAGTCAGAGTCCTGGTCGGACTAGGCTTCTGGTCCGCGTCTGCTTCCCTCATCAACATCCGCACGCGCCCATCAACCTGTGTCCTGGTCGGATTAGACTTCTGGCCCGCGTCTGCTTCCTTCATCAGCATTCGCGCGCGCCCATCAACTACTGTCCTGGTCGGACTAGACTTCTGGCCTGCATCTGCTTCCTTCATCAGCATCCGCGCGGGCCCAGCCGATCAGACTACCCGCGGTCCTGGTTCCGCGCACCATTGCACACTGTCCAGACATGTGCTGCACTGCCTCCTACCACAGCGCGTACATCCTGCACGCCTCGATTGCCACCCGCGCATGCCACCCGCATGCTTCTGTTTCCGCAGCCAACGAAAACCTGTCCCATGCCCGCTCCCAAGGCATGGCTAGTCTTGGCCCGCACCAGCTTGCGCACGGGGTGCCCCAGCTCACTAGGGCGTAACAGTATCCTTCCGAGTAGATCGTGCCAAATTTTATTTATAAATTAAATTCATGTTTTAC
Organism: Heritiera littoralis; assembly: GCA_031772115.1. Taxonomy (NCBI): domain Eukaryota; kingdom Viridiplantae; phylum Streptophyta; class Magnoliopsida; order Malvales; family Malvaceae; genus Heritiera; species Heritiera littoralis. Next base: position 308,439 of record JAPDPK010000171.1, on the reverse strand, counting down.
TATAAATATTCCTTTTATGAAAAATTGCATAAAGGTTACGTTATATCAGCTTTCGTATACATGTCTCTTACTGAGCATATTTCGCTCACCCCTTTATTTTTCACTCCCAGATTTCTTATAGTAAGTTCGGGTTTGCTATATCAGGAGGACCTGTTTCCGGTATTCTTTAGGCAACTTCATCAGTTCGTCGAGGTATACTTGGTATATTTTGTATGTTCAGATTTTTGTGCAGTACTACTTTACGTACTTTGGGATGTAAATTTAAATATTTTGTTGATGCAAATAGATTATTGGATCCTGGGTTTGCATATAAATAAATAAATTTTACTTGGAGTTATTGACACTACAGACGAGCCCAACCTATGTGTGTAATTTATATATGAAAAATTAGTAAAATATACGGTATTTCAGACCGTGACACGTTATTTTGACATTAAAAATAATATGTACCAAAAAACTAAAAGGAATCTCTCTGGGGTCCTTTGATTGACAGGTCCTTGGCTATAAAAGTAAATTTTTTTATTATTTGTTATTTGTTATTTAACAATAACAAAATGAAAAGTTATTTTATTAGTCTATTTAATTTTTTATTCTTAAAAATTTCTAAGGTTTTTTATAATTCCAAATAAAATTAAAAAAAAAACAAAACAAACTAAGCTTAAGAGTGATAAAAAAAATTATGTTTTTCTTAATATAATATACTTTAAGAAAAATTGAGTTTATGATTATTTTTACTATAATTTCAAATTTTAATTTTGAATGTATATTTTATTATCAATGAGATTATTAATAATATTTCGTAATAATTATTTTGATAGATTTACATATAAAATATTTTTTTAAAAAAAAGTTAATATGATATCAATTATAAAAATTAGTTTAATAAATTTGAACTAAACAAATAAGATGTTAATTTTGTGCAAATGAAGAGCAATAACATATTTTGGTAAGGTGTAATTTTTCATGTGAAGAGTTTTAGCAAATTATTCAAAATTGGTTTAATAAATTTAAGCTAAACACTAAATTTAAATATATACTAACTCATTTTATATTTTATATTTTTTTAATTTTTAATTTTATGCATAGAATATTTTATCAAATTATCAATAATTTTTAAAAAAGGTTAATATTATAAAAATTGAATAAATTAAATAAAAAATTATTTAACAAATAAAACACAATAACTTTTTGAATAAGAGAACGATATTAAAAAATGTTATTATATAAATTTTAATTTTAAAACAATTGAAAATATATATATATATATATATGTTATCTATTTACTATTATATTTTATTCAAAAAAATTTTAAATCCAAATTCTCATGATAAGTTAAATAATTATATTTTATAAAAATAAAAAAATATTTTAAAATAAAAAATTATTCCTGGGCATAGCCAGGGGCACACACTAGTTATATAAAAACGTTGTAGATTTTCTCAACCTCATAGAAAGCCACTTTTTTTTACCATCATTTTTCTATTGTTTACCCTTGCTTTTCATGGTTTGCTTTTTTTGCTTCTGTATCAACAGGGTTTAGCATTGGATTTGGCCCTTGCTCTTCCTTTCCGTTCCTCTGCCCTTTGCGTCACTGTGTTTCCCTCGCCTATGTCACTCTACCACAGATAACACACACCCACATTCATCTCTGCCTGTCATCTAATTTCCTTCTCAGTACATGATTTGGTTAGTGACTATCATCTTGGCTTTCTTCACTTGGGTTCCTAATACTGGCCCCTGCACATCGGCAGTGCTTTAGGCCTCTTTTAGTCAACTTTGCTGCTCCGACCGCCCCTATTATGCTTCTATTAATCGGTTCGTCCGTGCAGGCCTTCTTTGCAAGAGCAACCCAACATTGTCCAACGAGCTTTCCCTACTCCATTGGTAGGCTTCCCTGATTTGATGCTTTTTACCTCTTTTTTTTTCCTCGGTAATGCTTGCTGAAAAAATAAACATGTTTGCTAGGGTTAATCGATTTCTAGGAAGAAGAATACAATCAAAAGCAAAATGAAAATCAAAGAAGAAACACTAATCGACTTACAGTGATAATTATTAAAAACAAAAAATGGCTTACAACAAAAGAAAAAGCTAAGAAATTAAAGAAAACAGATATCACCTGATAAAAAAAGAGACAAAGAAAACTAAGACTTCAACAAAATAAAAGAAAGAGAATCTAATTAATCGTGTTTGGGTTTGAGGGGTTCTTTATCCTGACCCGAAAGCCGTGACGCTCACTTAACACTTACATTTATTCTACTTAGTAAAATTATGAACTAAATTTTTCCTTTTCGTTTTACAGTTTGTATTCGGTGTCAGTGTAGTCACTAAACCATTTCTGTTTATTCTTTAATTCAATTATGAGTTAAATTACTCTTTAAGATAGAGAAAGATCAGTTATAGCCCATAACTTACTATTTCTTAGAAACATATTAAAAATACCCCCCTTATATTTTGAGATTTTCCCAGTTAACTATCTGCAATTCATCATAAGGCAACAGAACAACATTTCCCACATTCCACAATATTCACCAAATATGTGTCATCTTAACAGTCCTAGTATTCACAACTAATCACCACATACACATAATATAATATCAGAATATTACATCAACTACTCATTATCCTAGTTTACATCCCATCCTACAGTACTATACAAACATTGCCTGAAAATAAAGCATATAAAGAAGAAATATTACTATACCAAGATAGCCAACAACAAGGGCTTTAAGAGTCGAGACATTATCAAATCACTAGAACTGTCCAACATGTCCCTTGAATCAATATGAAAAATAGTTCTCGTTTAATGAGTGAAGGCTCAATAAGTCATTTATAAAAGTGCAGAATTAGACTTATATTGTTCTAATGTAGATGCATGAACCCTTTAATTAAATGTTCTCATATCATATTCCATTTGTAATTATTTGTCAGAACATCTCAGATCATGCCCTAAAGACTATAAGTGGGCAAGAGTTTTAAGGTATCGATGTAAGGGTACTCGAAAATACCTCATCATTTCCATCTCTATGCAAGTCTATCACATAAACCTCTGATCGTATCAATTCAATTATTTTTCAACCCTTTTGTCCTTACACCGTGGTATGTCATGCAATAGTGCATCATAAGTAGTTCCGACATCATATGGTGTTAAGCTATACTCATATCAATCTCATGTTATATCACAGCTCATATGGAAACCATAACCATGCACAATATCAAATCATGTCATTTATTATGTAGAAATTTAGCTTATATACCATATTAAATCATGTCACTTTTCTACTAGAAACATGATCACATGTAGTATGTAGTTATGTCACTCTTCATGTAAATATCAAGTTCATGTACAGTATAGGGTCATGACATCTTTCATTTAGAAAATATATCGTTTTGTCATGATTCATTATGCAAACTTATGCAAGCTTTATTGTATAAAAACTATTATCATTTCAAATCATATTACGTATACTTTTACAGCATGTTCAAAACATGTAAAATCTCAATTTATTTCATGTTCACTTTTAAGACATGTTAGAGTATGAACAATTCGCAAATTATATCACTTGCACTTTTAAGGCATGTTTAAAAACATGTAATGTCTCAAGACATTTCATATTCACTTTTAGAGCATGTCTAAAACATGTACAAACTCAAAACATTTCTCATATACTGTAAAAATCGTATCAAGTCTAAAGTTCATATCAAATAAAATCATACTCTAGACAGCATATCATATCAGGTTTGAGACTAGGCTGAATTCCTAATACTCTATCAATAAAGACTTTAATCACTATAGCTAGCAGTGAAAATCATATCATCGTCCCCTGAAAACCAACTAGGGTACTATCTATAGTCATAGACCTCATGTCTCTCAGCCCCACTGATCAGGTATGAATATTTTTCGGATAAACATCTCTGCCTAACGAGTAATCTTCAATTAGGCGGTTTCCACTATGCTTTATTGAGTTTAACTCTCCTAAGGTTCCTATAGTCTCATAAAACATTTAAACATTTCACTTTTTTTTTATGAAAATAGTGTAAAGTATGTAACACATTTCTTTAAAATCATTTACATATATAAATACATACACTTACACTATATATTTAGTCTTTTCAAAATAATTCAAACATATAAAGCATTCATATAAGTATCGCATGAGAAACTCCTTTCAAAATTTCAAGTTATAAACAAAACATGCTTAAAGCGATGTAATTTAAAACCTGAGTTAAAACAATTTACTATCATGCTCATGAAATATATTGATGCAATATCATTTGGCATGGCACTAACTATAATCCCAATTCCTCATTTCCATCCTTTTGATTTCAATCTAGATTATACCTAATAGATCAATTCAATATCCCTTATCGCTCTACAATATTCAATATCATTTCACAACATTTACCAATTAAATCAATCACCTTTACTTTTAGTATCAATATTAAGACCCTTGCCACCAATGTGGGTCCTCTTAGTGTTTCACGTATAACCAAATATTACCTTAGCAACTTTAACAATAACACTACAATCATTCAAATATAATTGAACTCATTCACCATAAATTATTCAATCATTTCTTCAATTTATCATCATACCATATGCATATTATTCTTTATATATCACTAAGTCTCAATCTTTAATCACCATCATTATCACACAATCTAACTATATCTATATAATATAATTCTAAATCTGAATTATATAAACGTCTTACCTCTATCGAACTTGGCGTTCACGCGTTGAGCTTCACTGAGCTTGGAATTAACAACGAGCTATATATTCAAATATATTCGAGAGGTCTTAGCATCAGTCTAATACAGATTCTAAGCATTTATAAAAAAAAGTGGTATTTGCTTATCGACTTCCTTAGATTGAAAACTATGCAAGTGCCCCGAGATAAGCTAGATTAGCGGTTGTTATTTAATAGCCTACAAGGTCTCCGCTTATAGCTTTCCTACAACCCCAACTAGGAATGTAAACGAGTCGGGTACCCGTTAAATTTGGGATACCCGAACCCGAACCCAATTAATATGTATAATACCCGAACCCGATTAACTACCTGATTATTTTTATTTATGTTACCCGAACCCTAACCCTATAAAATAGAAAATACCTGTTTAACTACCCGAACCCGTTAACTACCCGTTTATTAAGTCAAAGTTTGACTTTCAAATTTAAATTTAAAATCAATTTTGGAATAACTTAATTAAAAAAATTAAATTAATAAATTTAATTTAACTCATAAAAATAAATTAAAGTTAAAAATCATAATTATAATATTTAATGACTTAATTTAATTAAATATAACATTAATAATAAATGATTTATATATAGAAAATATAAATATTGTATTAATTAATTAATATTTATAATTGGATTTGGGTAGCGGGTATCCTAAGATAACTTCTCGAACCCTACGCGAACCTGTGACGGATAGTAATTTCACTATCCGAACCTGATTATATACTACCCTAACCCTATTTAAACAGGACGGATAGTGCCGGGTACCCGTTTATAGAGTACCTATTGCCATCCCTCCCAACATTGTAACTTATTTAAGAATTAATTAAATATATTCATAAAAGCTTCATGAATACATTTCTAAGCTCACTTATTGTCTTACCAAATTTTTTTATATAATGAATTAACAAGTTCTCCATTTGTCTCCTCTCATTTCTTCGTTTTCCTCCTTTATATATATATATATATATATATATATATATATATATATTCTCCTTTATTTTCAGCCTTTACAACCCCTGATTACTCACTGTTTTCGGCAGCCTTAAACACCATTACATAACCACCATAGCCACCCCTTTTATAGCACCACAATGTCGGCCTTAACCCCCTGCCTAGCTGCCTACTTTCAGCCATTGAATAACCCTTTTTTGATGCCTTGATTAGCATCAAGTACAGCCACCATACACACACTCAAACTGCCATGTACAACGCCACTCAACAACACCATAACTAGGGATGGCAATGGGTACCCTATAAACGGGTACCCAGTGCTACCCGACCCATTTAAGTAGGATTAGGGTAGTGTATAATCGGGTTCGGGTAGGGTTCGGGTAGTGAAATTACTACCCGTCACGGGTTAGGGTAGGGTTCGGGTAGTTACCTTAGGGTACCCGCAACCCGAACCCGATTATAAATAATAATTAATTAATACAATATTTATATTTTTTATATATAAATTATTTATTATTAATGTTTTATTTAATTAAATTAAATCATTATATATTATAATTATGATTTTTAACTTTAATTTATTTTTATGAGTTAAATTAAATTTATTAATATAATGTTTTAATTAAGTTATTCTAAAATTAATTTTAATTTTAAATTTTAAAATCAAACTTTGATTTAATAAACGAGTAGTTAAACGGGTTCGGGTAGTTAAACGGGTATTTATATTTTATAGGGTTAGGGTTCGGGTAACATAAATAAAAATAATCGGATAGTTAATCGGGTTAGGGTATTATTAAAGTTAATCGGGTTCGGGTTCGGGTATCCCAAATCTAGCGGGTACCCGACCCGTTTACATCCCTAACCATAACCCTCTTCAATTTCAGCCCCTTGAATCAACCAAATTCAGCCTTTAAAGCTGCCCCATTTTAGCCTCCACTATGACATTTGTTCAGCTCCCGAACTAGTTGACTTCAGCCTCCATAAATAGTTCAAAAACCGGCACCAAATCAGCCTTATGCAGTGCCTAAAAATTCAGCCTTTCCTTCCTAAGAACAGCCCTACATTTGGACCTCAAACCAGCACCGATATCTCACCGTTCAAGTTCACAACAACCTTTTTTTTTTAATCCTCTTTATTCCGGATTTTTATCCTTGTAACAACCTTATTTTTCAGGCCATAACTCAACTCTAAGACAGTTCCAACAACAGCCCTTCAGCTCCATATTTCCTCTCCTGATTCAGCCACAATGCCCCTGCCTTTAGCCTTCACTGATATGCCCCTGCTCTCACGCTATTTCAAGCATCCAAGATCAACTTCAAAGCCCTTGATCCGTGCCACGTTGGCTGTCTCATCCACCAAAAGCAGCAACTGTTGTAATATCTCTAATTGTATGGACTAATTAAGTATAATTATTATCATATAATTATATTTAGTAGTATAATTTATGTATAGTGTGACCATAATTGTATATTGTAGACACCAATTTTGTCCGGGATTGTGAATCTCGAGTCGCTTGACGTATCTTCTAAAAATAAAAAGTGAATTAAACCCATGTTTAAATAATTGATTTTTATTTCATTTTGTTTTTATCTTTATTTTTTTTATTTATTTTTTATTATTTTTATTATTTTTTATTTTTTATTTATTATTTTTATTTATTTTTATTTTTTATTTTTATTTTTTATTTTTATTTTTATTTATTTTATTATTATTTATTTTATTATTATTTTATTTTATTTTATTTTTATTTTTATTTTATTTTTATTTTATTTTTTTTATTTTTTTATTATTTTTATTTTTTTTATTTTATTTTTTTATTTTATTATTTTATTTTATTTTATTTTATTTTATTTTATTATTTTATTTTATTTTATTTTATTTTATTTTGTTTGTGTGTGTGTTTTTGTATTTTTATCTTTTTTCTTTTCTCTTCTTTTCTTTTTCATTATTATTCACTTTATTATTATTCCTCTTTCTATTTTTTTCTTTATTTCTCTTTTCATTCTTATTTTTATTTGTTATTTTATTTATTTATTTTATTTGATATGAATTTTAGTATTTTATTTTTCTTTTATTATTTACTCATTTATTTATTTTGATTAAAAAAATGCAAAAAAAATTAATTAAAAAAAAAGGAAACAAAACCAAAATGAAACCCTAACCCTACCGAAACCCTAACCCTGACCGAAACCCCAAACAGAGACTCCACCCCAAACCCTAATCTGAAACCCAAACCCTCACCGAGACCCAAATCCCTAACCCCAATCGAACCCCAAATAACCCCAAACCAAACCCTAAACCGAACAAAACCCTAACCCCAAAGCAGAATCCCTAGCCTTGCCCAGAAACCCTAAACGCATCGTAACCCCCAAAATGAGTCCTAACCCTAATGGCCGCCAGAAACGAAAAAGGAAAGATCTTGTCTTCAGAATCTGCAAGGAAATCAAGAAAAAAGGAATTTAAAATCAGACATTAAAGAGACAATCACAATCAGATCTGTGATCCGATTTCCAAACTTCCAAACTATTCAGATCTGAATTTTTATAAAAGGAGACAATACAGAAACCAAAAAAAAAGAAAACGATAGCCACAAATCAAAAACAGGCATCAACAGCAACAACAGAAACAGAGAAAACACAGAGAAAAATACATAGAGAGGAACAACAAAACAGAATCAAAAGAGAACGGTGGGATTCTGTTTAGGGTAGAGGGATTTTTCGGTTTTTGGTTTGGGGGGTTTCAGATCTGGAGCTTGCGGAGATTTGGTGACTAGGATTCCAGATCTGGTTTCAGGGAGAGGAGAGGAGTATTTCTGGATTTTTTTTCTTCAAGCCGAGATCTGGCGAATAAGGTGGTAGAGTCGCCGGAATCTGGAAAATTTTGAATTTTTCGGCGACTTTTTGTGTTTTCCGGCGACTTTCTTGTGTTTTCCGGCGACCGCTTGAAGTTTCCGGCCGCCGGAAATCGCACGGTTAGAGAGAGGATCTGAAGTTTTTTTTGGAAAGGGAGGGAATTTAACCGAAAAAATCGGGAAAAAGGGTTTAAATACCCAGCTTCAAACGACGTCGTTTTGGAAGAGCCAAGATCCGCGTGTTGACCGCGTGTTGACCCGCACCGACCCGACCCGATCACAAGGTTTTTCTTTTCCAATTTTCTGATAATTTCCCGTTTTTTTTTTTTTTTTTTTTTATTTATTTTTTTATTTATTATTATTTTTTTATTTATTTTTTAATTTTATTATTATTATTATTATTATTATTATTATTATTATTATTATTATTATTATTATTATTATTATTTCTGATGATTTTTTTTTTTTGTACATTTTTGTAATTAATACAGTAACCTAATTAACAAAATTATGAAATAAAATAATAATTATTTAGATAAGTTAATAGATTCAATTAGATGAATGAATAGTATGATTTAACAATTATTGACAAGATTTAATTAATGTAGCTTGTGTATATAAATTGATGAATGTTTGTTTATTATTTTATATTTTTATTATTATTTTATTGGCTTGATTGTTTAGTTTAATTTAATTAGTATGATTTAATTTAATTAGCATGATTCAATATAATGGGCATGATTTCTTTAATTTTGCAAATGAAATTCATATGATATGTTTAATTTAGTGCATGGTTAGAATATTGTCAAATTTGTGTATGTAGCTTAGAATTGTAGTGCTTTAGTAAATGATAATAAGAAATAAGTTAAGAAAAATAATAGGATAAAAAAATGGTAATCAAATTAAAAAACTGGATTCTACTGAATGAATGTGAATTATACCGATGATGAAATTTTGAGGAAAGTTAATTGGGACTCCTTGAAATTTCTAGGTGAGAGGATTCTCCCTTAAATTGAGCCAAATTGATGGGATATTTTTGGGAGAATTTTCAATAAAATATGATTCATATTTATTTTAAATAGATATAAAACAAACAGAAGGGATAAAAATTAATTAATAAAGACTGAAATTAAATGAACATAGACAAGGATAATAAATAAATAAAATGGGATAGTAAATAAGAAATAGGAATTAGGTTAGGATAAATGTGAATTATACCGATGATGACATTTTGAGGAAGTCAATTGAGACACCTTAGAAATGTCTAGGTGAGAGGATTCTTCCTTAAGTTGAGCCAAATTGATGGGATACTTTTGGGAGAATTTTCAATAAAATATAATTCATATTTATTTTAAGATTAAATAGAGATAAAATAAATGAAATAATAAAAATTAATTAGTAAAGACTAAAATTAAATGAGCATAAATAAAAACAATAGATAAATAAAAGGATACTAAATAAGAAATAAGAATTAGATTGAGAATTAGATTTTATAGAATAAGTATGAATTATACCAAGGATGAAACTCCAAGAAAGTCAATTGAGACTCCTTGGAAATTTCTAGGTGAAAGAATCTTTCTTAAGTTGAGCCAAATTGATGGAATACTTTTGAAAGATTTTTTTAATTAATTCATATTTATTTATAATAAAAATAAAAGTAAGATAAGATAGATGAGTAAATAAAGACAAGCAAACAAATAAAGATAAATAAATAAAATAAGATAAGATAAAGTATATAAATAATAAATAGAATTATAATAAATAAAATAAATAAAAAAAGAGTAAATATGAGTTATGCCGATGATGAAATTTCAAGAAAGTCAATCGAGACTCCTTGGAAATTTCTAGGTGAGGAGGTTCCTTTTGGGCTGAGCCAAATTGATGGGACGCTTAAAAGTGAATTTTCAATAAAACATAATTCATGTTTATTTCTTAAAAATAAGAATATAAAAATATAAAAAATAAATTAGAAAATCCAAGAAATTTATAAAATGAATATGGAGTCAAAATTAGAGACAAAATTAGGAAAATAGGAATCTCATAAAATATTTAAATTTATCCGACGATGGAATTCAAGAAAGTCAATGAGACTCCTTGAACATCTTGAGGTGAGGGAATTTTAAGATTGAGCCAAATTGATGGAAAAATCTTAGAAATATTCCCAATATATAAGCATATCGAAATTAATATAAACACAAGGCAAATTGTAAAGATAACCTAAAACTAGTTGGTACCATTTTAGGATGGGCGTTGTAGGGGTGCTAATCCTTCCCTACACGTAACCGTACTCCCGAACCCTAGTATCTTTGAACGTAGACCAAGCCTTATCCTTAGTTTGAATAGGTGACCAATCACACCTAGGTTAGAATGGTTGGTGGCGACTCCATGTTTTGTGTCTAGCTATTAGGTTTTCCAAAGCCTAATACGTTATGACAGTTTGGCGACTCCACTGGGGACTTTAGAGGGTCAAGCCAACAATTGGTTTTAGGTTATCTTAGATTCATTTTAAGAGTGTTAAATTTTATAAAAGAAAAGTTAATAATTACATGTTCCTTCCACACACACTTCACGCGCATTTGCATACATCAGCCCTCTTCCCGGGCTTTACCCTTTCTTAGGAGGGAGTAGAGTACTTACGCTCTCGTGAGGTAATACCTCCGCAATGGCTAGCGAAATACTCCCACTCAAATTGAACCTTTCCGTTTGTAGCCTATGATGGGTGAGGATTGGGTGCCTTACTAGTCCATGTGGACGATAGTAAGGAACAATTTGGGAACCTTTAGAACATTGGACCATCCAAGCCCTACATGTAGAAGCTTAAGGGAACCGCCCTAGGATAGAACTATGCCTACCTATAGTATGGAAACCTTATAGGACACATGAAGGAGCAATGTTTAACAAAATTTGAAGTATGTGCATATATCTTTAATCATGTCTTGTTTTGACTCATCATGCATTCTTGTAGGAAAACCTGTCTCATAGCAATTGATTGACAAAGTTGGTTCTCTACACCCATGGGAAACCGTCTACAAGATAAGCCTATGTTGGAGGAACTCGCTGATATGGTTAAAGCGGTATCTGAGGAAGCTCAACGCAAGGATGGTGATTGCTTGCCCAAGATCACGTGTGTAGCCTTCCAGAAAAAGTTCGTCTTGATCTCAAGCAAAATGATCTCACTGAATTGATTGATATCTGGGAAAAGTGGGATAAAACGAAACAGATTGCCTTTCAAGAGAAATATGGAGATTTAGCGTTGCTTCTTACTGTACCTGTGGACGATAATTTGATCAGGGCTATGGTGTATTTTTGGGATCCTTCGTATAGGTGCTTTGTGTTTAACGAGGTGGACATGGTGCCCACTATTGAGGAGTACACGGTCTTACTTCGTATTAAGGAGTCAGAGAAAAGCAAGATTTACAAGAAGAATAAGAGGAGCCATCGCAAGTGTTTAGCACAAATGATAGGTATTGATGTACAAGAGGTTGACCAACACATCAAGAAAAAAGGGGAAGGTACCTATTTGGGATGGAATTTTCTTCGGAGTTGTTTTGGCAAACAATTGACAGACAAGCAAAGTATGAGCTTAATGGCATTAGCTATTTATGGGATGGTGGTTTTTCCTAGATCATTGCAGTATGTGGAGATTGTTCTTGTAGACCTCGTTGAACAACATGAGCATGAGGTGAATGCTGCTCCGGTTATCTTAGCTGAAACATTTAGATCTTTGAGCTACTGTCGTAGGAATGGTGGAGGGCGTTTCATCGGGTGCATGCAGTTATTATATATGTGGATGAGGAGTCATTTTAAATGTGAACGTAGTAAATTCAAAGATGCTTTCCTTGGTAGCAGTCTTCCTATTAAGGAATTTTGTGAAAGTGAGTGGCCCAAGTTCAAGACGAAAAAGGAATGGGTTTCGACTTTGCGCAAAACCACGACCCAAGATGTAGTTTGGTTAGCACCATGGATGCCACGAAGGTCAATGGTGTATAAATGTGGAGAGCAACCATGGGTCCCTTTGTTGGGTGTGTGGGGAACTATTACTTATTCTCCCATCATGGTACGAAGACAGCTAGGATATGACCAGTTCATCCCCATGACATTTGGACTCGACCAAAGGGAATACTCCTATATTGAAAAAGGGGCACTAAGGAAGATAGAAGATGATGTCAAGGCTTGGAAGACAGCTTGCAAAATACAAAAGGGAAGATTTATAGATAAAATTTCCCCTGAATATTCTGTCTGGCATGCTAGGCGAGTCAAAGATATTTTACTTCCCCCTGAAGAAGATGAAGCCCACGAAGAGCCTATACCCCGAGACCCCATGATAGATCTGGAGATTGCCAAGAGGAAATTAGAGGAAGAAAAGAAAGACCTAGAGAGGGAAATTAAGAAGCTCAAATGTGAAACGGAGGAAAAGCTGGGGAGAAGGGAGCAAGCATATACAAGGATCCATCAAGAGAAGTATAAGTTGATAGATGAAATCAGATACTTGAAGGAGCAACTCTCAAGGTCTGAAAGTAAACGTTTGCGAGAAGAAAATGAACAACTCAAGACTGAGATACAAAAGAAGAGGACCAAATGTGAAGAACTTGAAGGCAAGGTCATAAGCGAACAGATGAGTTCGCAAGATGCCCTCAATCGATCCCAAGAATACTTGCAGATCTTGCAAAAGGTTGTTAATGAGTTGAATGAGCTAAAGGAGAATATGCTACTTTAAGGAGAGCTCGCGATTCACATCTTTTGGTTTCCATGATGAACAAATTAATGTCATGGCACATAGAGCAAGAGACATGGAAGACAGAATAATGGATTTGAAGCTCGGAGTCAGCCCACTTACTGAGCATGGGGAGAATCTGCGACTACTGTTGGACGAGATCCAAGGTCACTACAGTTTGTTGAGGAGGCTTAGGTGGACACCTTAGATTTTCTTTATGGATGTAGTGGATCTTTAATTTTGTTCAACAATTGTTATGAGACTTTATAGTTTTTTATAAGTTTTTGTTATAAGACAATCCTTTATTATGCAATAAATTTCTTACAAAGATTTTTCCTACTTTTGCTTTTTTCCTTCATGAGCATTTAATAAAAATAATTCTCTTTAATTGTGACAACAAGGTACAAAAATAGCCCTTCCAAATCATCCATACCAAACTCGTGCACGAACTAGAGCAATGGAGACAATTAGCACGGATTGATAGGATGGAGAAAGTGCAACAAGAGATTGTCAAGGCTCAAGAGGAAACTCGAGAGCAAATGACCAAGATGATGGAATTGATGATGAGTATGGCTAAGGGGAAGGGAGTTGTGCAAGACCTAGCAACGAAAGAATTCTAGTGATGATCCACCATACCCTCAAGGGTTCACCCATCAAGCCCAAATGTCTCCAAAGGTTTATGCTCACGCAACACCTTCAATGGGAGGACAAGGCCATGCTATAGGCCAAAATCAACCTGGTATAGGGTCTAGTCCTGTCGACCCTATTTTCGTCCCAAACTTGGACGATCCTGTTGAACAAGAGAAGTTGAAGAGAGAAGCAGTTGACAATCTAGCTGTAGGGATACAACAGAAATGTGACATGTTGGAGGAAAGGTTGAAAGCCATCGAAGGAAACGACTCCTTTGGGAATGTTGATGCAGAAGAGTTGAGCCTAGTTCCCGATTTGGTGTTGCCCGCAAAGTTCAAGGTTCCGGACTTCGAGAAATATGATGGAACTAAATGCCCGACAACCCATGTTACGATGTTCTGCAGAAAGATGGCAGGATATGCTCGTAATGAAAAGTTGCTCATTCACTGTTTTCAAGATAGCCTTACAGGATCTGCTGCAAGGTGGTATGTTCAGTTGGACAGGAGTCGTATACATTCGTGGAAAGACCTTGCTAGGGCATTTCTAGCCCAATATCGTCACGTAAGTGATATGGCTCCTGATCGCCTCTCTCCAAAGCATGGAGAAGAAAACAAACGAGAATTTTAGAGAATACGCTCAGAGGTGGAGAGATGCAGCTGCTGAAGTTCAACCTCCATTGACAGAAAAGGAGTTAACGATGTTATTTTTAAACACTCTCAAAGCTCCTTATTATGAGAGGATGATAGGAAATGTCAGTAAGAACTTTTCTGACATGGTGCTTTCAGGAGAGGCAATAGAAAATGCTATTAAAAATGGCAAGATTGAGGGTGTAGAGGCCAGGAAAGGAGGGTTTCCTAAGAAAAAGGAAGGAGATGTCCAGGCTATCTCTGCAGGAGGTTTTATTCACCAACGCCCATCCAACCAATACCAATCTTATCCTCATGCTATCAATTATGTTTCACCCTACCCATATCAACTAAACCCACCAACAAATACTCAGCCCATTTTTCGCTCGCCAAGCATGAGACCAACCCAACCCTTTACTCAAGCTACAAACCTAATGAACAACCCTGGAAGGCCACGCTTCAATCAAGAAAGACCCCCTATCACCCCAATCCCCATAACCTATGCGGAGTTATATCCTAAACTGGTGCAAAACCGTCTTATTGCCCCCGTATACCTTGAACCCCTAAAACCCCCGTATCCCAAATGGTATGATCCAAACGCAAAGTGTGCTTACCACAATGACAATGTGGGTCACTCTATAGAAAATTGCTTGGGATTGAAGTATAAAGTGCAGGGCTTGATGAAGGCTGGGCAGTTGAGTTTTGAGGAGCCGAAAGCAGAACAAGTTGTGAATGGGAATCCTTTACCAGACCATGGTGGAGCAGCAGTGAACATGTTAAGCAATGAAAAGAAGGATTACATTAAAAGAGCTGTTGCAGAAATAAAGACTCCGTTAAGTCAGGTCTTTGATGTATTAGTGAAGGCAGACATGTTGCAACCAGAAACCTTGATTTTGGAGACCTATATAGATTCGTATGATCCCAATCTGGTTTGTCCATACCACAATGGTGCAGTAGGTCATTCAATTCAGTCCTGTGAAGCTTTTCGTTACAGATTGCAAGAGTTGATGGACTCATATCAAATTGAATTTTGGGAAGGAAGAGGAAAAGGGAATGAGATTAGTGTGATTGATGACGACCTAAAGTCAAAGCCTCTGAAAATCCGCCTTGAGGAAAAATCAAGCCAAGCTAGTGGGATCACAATCAAAGCTCCTATTCCGTTTCCATACAAAGACAACAAGGCGGTACCTTGGAGATATGGCTATGATATAGTAATGAATGGAGAAAGAGAGCATATGTCCCCTAAAAGCCTCGAAACAGCGAATATCACTGGAGTTGGGGGAATGACACGAAGTGGGCGTTGCTATAGTCCTGAAATGTTAGCTAAAGCTAGAAAAGAGAAGGCAGGAATTGTGGAAGGGGATAGGGTTAACCCGATAGAGGTTCAAGAGACAAGATGTCAAGAGTCTATTACGAAAGAAGATGCCGATGAGTTTTTGAGCTTGATTAAGCATAGTGAATACAATATTGTCGAGCAGTTGAACAAAACACCAGCAAAGGTTTCACTCTTATCACTTCTCCTGAATTCTGAGTCTCACAGGAATGCTTTATTAAAGGTGTTGAATCAATCATACGTACCTCCTGATATATCCATGGACAAAATGGACAATTTAGTCGGTAATTTGGTGGCTTCAAATTATATATCTTTCAGTGATGATGAGATTCCTGCGGAAGGGAGGGGAAGCACCAAGGCTCTTCACATCACAGTCAGGTGTAAGAGCCACACAATTGGCAGGGTTCTAATTGATAATGGATCGGCTCTCAATGTGATGCCTATGTGCACTTTGCTAAGGTTACCAGTGGATTCATCGTATATGCGGAAAAGCAACATGATTGTCAAGGCATTTGATGGAGTCCGTCGAGAAGTGTCGGGCGATATAGAGATACCTGTGGAGATTGGTCCATGTATTTTCAATATACAATTCCAAGTCATGGATATTACGCCTTCATATACTCTTTTGCTAGGAAGGCCTTGGATACACACGACAGGAGCTGTCCCTTCCACTCTCCATCAAAAGGTGAAGTTTTTCGTGGGGAATCAACAAATCTCAGTTTCGGGAGAGGAAGACATCTTTGTCACTCAATCTCCAAGCACTCCGTATGTTGAGACAACAGAGAATGCATGGGAATGTTCATATCGAGCTTTTGAGTTTGTTAATGCAACCTACATAGGAGAAGGTTCGAAATTATATGCTCCTCACCTGTCAGCAGCTACAGAGATGGTGGTGAAGCAAACCATGGGCAAAGGTTGGTATCCAGGAGTCGGATTGGGAAGAAACCACCAAGGGATTAGAAAGGCCATCACAATTTTGGAAAGCAAGGACAGGTTCGGGTTAGGATACAAACCAACTTGGAAAGATAAAGCAAAGAAGATGGAAGAAAAGAAAGAGAGGCGAATAGCACATTTGAAAGGGGACGAATTTGAAACTGAGAAATTGGTCATTCCTTACCTTTATGACCTTTTATTTTGGTGGATATCAAACTAGTGACGAAAGGGGGAAACTGGCGATGCAGCTTGAGGGGGATTTTTCTGATTTGTCCATTCACATGGTAGATAAGAAGATATCAGAGGAGAATGTAGCTGGACGGTTTGTGCATATGACCCCTGCAGGAGCTGAGTTGAAGAATTGGACGATTTTGGAGTTCCCAGAGATTTCCTTTGAAAAGTAATAATGCAATTGTCTTTTTCTTTTATGTTTTGAATAAAGCAAGTTGGATTTTTTTAGTGCTTCAGCCCAAAAGCACCCAAATAAATTTTTATGTATGGGCCAACTTTGTTATTTTCCATTTCAATAAATGATTAGCATTATGCATTCCTATTTTCCCAATCATTTCTTTCTTTCTTTCTTAGCAT
The DNA here is from genome assembly GCA_031772115.1 of Heritiera littoralis. Taxonomy (NCBI): domain Eukaryota; kingdom Viridiplantae; phylum Streptophyta; class Magnoliopsida; order Malvales; family Malvaceae; genus Heritiera; species Heritiera littoralis. The sequence goes on along the minus strand of JAPDPK010000171.1, from coordinate 291,072 downwards.
GCCAACACTGAAAATACCTATAATTTCCCATTTCATCTACTTTCAGGTATCAAAACAATAAACAAGATGATAATAATGTCAATAATTCAGAATTGATTTTGAAAACCCTGCTCAATTTGGTGAATCTGATGATGAAGATGTCTTTACGGACTACCCTTTACCCCGTGACTTGTTGAGATCGATGGAAGAAGATAGGAAACCAATTGAACCTCATCAGGAAGTTGTTGAAATAATTAATTTGGGAGATGAAAAAGATAAGAAAGAGGTCAAAATCGGAACATCACTAGCATCGGATGAAAGAAAGGGTCTTAAGGAGTTACTTCGTGAATATGTAGATGTGTTTGCTTGGTCTTACCAAGATATGCCTGGCCTTGATACTGATATTGTGGAGCATAGATTGCCTTTGAAACCAGAGTGCAAACCGGTACAACAAAAGTTAAGACGCATGAAGCCGGAAATGTTGTTGAAGATCAAAGAGGAAGTTAAAAAGCAATTCGATGCAGGTTTTCTTGAAGTGGCCAAATACCCGGAGTGGGTAGCTAATATTGTCCCTGTGCCTAAGAAGGATGGAAAGGTGCGGATGTGCGTGGATTATCGGGATTTGAACAGAGCTAGCCCTAAAGACAATTTCCCGCTTCCTCACATTGACACCCTTGTGGACAATACAGCGAGGCATTCCATATTTTCATTTATGGATGGCTTTTCGGCTATAATCAAATCAAGATGGCTAGAGAAGATATGGAAAAGACTACTTTCGTGACAATGTGGGGAACATTTTGCTATAGAGTCATGCCATTCGGATTGAAGAACGCTGGAGCTACATATCAAAGGGCTATGGTTAGTCTTTTCCACGACATGATGCATAAAGAGATTGAGGTGTACGTGGATGATATGATTGCAAAGTCTCGTGAAGGAGAAGACCATGTGGCTAATCTTAAGAAGCTCTTTGAAAGGTTGAGGAAATACCAGTTGAAGTTAAACCCAGCCAAGTGTACATTTGGGGCAAGATCTGGAAAATTATTGGGATTTGTAGTTAGCGAAAGGGGGATAGAAGTTGATCCGGACAAAGTGCGTGCCATTCAGAACTTGTCCCCTCCTCGCACCACCAAAGAAGTAAGAGGTTTCTTAGGGAGGCTAAACTACATATCCAGGTTTATATCTCAACTTACTTCAAAATGTGATCCAATTTTCAAGCTTCTTCGTAAACATGACTCTGGGGAATGGAATGAAGAATGTCAAAAGGCCTTCGATAAAGTCAAGGAGTACTTATCAAACCCGCCTGTGTTAGTACCTCCTATTCCTGATAGACCTTTGATTTTGTACTTGACAGTTTGCGAAGGTTCAATGGGATGTGTACTGGGGCAACGAGATGAGAGTGGCAAGAAAGAACAAGCCATCTATTACCTAAGTAAGAAATTCATTGACTACGAAGTGAAGTATTCTCAATTGGAAAAGATGTGTTGCGCTTTAGCTTGGACAGCCCAAAGACTCAGACAGTACATGTTATATCACACGACTTGGTTGGTGGCCAAACTTGATCCTTTGAAGTACATTTTCGAGAAACCATCTTTGTCTGGTAGAATAGCAAGGTGGCAAGTCATGCTTTCTGAGTATGATATTATATATGTGACTCAAAAGGCCATTAAAGGGAGTGTAATCGCTGATTTCTTAGCAGACCGGGTTGCCGATGACTATGTGCCTATGAAACTCGATTTTCCAGATGAGGATTTGATGGCTGTATTTCAGGTAGAAGAGAGAAGCTAGCTAAGAAATCATGGAGAATGTTCTTTGATGGAGCATCCAATGCTTTTGGGGAGGAGTAGGAGTGGTCCTGATATCCCCAGAAGGAGATCATCACCCGATTACTGCAAGATTGGACTTCAATTGTACCAACAACGTAGCTGAGTATGAAGCATGTGTCATGGGTTTGCAAGCCGCCATTGAAAAGAAGATTGATGTGCTCGAAGTGTATGGAGATTCGGCTCTAGTCATCTACCAGTTGCGAGGAGAATGGGAAACTAGGGATTCGAAGTTGGTCCAGTACCAAAAATACATAGCCGGTTTAATTGATCAGTTCAAAAGTATTCAGTTTGAGCATCTACCTCGAGAGGAGAATCAAATGGCAGATGCTCTAGCCACTTTAGCTGCAATGTTCAAGTTGGACAGTAATGCTGAAATTCAACCCATCAGGATGAATCTGAAGAATTCACCAGCGCATTGTGCAAGTTTAGAAGAAGAAGTCGATGGAAAGCCTTGGTACCATGACATCTTACAGTACATTAGAAACCAACAGTACCCAAAACATGCTTCGGAGAATGACAAAAGAATCATTAGGAGAATGGCTATGGGATTCTTTTTAGACGGGGAAGTCTTATACAAAAGAAGTCGAGACCAGGTGCTTTTGAGATGTGTGAATATTGCAGAAGCTAAACAGTATTAGAGGAGGTACATGAAGGATCTTGTGGGGCACATGCTAATGGTCATATGATGGCAAGACAAATAATGAGAGCGGGTTATTATTGGTCAACCATGGAAAAAGACTGTATTAACTACGCTAGAAAATGCCACAAATGTCAGATTTATGCTGACAAGATTCATGCTCCATCGGAGGCTCTGCATGTATTAGCCCCTCCTTGGCCTTTCTCTATGTGGGGGATGGATGTGATAGGACCCATTACACCAAAAGCTTCAAATGGACATCGGTTTATTTTTGTGATGATTGATTATTTTACCAAGTGGGTAGAAGCAGCATCTTTTGCTAGTGTGACACGAACGGCAGTATGCAGATTCATAAAGAAAGATATCATATGCCGATATGGACTTCCAGAAAGAATTATTTCAGATAATGCTCGTAATTTGAATAACACAATGATGGAAGAAGTTTGTGCACAGTTCAAAATCAAGCATCACAATTCGGCGCCATATCGACCACAAATGAATGGGGCAGTAGAGGCCGCGAACAAGAATGTCAAGAGAATAGTGGGAAAAATGACAGAAACTTATAAGGATTGGCATGAAAAGTTACCTTTTGCCTTGTTCGCGTATAGAACGTCAATGCGCACGTCTACTGGGGCAACCCCATTCTCATTAGTGTACGGGATGGAGGCAGTGCTACCAATTGAAGTAGAGATTCCGTCATTAAGGGTCTTAATGGAAACACAATTAGAAGAGGCAGAGTGGGTACGGGAACGCTATAAGCAATTGAATCTTATTGACGAGAAAAGGCTTGTAGCTTTATGCCATGGCCGGTTGTACCAAAGGAGAATGATGAAAGCACATGATAAGAAAGTCCGACCTAGGAAATTCCGAGAAGGGGATCTGGTTTTGAAAAAGATCCTCCCAAATCAACAAGATAGGAGGGGAAAATGGGCGCCAAATTGGGAAGGACCATATGTAGTAAAGAGATCTTTCTCTGGTGGGGCATTAATATTGGCAAATATGGACGGTGAGGACCTGCCAAATCCCATCAATTCCGATGCTGTGAAGAGGTATTATGCCTAAAAAAAAAATTTTAAAAAAAAAAGGGGAGAAAAAGAGAAATATAAAAAAAAAAAGGAGAATTTAAATCGAAAACCCGAAAAGGGCGGTTTAAATCAATGGGGGAGACACTTATGTTGAAAACCTGAAAAGGCAGCTTAAGTGTAGGGGAAAGATCAGCATCGGAAATTTTGTGATATCAAAGGAAAAGGTTTAGTCCGAAGGGTTCTGCAATATTAGACAAACTAATGGAGTAGGCTTTTCAAAAGAGAAATTTGAATTAATTCGATCAGAATTGTCAGAATGTTGATTGTTGAGATATTTGATTATTTCGTCAATGCAATTATTCCTTGTAATATTCCTCTGTTCAGATATGCTTGATGTTTATAATAAAATAACCTCTCTTCCAAGCTTATCTCGTATCTACTACCATTTACCTTCTTACCTTGATTGGGAAAATCGAAATTTGCATTATGTTTAGTCATATTATTAGGATGGAAATGAATAGATGATTGGCAAACAGTTTTTTTTAAAAAAAAAAAATTGAGAGAAAAAGATAATTGCATTGCTTTAAAAGGAAAAAGAAGAGGGACAGAAATATAGTGGAATATCAGAAAATTGGTAAACTAAGTCGAATACACCAGCTGCTTAAAAACAAAAAAGGGGAAGAATGAAGATTGAAGGTGATTGGTCCAAAAAGAAAAAAAGAAAAAAAAAAGGGGGGGGGGGTTTTGAGCCTTTGTTGTCACAATTATAATGAAATTATTTTTAGCATGCATCCCATTCATTTCAAAAAAGAAAGACATTTTAGATGAGAAATTTAAAGTTTCAGGGCCTTCCTAGTCGAAGGAGCATTTTAGATGAGAAATTTAAAGTTTCAGGGCCTTCCTAGTCGAAGGAGCATTTAAGAGAGGGGAAAATTTAAAGTTTCAGGGCCTTCCTAGTTGAAGGAGCATTTTAGATGAGAAATTTAAAGTTTCAGGGCCTTCCTAGTCGAAGGAGCATTTAAGAGAGGGGAAAATTTAAAGTTTCAGGGCCTTCCTAGTCGAAGGAGCATTTAAGAGAGGGGAAAATTTAAAGTTTCAGGGCCTTCCTAGTCGAAGGAGTATTTAAAAGAGGAGAAAATATAAAGTTTCAGGGCCTTCTTAGTCGAAGGAGCATTTTGAAAAAAAAAAAATTAATTAAAAAAAAAAATTTTTTTTTCCTAGTCGAAGGAGCACTTTCAGATGAGAAGAAATTTAAAGTTTCAGGGCCTTCCTAGTCGAAGGAGCATTTAAGAGATTAGAAAATTTAAAAATTCAGGGCCTTCCTAGTTGAAAGAGCACTTCAGGTAAAAGAAAAAAGGGGGAGAACAAAAAAAAAAATCAAATCAAAATCAAAATCAAAATTTTGAAAAGAAAGGAAAAAAATAATAAAATGGATGCAGACAAAATGGATGTCTATGTCTTTGCACAATTACTATTTCATAGCAAATGTACAAAGAGGGGCAACTGTAGACACCAATTTTGTCCGGGGATTGTGAATCTCGAGTCGCTTGACGTATCTTCAAAAATAAAAAGTGAATTAAACCCATGTTTAAATAATTGATTTTTATTTCATTTTGTTTTTATCTTTATTTTTTTTTATTTATTTTTTATTATTTTTATTATTTTTTATTTTTATTTTTTATTTTTATTTTTATTTATTTTTATTTTTATTTTTATTTTATTTTTATTTATTTTATTATTATTTATTTTATTATTATTTTTATTTGTATTTGTATTTTTTATTTTTATTTTTATTTTTATTTTATTTTTATTTTTATTTTATTTTCTTTTATTTTTTTTATTTATTTTTTATTTATTTTATTTTATTTTTTATTTTATTATTTTATTTTATTTTATTTTATTTTATTTTATTTTTTTTGTTTGTGTGTGTTTTGTATTTTTATCTTTTTTTTCTTTTCTCTTCTTTTCTTTTTCATTATTATTCACTTTATTATTATTCCTCTTTCTATTTTTTCTTTATTTCTCTTTTCATTCTTATTTTTATTTGTTATTTTATTTATTTATTTTATTTGATATGAATTTTAGTATTTTATTTTTCTTTTATTATTTACTCATTTATTTATTTTGATTAAAAAAATGCAAAAAAAATTAATTAAAAAAAAGGAAACAAAACTAAAATGAAACCCTAACCCTATCGAAACCCTAACCCTGACCGAAACCCCAAACAGAGACTCCACCCCAAACCCTCACCGAGACCCAAATCCCTAACCCCAATCGAACCCCTAACCCCAAACCAAACCCTAAACCGAACAAAACCCTAACCCCAAGCAGAATCCCTAGCCTTGCCCAGAAACCCTAAACGCATCGTAACCCCCAAAATGAGTCCTAACCCTAATGGCCGCCAGAAACGAAAAAGGAAAGATCTTGTCTTCAGAATCTGCAAGGAAATCAAGAAAAAAGGAATTTAAAATCAGACATTAAAGAGACAATCACAATCAGATCTGTGATCCGATTTCCAAACTTCCAAACTATTCAGATCTGGATTTTTATAAAAGGAGACAATACAGAAACCAAAAAAGGAGGAAGAAAACGATAGCCACAAATCAAAAACAGGCATCAACAGCAACAACAGAAACAGAGAAAACACAGAGAAAAATACATAGAGGGGAACAACAAAACAGAATCAAAGGAGAACGGTGGGATTCTGTTTAGGATAGAGGGATTTTTCGGTTTTTGGTTTGGGGGGTTTCAGATCTGGAGCTTGCGGAGATTTGGTGACTAGGATTCTAGATCTGGTTTCAGGGAGAGGAGAGGAGTATTTTTGGATTTTTTTTTTCTTCAAGCCGAGATCTGGCGAATAAGGTGGTAGAGTCGCCGGAATCTGGAAAATTTTGAATTTTCCGGCGACTTTTTGTGTTTTCCGGCGAGTTTCTTGTGTTTTCCGGCGACCGCTTGAAGTTTCCGGCCGCCGGAAATCGCACGGTTAGAGAGAGGATCTGAAGTTTTTTTTGGAAAGGGAGGGAATTTAACCGAAAAAATCGGGAAAAAGGGTTTAAATACCCAGCTTCAAACGACGTCGTTTTGGAAGAGCCAAGATCCGCGTGTTGACCCGCGTGTTGACCCGCACCGACCCGACCCGATCACAAGGTTTTTCTTTTCCAATTTTCTGATAATTTCCTTTTCCGTTTTTTTTATTTGTTTTATTTATTTACTTATTTATTTTATTTATTTTTTAATCTTCTTATTATTATTATTATTATTATTATTATTATTATTATTATTATTATTATTATTATTATTATTATTATTATTATCATTATTTCTGATGATTTTTTTTTGTACATTTTTGTAATTAATACAGTAACCTAATTAACAAAATTATGAAATAAAATAATAATTATTTAGATAAGTTAATAGATTCAATTAGATGAATGAATAGTATGATTTAACAATTATTGACAAGATTTAATTAATGTAGCTTGTGTATATAAATTGATGAATGTTTGTTTATATATTTTATATTTTTATTATTATTTTATTGGCTTGATTGTTTAGTTTAATTTAATTTGTATGATTTAATTTAATTAGCATGATTCAATATAATGGGCATGATTTCTTTAATTTTGCAAATGAAATTCATATGATATGTTTAATTTAGTGCATGGTTAGAATATTGTCAAATTTGTGTATGTAGCTTAGAATTGTAGTGCTTTAGTAAATGATAATAAGAAATAAGTTAAGAAAAATAATAGGATAAAAAAATGGTAATCAAATTAAAAAACTGGATTCTACTGAATGAATGTGAATTATACCGATGATGAAATTTTGAGGAAAGTTAATTGGGACTCCTTGAAATTTCTAGGTGAGAGGATTCTCCCTTAAATTGAGCCAAATTGATGGGATATTTTTGGGAGAATTTTCAATAAAATATGATTCATATTTATTTTAAATAGATATAAAACAAACAGAAGGGATAAAATTAATTAATAAAGACTGAAATTAAATGAACATAGACAAGGATAATAAATAAATAAAATGGGATAGTAAATAAGAAATAGGAATTAGGTTAGGATAAATGTGGATTATACCGATGATGACATTTTGAGGAAGTCAATTGAGACACCTTAGAAATGTCTAGGTGAGAGGATTCTTCCTTAAGTTGAGCCAAATTGATGGGATACTTTTGGGAGAATTTTCAATAAAATATAATTCATATTTATTTTAAGATTAAATAGAGATAAAATAAATGAAATAATAAAAATTAATTAGTAAAGACTAAAATTAAATGAGCATAAATAAAAACGATAGATAAATAAAAGGATACTAAATAAGAAATAAGAATTAGATTGAGAATTAGATTTTATAGAATAAGTATGAATTATACCAAGGATGAAACTCCAAGAAAGTCAATTGAGACTCCTTGGAAATTTCTAGGTGAAAGAATCTTTCTTAAGTTGAGCCAAATTGATGGAATACTTTTGAAAGATTTTTTTTTTAATTCATATTTATTTATAATAAAAATAAAAGTAAGACAAGATAGATGAGTAAATAAAGACGAGCAAACAAATAAAGATAAATAAATAAAATAAGATAAGATAAAGTATATAAATAATAAATAGAATTATAATAAATAAAATAAATAAAAAAAAGAGTAAATATGAGTTATGCCGATGATGAAATTTCAAGAAAGTCAATCGAGACTCCTTGGAAATTTCTAGGTGAGGAGGTTCCTTTTGGGCTGAGCCAAATTGATGGGACGCTTAAAAGTGAATTCTCAATAAAACATAATTCATGTTATTTCTTAAAAATAAGAATATAAAAATATAAAAAATAAATTAGAAAATCCAAGAAATTTATAAAATGAATATGGAGTCAGAATTAGAGACAAAATTAGGAAAATAGGAATCTCATAAAATATTTAAATTTATCCGACGATGGAATTCAAGAAAGTCAATCGAGACTCCTTGAATATCTTGAGGTGAGGGAGATTTTTAAGATTGGAGCCAGATTGATGGGAAAATCTTAGAAATATTCCCAATATATAAACATATCGAAATTAATATAAACACAAAGCAAATTGTAAAGATAACCTAAAACTAGTTGGTATCATTTTAGGATGGGCGTTGTAGGGGTGCTAATCCTTCCCTACACGTAACCGTACTCCCGAACCCTAGTATCTTTGAACGTAGACCAAGCCTTATCCTTAGTTTGAATAGGTGACCAATCACACCTAGGTTAGAATGGTTGGTGGCGACTCCATAGTTTTGTGTCTAGAGCTATTAGGTTTCCCCCGAAGCCTGATACGTTATGACATATATAATATATCTATATTATATATGTATTTATCCTTAATGGGACGGATATAATACATGATCTAAAATTATGGGAGGTCCCTACTGCTGGCACTACTATATAAGTGAAGGCCCATTATTCACTTATGATTAACGGAAAAAGTGCACAGCAGTAGCACTCTCCCTCTTTTCTCTCGTTCTCCATTTTCCCTCACCATCATCTTCCTCCATTTGGTTTTCAGACCACCATGGCAGAGCAAATTGAAGATTGCTGGGCGTTGATGGATCTCCGGTGATGTCTTCCTCAACTGGCGAGGCGAAATGGTGGAGTAATGGTGGGTTTTGGCTCACCCAAGGTTAGATTTCTCTCTATTTGTTGTGCTAATGGGCTTTGTGGACGAATTAGTTCCAACAATTGGCATTAGAGCTCGTCCACAATAAAGCCATTAGCCATTTTCTTGAAGAAAAATGAAATTTGTGGATTTTTTTATTTTTTTGGGTATTTTCGGATTTAATCAATACTCATAAGATTTATACTTATTTGAGCCAAAATAATACCATATATTCATTGAGGATGATTTTTTGATGAAAATGCCATGAAAATGAAGTGAAATGGGTCAAAAACGAGGCTGAAATGGCGAAAAATATAGCCGGGTCGGGTCAAAAGATCCGTTTTTCTACAACTCGCCCGAATGGGCGAAGAAGGTGATCGGGCGCGTGCAATACACGTGCCCGATAGTTGTTAAGTATCTTGGGCGCGTGAATCCCACACCCCCGTGTTTATTAATGGCGCGTGGTAGACACGCGCCAGAGCTGGAAATAAAAAAATAAAAAAAATAAAATTTTGGCCATTTGACCGTACGGGCTGGGCCCCTTTGGTGTGGGCCACCATTTTTATTGGGCCCCGGTTTTGGGCCAATTTTTTTTTATCTATCTGGGCCGGTTTTTTTTTTTGTAAAATGGGCTATTTCGTTTGGGCTATTTGGTTTTAGTATTTTGGGATCTTAATATTTTTTTTTGGATCAGCCTTTTATTTGGACCATTTTTGCATTATTTGGACCTTGTCATTTAAATTAAATTGGTCCATTTATTTTGAAATTTATTTTTGTTATTTAGTTTAATTATTTAAATAATTTAGGCCAAAAATAATTTTATAATATTATGGGCATTAATTGTTTAATTATTTTAATTGACCATTTAGTATTAAATTAATTTTGGACAATTAAAATTAATTAATTTTGAGGCCATTTTGCCTAGTTAATTTAGGGGCCATATTGATTAATTAATTTTATTTGGCTATTAAATTTGAATTAATTAGTGGCAATTTTGCATAATTAATTAATAGGTCATTTTGGATTATGGTTTAATTGGCCATTTTGATTAATTAATTATGAGCCATTTGGATAATTAATTTTAGACAATTTTGGCCATAAGCCAAATTTTATTTAATAGTCATAATTAGTTATTAAGCCCAAAATTAATGTGATATAAGTGAATTTTTGGAGGAATTAATTTTGGAGTAATTTCTAGAAATTTAATTACTCATTTAATTCATAATTCACTTAAATTTTTGAAATATATACTCATGCCCATAAATTATTAATATTTGGCCTAATTAAATAAGTTTAAACAAATTATTTGGGTATTTTGTGGAGCCATTTTGGATTAAGGTTTACCCATTCGTTAATAATTTATTTAAACAAATAAACTCTCTAAAATAAAAATTGCCTTATTATTTGAATATTCACATTTATGTGAAATTAATTTAATTAATTAATATTAGATTTAAAATTACTACATATGCTTCAGGAATTGCATATTTTGGATGTAATTAATTTTGATAAATTAATTTTGTGAATATTCTTAAAATTATAAATCATTAATTGGATTGACTAGTACTTGCCTGTCGCAGGAATAGTCATGAAGATTTTCTTGATGATTTATTCTGATAATTTTAAGGATATAATAATAATAAGGCAATGCATAGTGATAGTTGCAGTTGCATAATTTACTAAGATCTCTAGAAGTGGCTAGTCTCTCCCTGTCGGATTGTTAGTTGCTTTTAGAGATGCTTGGGATTGAAAGGATTCTGGTTGGGATATGACACGGTCTTCCTACCCTGTCGGTGGGCGATCATTCAGGTTGTATTCAACTAGTTTTGTCTTATCCTTGGTAATGTATTGTGGAATTTATCGAGTCATTCCACTAGCCTCCATATTGTGCAACTATCACATATCGAATTTCTAGCAGGATCAAATTAGATAGATAATATGAATTATTCTCTACGGTTAGGGACACATTAAACTAGGAAGTAGTCCCGAGAGTCAATCTATCTTCTATACCCAAAATGTGAGCTCTTTGAGGACAAAATTTTGAAATTTCAGGAACACTCAAGTGAGTATTCTCTGACTATATAGGGTATACCATGAAAGAGTACATCAGAGGAAGTGTTCCGATTAGGAATAACCAAGAAGTATTTATGGATGCCATTAGAAAATAGTTCGCATAAGATGGATAAAGGTTGCTATAGGATTTTGCTTCCATATATGGCAGATTCAGTACTACTTCCTTCTGGGATGAAGAATTGGAGATCTTCCAGTTTTACAGATCTCATTTAATGCAGAAGGAAGTATGACATTTTAATATCAAAATTGATATTGCCATTTAAGAGTGGGAGATCTTTCAGGTTAACAGATCTCATTCAGCCATAATGATGACATATGCCAATATTACTGCTAAAAGAAATATTATTAAAAGGTCTTAATAGAAGGTTATTTTAGAAGAAGAAATTTGCCAAGTCTATTTCCCATTCTAGTTTCACCAACACCTCCAAATATCAATGTGTGCCACTTCTGCAATAATCCTGGGCACAAGAGGGTAAATTGCAAGAGTCCTTTAAATTGGGATTTGTGTAAAAGGCATTCTGTTAGCCTTTTCATTTTGAATCCAATCTAGAAGATATTTGGTGTTTGAATACCGATGCTATTATTGATAAAGCCATAAGCAACCGGAGACCAAATAAAGGAAAATTGTTGTAAATTGGGATTATAGAGTTAGAATCCATACTGAAAACATAGCCAGATTGTTGTTACATTTTGAAGACAGTTTTGCAACTACTGTTGGTTTATACTTTTCATTTCGATAACAGAAAAGTATTTCTAATTAGTAATAACATATATATATATATTGATTCTGGCGTTTTGCATGATGGATACACAGTGGACTTGTACCCCAATATTTGGGCAAATTTTCTTCAATAGTGAATGATGTGACTGTAGATTTTGATTATGATAGGATAGATAAGAAATCTATTAAGTTGTGGCATGGGTTAGGGACATTTTGAGGCACATGTAGGATTGCATTAAGGGAAAATCTTACGGCTAATATTAAGGACATGATTAGCAGATATTGAAATAATTAGGAACTGATATATACCGATATTTGTAGATCATTTCCACATTGTATTTAGTGGATATAAGTGTTTCATCACTTTACTAACGACCATTTTGATATAGGTCATATGGAGTAATAGATCTGATCTTATAGAGACCTTAGGCATTCTGATTAATTCCGCTGCACTGCTTAAGGCAATGATCAGACAGTAGTGATGAATATTATGTACGGTATAATGAAGCTAGGCGAAATCATATACCGATTTTCGGTTAAGTGCACTATAGGATTATATATTGACGCCTAGTGTACAGTGCTTGGAATATTGAAACAGAATGAGATTACAGTTGCAATCAATCGTACATTCTGATCTAGTACGATTTATGTTAATCACTCCAAATCTTTAAAATTCGGGTGGAGTGAAATTAAAACTGCAATTCACATTCAAAGTTGATCTCCAAGCAAGACCAGTTCCTAAATGCATCCCAAGTTATAGTCAGACATTAAGCCGATTTTATGCCGTTTTCTATGTTTAAGATTATAAGGTAAGGCAAAAGAGCTATAACCTATAGTCAAGAGAACTTGACAAGAAAACTATTAGCGGCAAGTTTGTTGGCTATTATATCGACTAGAAAGATTCTAGATTTCATTTATCGTTATGTGATAGTAGAATCATTGAGTCTGACAATGCAATCTATTTAGTGGATGACTTAAAGAGTGGGAGTTGTGAACTCCACAAAGTCATTATTAAGATACATTTTGTTGTGCCATTCCCATATATGCATAATCTTTTAATGATGAAAAGCCACAACCAAAGGAAATGATTGATCACAATACCATATTTCGAACCTGTATCTGACTTTACAGAGGAATATGAATGTAAGATTCATGTGTCTTCTAATTTTGATATTTGTCAGGAGACTATACTGATTCAAATTTTTAGAGTTAGATATTAGTCATGCAGGATGAGTAAGCATCTATTTTGTATAAGGATGCATGGGATGTATTTTAGTTATCACATCATTGTAGACCAAAAGGGACCCTATAGATCAAGTAGAAAATTTAAAGTCAAATTTTGCCAAGACTTTAAATAAAGCAACCTAAAAGATTGTAGTTCTTAAGGTGGAACATACAGTTTGCGAACTCAAGGAGTTCATTTATGAACATTAAAAGGCATCCAGATTGTAATATATATAAAGAATGAGATTGTTACTTTGAGGAGAACATTATCGTTTGATAATTGGATCCATTGCGAGGTCAGTGGGAGTTATGTGCTTATTGTGCTCTAAGTGATGATGTCAAATAGCAGTCTATAGCATTGACCTATTGTATGAGACATTCCATGTCGTCATGTCACTTCAGGATGAAGAATCTAAGTGAGGCTCTAATTTTTTTTAAAGATTGAGATTCTTCGTGACATATCAATAGGCATACATTATTGGTCTCATAAAACCTATATTGAGTGTTGAGTAGGTTTACTATATATATTGTTCTCCTAATAAGACGTCATTTAGTGAAAAGTGACATATTGTGAAAATCTCAAAGTCCTCAAGATGATAATGAAAGAGCTCATATCGAGTGTGATGTATGCCTTATTGTGGGTAATTACTGTATGCTCAAGTTTATACACATTTGGATATTGTGTATGTTATAGGTGTATTTCGGAGATACTTGAGCGATCCTGTAATAGAGAACTGGAAGCTATAAAGAGAGTATTTGGATATTGATAAATCTGACATTTTGAGTTTGGTCAGATATTCTGATGTTAATTTTGCAAGCTCTCCAGATATTGAAAATTATTTTGGTTATATATTTGTGGATATAAAAGAGCTGTATTTTGGAAAGTGTAAAGCAAACACTTACAGCATCCTTGATTGTGGAGGCTAAATATGTAGCATATTGTAAAGCTACATAATGGGCCATTTAGGCTGTAGAATTTCGTCTCAAGGTTGGTTTTGTGTGGTTGCCATCTGGAAGTCTTGGAGATGTACTGTGGTAATGCTGCAGCAAGTATTTTCTCTCTCAAAATGTTAGGAGTTCCTCACACTCCAAATATTTAGATATCATCATTCGGTTGGTTAGAGAGAAAATAATGGAATCCGTTACTTAATTGGATTATAGAGTACATGTTTTAAAGAGCTCATTCTGACTAACTGGAAGTTTGGCTGCTTAAGTGCTTTGACGACATAGCACTTGTATGAGGCATATGAAGCCTTTGCTGTATTAAGTCAGTGGGAGCTTTGCAATAAAATCAGTTGCAACTGTGTGAATGGATTCCTATTTGTCAGATATGCATATTCTGTATGCGCGCATTCTGGTAAATATGACATTCTGTTAAATGAGACATTCTGCATTGGTCTCATGAGCTTCTGTTGAAATATTGCATCATTCAGTTTGGATGCATGGACCTAATGGAAATAGATATTGATTTTGTTTCCATATCATTTCCATTTCACACTAATACTACTATTTTTGTTGTAGTCTTTATAAGTTTACGCATTTGTACCCTGTCGGTATGATGCATTTTGAAGCTTATAAAAGGCTTCTTGTTGTTAAAGTATGTATGAGTCTACACATTTGTACCCTTTCGGCACAATGTATTTAGAGGGCTTACGAATACATATTGATATTATATGATATTTTGTTGATTAACTTAATTGTCCAAGTGGGAGAATGTTGTAATATCTCTAATTGTATGGACTAATTAAGTATAATTATTATCATATAATTATATTTAGTAGTATAATTTATGTATAGTGTGACCATAATTGTATATAATATCTATATTATATATGTATTTATCCTTAATGGGACGGATATAATACATGATCTAAAATTATGGGAGGTCCCTACTGCTGGCACTACTATATAAGTGAAGGCCCATTATTCACTTATGATTAACGGAAGAAGTGCACAGCAGTAGCACTCTCCCTCTTTTCTCTCGTTCTCTATTTTCCCTCACCATCATCTTCCTCCATTTGGTTTTTAGACCACCATGGCATAGCAAATTGAAGATTGCTGGGCATTGATGGATCTCCGGTGATGTCTTCCTCAACTGGCAGAGGAGAAATGGCGGAGTAATGGTGGGTTTTGGCTCAAACCCACCCAAGGTTAGATTTCTCTCTATTTGTTGTGCTAATGGGCTTTGTGGACGAATTAGTTCCAACAGCAACTTGCTACAACCCATAAAATCGAGTAGGGAGTTCACCTACTGCTTCAGCCATTATAGTAAACCCTTAACAGCCTTAATCTCCCCTGTTTACAGCCATATCTTTTGACCCCTATTCAGTAGCTAAAACCCCAACTTCTAGCCTTCAAGGACCACTTGAAATAGCACCCAAAAACCCCTTCGACCAGACGCCCAGCTTCAGTTTTTCTTCCCTCGGTTTCACCTTAATTTCCTCCTTCATTTTAGCTTTGAAACTCAGCACCATTTAGTTGCCTGATCAACACATTTCCAGCTTCGTTTTCCACACTATTTCAGGCCCAAGAATGCCACTGATCCGGTCCTTAAATCAGCACCTTCAGCTTAATTTAACACCACCAGAAACTGCTCCGTTTTAGCTTCCAGCCCTGTTCCTGTTTCCAGCTAGCGTCGACAATGGTAGCAGCTTCCACTTTCCTTTAGCTGTGTCGAGCCCTTTACTCCTTTCTTTCTCTCATTCTCCCTCTCCTCAGTCACTATCAGTTCTCTCATCTCATTTCATTCTTTCCTTCCTTTCTCTTTCTCGTCTCTCTCCGGTTCATTCTCTTCTTCTCAACTCTTTCTTTTCTATTTTTTTTTTATTATTTTAGTTGATGATGGGCTCGGGGCAGAGGATTTGCTGGGATATTTCCCACCAAATCCCACTAAAATTTCTATTTTATTTATTATGTATTTATTTATTTTTTGGATATATTTATCTTTTATTTCTTTATTTATATCTATATTTTAATATATATTATAAAATATATATTTTCTTATATATATTTTTATTATACCTATATTTTAATCGTTTTATAAAAATAGAAATTCATGTATAAAAATATATTTCTTCATTCTTTTATTTTACCTATATTTATGCATGTGTGTATATAAATATATAATTATATATCCATAATTATATATTTATGCCAATTATATGTATATAAACTTGTATGTATATATATATATATATATAATATATGTTGTGTGTGTGTGTGTGTATGTATATGTATACATATCACTCATGTATACATTTATATTAACCTGTTCTTATGTGTCTAAATATAAGTATATTCACCCCTAAACACTTACGTATTTATTTGCACGTGTTTTATTATATTTTTTTATCTAATTATTTGTTTATGCATGTGCTTATGTTTGCATGCATGCATGTTGCATGCATTTAGTTTATTTACGTATGCATGCATGTACGTTGCATGCATTTGTCGGTGCATACATGTACGTAATCTCTAAGTAGAATTTTTGTATTACTTCTATATTGATTTAAGTGCATCGTATGTATAACAAATGTATATGTTTCACTTCATTCTCAACTTCGATTCTCGAAGACCTCATTTCGATACTTATGAACTATAATATTATATTTGAAAATTGCAAATTACGTTATTGCCTTATATACATCTATAATTACATGTTAAGTTCATGGTCAATTTAAGAAAATTGCGGTTTTACTTCCATACATTTTGCATTATTTTATAGGGAAATTTCTTTTTTTTTAAATTTTTTGTTTTTATTAATGATTCAATGAAGTCTTTGGTTAGCCATCTCTTTTAAAATTAGCAATTATAAATTATCAATCATTTCAATTTAATCCTACTTAATAGAAAACCAATATCAAAAAAAATATTCATAAGAACGCTTTTCATGTCTAAGTCTCATGTCTAAGTCAATTGGTTTTTTGCAAAATGAAGATCATTATATGACTGTAATTTTTTTAAATTCATCCTTGTTGGAAGAGGTTTAATTTGGATACGTGGTGGGAATTGTCTCATCGTCTGATGGTTTGCCTTTTATGTCTAGACTCTAGGGGATTTTAAAAGAGTTAATTATGTTTGATTTTGTGTTAATTTCAAGTTATATCTTCAAATTAAATCTGTCATGGAAGGGGCATAATTAAGCAGTGGATCAAGGTTTGACACGAACTGTTACCTATTGATGCCAAGCACATTACGACCATTGAGTGGCTGGTTTTCGAGGGGGATTAAAGTTATCACAGTTTAGACTTCTTAAGGGCTCCTTTTGGTTTACTTTTTGGGTGGTGATTTGATTCATAGACATTTAATATCACTTTATAATTTTGCATTTTCTTTTTTTAGCTTTAGTTCATTTGTTATTGCCATTTTCTTTAGAAGTTGGTTTAAAACAAAACTATGTCATCTGAATAAATGAGCAATGACTGTAATGTAATGTCTATTATAAATAGAGGTGGCAAATGGGCGGGTCGGATCGGGTTTGGGTTGGTTCATTTTGGATCGGATCATTTTGGGTTAAAGAAAAATCGGATCATTTCGAATTCGGATCATTTCGGGTTCGGATAAGATCAGATTTGGGTCAAGGAAAAATCGGTCTATTTCGTGTTTGGATCATTTCGGGTTCGAATAAGGTCGGGTTTGGGTCAAGAAAAAATCGGTCTATTTCGGGTTTGAATCATTTCGAGTTCGGATAAGGTCGGGTTTGGATCGTTGACTTTTTTAGTCAATTCGGGTTTGTCGGATTTAGATTCGGGTTGGTCAGATTTGAATTCGAGTTGGTCAGATTTGGATTCGGGTCGATTGGACATATTTATTGGATTAAGCTTTGGTCATCTGATGTGATTTATCTGGTATGAAAATCAATGAAACCATATTTCTAAGAATTACAAAACTCATGAAAATAAAATTTTCTT
Source organism: Heritiera littoralis (assembly GCA_031772115.1). Lineage (NCBI taxonomy): Eukaryota > Viridiplantae > Streptophyta > Magnoliopsida > Malvales > Malvaceae > Heritiera > Heritiera littoralis. The sequence goes on along the minus strand of JAPDPK010000171.1, from coordinate 273,057 downwards.
CTTATATGACATAGAGTACAATTGTAATTGAAATAATCAAAATATTTAATAATCTGTATAATAGTTTTCTTTATAATATATTTAACAATAGTCATAAATTAATTACATTTTTTTCATTTTATTTTTATTATCTACAATAATTAATAACTTTTGAATCGAAGTGATTTAATAATCCCCACTAAATATCATAAAAGAGAACTATATATCTCTTTAATTTATTTTGATTTTTTATAGAATAATTGGAGACATTAGTGTAAATAATATAGCTTCTGTACTCTATTATAGATTAACCATTAAGTAATTATACATTAGGTTTAAATGAATGCAATATAAAAGTGAATATTTAAATTTAACTAGATTAAAAAAATATATAACACTCATATTATTGAAAAAAAATTATATTTTTACTATTAAAATACTTTGATATTTAATTTTAACATTTAAATATTTATTGATAATATTAAATTTAAGTTTGAATTTTTTTAGGTTTGGGTAAATTTGAATTCGGGTAAATTTGGATTCGGATCAATTTGGGTTCGGATCAATTCGGGTTCAAGTTAATCTAAATTCGGATGAATTTGGATTCGGATCAATTTGGGTTCGGATTCGGTCGGGTTTGGATCAATGTAAATTCGAATAAATTTGGTTTCGGATCAATTCAGATTCGGATCGGGTTGGATTTAGGTTGTTGACTTTTTTAGTCAAATCGGATCGGTCGGGTTTGGATTCGGGTTAATTGGGCGGGTTTTTTGGGTTGAGTCAACTTTTGCCATCTCTAATTATAAAGATAATTCTACTTTATATAAAAGTAGAATTATGCATTTTGTTCTTAAAAAGCTACATTTTTTTCAAGTATATGTACAAAATTTTCCAAATAAGTTGTGCATGCAAGATGAATTGTAGAGCACTAATGTGAGCTTTGGTATGTTTACGTTGATTATAGAGATAACTAGAGGAATGCTAAGTTCAATTTAATAAATATTTTTATTGTCTTTTTTTAATTCAATGTGTTGTTTTTACATGATCTAAGTGAGTTTAAAAACTTGGTAGGGGTGCTCATTGTTCAGGTGTTCCCATGGGGGTTGAAGTTCATGCTATTTTTAGATGTTTTAGAATTCATTTATTTTATTAGTTGATATGGGAGGAAATGGGATGACTATGATTGTTCGTTGTATATGTATCATTTAAGAATATAGTACTATTTTTCTATTTTGGATGTGCATTTTTTTTTTACATGAAGTGGTTTTGGTGATATTTTAATTTGTCTTATGAATATGGATGTATTTGGAGATTTAAGGAGAAGAAAGAAGTTGTAGAGCCTAAAGCTGATCTTGAGAGGAACCAACAATTGTTTTTGCATCCCAAATAAATGTAGTAGATGCATTTCACTTTTTGCATTCATTGTCGAGGGACTAAATGATATATTTATGCATGTTCAAATGCATTTTTTTTTTCGTTTGCACTAATGTGTAGTTATTGTTTACTTTGAATTGGTGATGATTAATTAAATGTTATCCTTGTATTTTTTTTTTAGCTTATCTTGACATTATTTTAATAACTTAAAATTGTATTTTTAACTGTGATAAGATATTGTTTTCAAGATTTTGCTTGCAATTAACGTTTATGCATGTTGAAGTAATGATTTAATCATATATATTTACTTCAACTTTCAATAATAAATTTCAAAAGAAGAAGATTATACCTACTGAACATCTTTAATTAAAAAACAAAATAATGTAGTAGATGCAGTGCACTTTTTGCATTCATTGTCGAAGGACTAAATGATATATTTATGCAAGTTCAAATGAATTTTTTTTTCGTTTGCACTAATGTATAGTTATTGTTTACCTTGAATTGGTGATGATTAATTAAATGTTATCTTTGTATTTTTTTTTTGCTTACTTTGACATTATTTTAATAACTTAAAATTGTATTTTTAACTGTGATAAGATATTGTTTTCAAGATTTTGCTTGCAATTATCGTTTATGCATGTTGAAAGTAATGATTTAATCATATATATTTACTTTAACTTTTAAAAATAAATTTCAAAAGAAGAAGATTATATCTACTGAACATCTTTAATTAAGAAACAAAATAAAGATCAAGTCTTTTTTGCCTTTTCTCCTCAACTTCCAATTTTCTTTTAGTCCTCAACATTTCCAATCCCCTTATATGCTAATTTCTCATTACTATCCCTATCTCTCTATGTTCTTTCATGATCATCACCAAGTTAAAACTTACTTATGAGAGAAAGGATAGTTTGGATTTTGAATATCGAATTTTTTTATTTGTTTTTGCTACCTCATTAACGCAAAAAAGATGACATTTTTAGTTGTTTGTTTACCTTTCTTACTTTTTTTTTTCTAGGAAACTTGTTTGAATACTAGAGACTAGGTTAATTTGATTTCGAAATTCAGCACGCCAACTCACAGGCCACTTTAGCACAATGGTAACTACTATGCTGTGCTTTTTGATATGGTTTCTACTTTGCCTTTTTTTTCATTTTAACTATTTTTTTATGTTAAATGATAGTGAATGAACTTAATCACATTTTAAGTACTCCTTATGTGAATGCTACAAATGGGAATGGAGAATATATGAACTTCAAGAGAATGGCTTTGAAAACGCTATCTCTTCATGTTGCTTTAAAGGTTAGGCTTAAGTCCCTGAGCTTTGTTACTCTCAAGTGACTCATCATCGACTTCACCAATGAGATAAAGAAATCTAGATGGCCATACATATCTTTTTTCACATTCTCATGCATGTTATATCTGTAACTATTGATATGTTTGCCAACAGCCTCTTGACCTAGTGGTTAAGAATGAGTTGTGGCATATTGTAAGTCTTGGGTTCGAATCCAAGCACTTCCGTCCCTAAGTATTTAATATTCCTCTTGTAAAAAAAAAACTATTGATATGTTTATAATAGGCAATGGGCTGAAAAATTATGGCTTTGAATTTTCATTTTGTCAATCTTAGTGTACAATTTATATCATGTTTTTTTTTTTTGCATTTTACATATAATATTGATTATTGATGATTGTAGACACCTAATTTTGTTCGACCAATTTCAGATAAAATTAAAAAAAATAAATAAAATCAATTCTTTTAGGCAAACCTTCCAATCCTAATATTTCATTCAAACCTTAAAATCCCATGCAAAATCCTAAATAATTTCATGCAAACCTTTAACCTCTTCCTATCTAAATTTCATGCAAGTACGAGGGAATCCCAAAATTAATTGCCAAATAAAAAGAGTTGACCAAGAAGATTTATTAAAAAAAACAAATAGAAGGAATGAAATAAATTAATGAAACCAACAAAAAAGGAAAAGAAAATGAATCAAGACTGAATCGCAAAAAAAAAAATCAAATAATAAAAATTTTCATAATGGCAGTCATATTTTAAGAACATAAATGGAGGAACTTTGTCTCTTTCCTCTATTCATGCTCGGGAATTGACTATAAAAGCACAAGAAACACATAGAGAAAGGACAGGATTTTTACAGCAAAAAAAGCAAAAAAAAAGTTTTACAATTGATCCGGCAGCCTCTTTCACGATTCATCAAACCACCCTTGCCTTGCCTTCATCATCGTCAAAGCCACTGCCCAAGCCTGTCGCCGCTTCATTACTGCACCATCTGTTTCACCGTTCACTACCGCCTCATTTATCAGCATCCTTTGCTCTATTCGCGTGTCATTTCCTCTGCTCCTCCAACACAGCCACCCCCCTGCATCCATCAGCCACGTCTTTGTTGCTGCTGACCACGCCTGGCTACTGCTGCGTTGGCTTCTACTGAATCGTTACTGCTGTCAAAATGTCCTTACACCGCTAGCCGCTGCTGTTAGTTTGATCCCACACTTGGCTCCAGGTTTCTGTCTACGTCATGCCCATGCTCTGTTTTGAGTGACGCAAAGAAATAAAAAGAAGAAAGCCCTTTGTAAACGTCACAGCCTTGGTTTCAAGTCAGTTGAGGTATATACATTTTATTCATATATACATGCTTTTGCTTCTCTTTGCATTAGTGGAGAATAGCTAATAATATATTTTATTATCCTTAAAGCATTCCCATATATTTAGGCATGTTCATATACGTGTGTAGATATATTTTAGATAATAAAAAAATATTTTTTTAATGTGGGATTTATAAAATAATTAAGTAGTGGTTTAAAAAAAGGGGGGGAAATGAATTATTTATAAAATTATTAATAAAAGATAACTCCGATTATAAGGTTTCTTAGAAATCGCAAGTAGCGATTCTTTGATAATCCTTAAAGTCAAGATAAAATCCTTAATGTCACCAGCGTATTGGGACATTTAAGTGATTTTATATTGATATAAAAAATATTAATAAGATTTCTTAGTATAAAAATAAATATAAAAATGGTAATAAAAAAATTAATAATATAAAAGTAGATAAATATGAGAAAATAGCAAGTGAATAGAAATATAAATTTTAAATAGGTAAAAATCTAGGAATTAAAATAAATAAATAAATGTAAATATGCCAATAAATCAAGTATAAGTATTAAAATAAAATATGAATAAAAATATACATTTTAAATATAAAAAGATTCTCGATGATAGGACTTCTTAGAAATCACAAGTAGTGATTCTTTGATAATCCTTAGGGTCGAAATAAAATATTTGAATATTTCCAGCGTACTGGGGTATTCAAGTAATTTTAGTTCGATATTAAGATTTCTAATATAATTAATTTGTATGACATAAACTAATACTAAAAATAATAATAATAAATAATTAAAATTTTTTAAACAAATAAATAAACAAGATTGTAATTTTGTTTGGAAATAAAGAGTAATAATAATTAAAAGTAAACAAGATATAAATAATGTCCGATGATGAGATGTTATGGAATTCACAAGTAGTGATTCCTAACTGATCTCTAGGTGTGAAAAATCTGCTAAGTATTACCAACGTATTGGAATATTTAGTATGATTTTTCAATAAAATTTTATAAATAAATTTAAAAAATAATAATAAAATAAAATAATGCATTTCTCATGTGCATCATATATATTTTGTTTGCATCATTTGCATTCACAAAATTCTAAAATAAGTGTGAATCTCCCGAGGATGGGATTTTATAGAAATCGCAAGTAGCGATTCTTAAGAAATCCATAGGTGAGAAAATTATCCGAAATGCTACCAGAAGTATTGGGGTACTTCGAAATAATTTTCAATACAAAAGATTCTCATTTATTTCTAATTAAAAAAATAATAAAATTTAACACAAATAAAAAAAATAAAATTTGATATATCAAATAAAATGAATAAATAAATGGTTTCAAAATGAATGAAAGTTTTAAGAGGTTTCAAAATAAAACAAATAAAAATGGTTTCAAACAAATGGAGTTCTTTTTAAATGTTTAATTAAGATCATTTTATTAAGATCAAAGGATAAGACATGATTAGGTGGTACCGTTTTTTTATGGGCGTTGTGGGGATGCTAATCCTTCCCCATGCGTAACCGAACTCCCGAACCCAAACTTTGTTTTCACAGTCCAAAAATTATTTTTTTGATAAAACTTAATTAATTTTAAGATTTTATTAAAAAGATAAATAATTTTAGGTGGCTAATCACACCTAGTCAAAAAAGATTGGTTGCAACTCCTCTTCGTGTTGTTTCTAAAATCGTCTAGCGATCGAGTCCCTGGACGAAAATCGTTATGACAATGATGAAGATGATGGATTGGTTTAGTTTTCATGCTTCATATTATAGTGGATTACATTTTGTTTTTTAAATTTCCGGGCAAGAATTAAACTTTCATGGTTAAAGTGTTGTCTTTTTTTTTTTTGAATGAAAAAGTATTGTCTTTTTATATGGTTATATTAGTAGAAATGAAGGATTTTTATTTCGGGATTGCTGTAAATACAATTTGTTTTTTAATGATAAGGAAAACTTAAGTAAAAGAATGTGCTTCAAGATTAAATTAGAAATTTTGCTATCTTCATCTTTGGTTGTTTTTTTAAGATTTTGGATTTCATTGCCAAAAATATCAGTCTTCCTCTCATTGTCTCTAAATTTATTTCCTTCATGCCCCGAGCATCACGCGGATATCAATCTAGTTTTTATTAAAACATGAAATGATAATTAATTTATTAATGTCGTTTTCAAATTATACAACCACCGAAAATCAAATATAAATAACATAATTAACACTAATATTTTAGGATATTCTATCTTTTAGTGTTGGTCTATGCAATGATCCGTGTGAATAAGCTACCGTGCACTTTTAAAATGTTAAACAATACTAAATATGCACATAAAGTTATCTACTTTGTTATTAGGCGTGCAATTGACTAGCTAGACTAAATTAAAATACTCAAACTTGAGTAAGGGTATAATTGAATCAAGTCGAGACAATTCAATATTAGACTTGAGATCGATCGATAACTTTTGAAATTTAAGCTCAACTAGGCAAAATATTCGAATTGCTTAAGCTAACTCAAGCTCAAATTCAACAATAACCTCAATTTTTCATTTTTCAATCATATATTATGAAAGTAAAATAAAAATGGATTTATATATGATGCAATGACAGTATAATGTCTTTGTACACAATCAATACACCATAGATTGACACCCTATCAATAAGTCATTACGAGCAAATTGAAAAAAAAATTATATTTATTTTTAATGGCTTGATATTTTTTTAGGTTACTTATTGATGAGATGTCATCTTCTGGTAAATTGACGGTGTATAAAACTATACACTATTAGTACATCATATACAAACCTAATAAAAACTATATATTAAAAAATCTCAAATGGGCTTGTGAATTGCTCGAGTAAGATATGTTAGCTCACTTAAACCAAGAGGGAAAGTGAATTGGTTTCTTTCAAGTTTGGTAAATTATAAGACAATTCTATTGTTTACCTTTATGTCAAACAACTTATTGTCTAATATATGAACAAAAGAGATATGATAAAAAAAACATAAAAAGGAGAGTAAAGGATTATGTACGTGATTTAGAGAGGTTCGGCACCTTCTGCCTTTGTCCTCTTCCTTTGAGCTGACTTCAAAGGCCCAAACCAAATTCTTTACTGGAAATTTGGATTTTATACCTTACTCTTTTTAATGGCTTAAGGGTAACCTTCTACAAACTCTTTTTTGCTTAGACTTAAGGATAACCTTTCCCCACACTCTCCCTTTAAGACTTAAGGAGACAAACTCACAATCGATCCAATTACAATAAAGTTTCACTCACCCCTTATGAAAGTGAATTTAAGTATGAATTGAGTATAATCAAAGTAGAATCAAGGATGTTACAATGAAGATCACTTTTAATCCAACAGTGAATATCTCTTTTATTAGCTCCTTTCACTTAGTTCCTTTTTCAATGTCAGAATAAATATTTTTACATTTTGAATCAGGTGGTAGCTGAAGCAATAAATACAAATCTTCCAGTTAGAGCTCATAGGAACTAGATGTTACCTCCTTTCAGGCTTAAGGAGCATTAATACACAACTTTTCTATATTGATACTTTGCGATCCTACAAAGACATACTTGATCTTGTATCGATACCTTATCTACCTGTATCCATACTGATACAGAGTGAAACTTCTATTCAAAGGTAATGAAAGAGTATCAATACATTATCTATTCTCTATATTAGAGAAAGGGTACAATACCGATACACTTTCAGTAAGTATCAATATAGAATGTGATACTCAGAAACATTTCCACTTAATCCTCAACAACATAACGTATCCCTATTTTCTCATTAAAGAAATTACATATGATCAAGAGTTTAGCAACACTTGCCAGCATTGACTCATGAAAGTAAATTTCAATTTTCTTAAGTTTATAAGGTCATATCAAAAGCCTAAACATTTCAAAGCTAACAATGTATTAAGATACTCAAATTCAGCTCAACTCGTTACTTGAGTATCTAGAGCTTGACTCGAGTAGCTCACAAAAGTTTAATTCATTTATACCCCTAGACTTGAGGGGGTTTTTTATTTTTATTTTTTTGTGTGTGACTTCAAGTTTGATTTGAAAAATAATCAAATAACTCAAGTTAGACTAATCAAGCTTAGTTATAATTAATTCTTACAAAAGCATAAAATTTCACTTGAGTTTGAGTTTGTATTAAAAATAATAACTCACATAAAATTAAAATAAAATGTAATACATATTAGATTTTATTTATATATGTACATAACATTAAAAAAATTTAAAACTAAAAAAAAAATTCTTGAATTGTTCAAGTTGAATACTCAAAACCTAAACTTAATTAGCAAGCTATTCATAAGTTATTAACTTAAAAATAAATAAGATAGTTATTGAGTCAAATTCTAATAATACAAAATAAATAGATTAATTAATTTACGAAAGGACTAATTTCCAATATATCGTCAATAGAATTTTTTGACTCCAAAAGTGGAGTTAAGATGATTATACTTCTCCTTTAAAAATATTAAGAAAATAAAAAAAAATAAATAAAATAGGTTATGTGTAATCATCTTAATCTCGTTTGTGGGATTAAAAAACTTCATTGACAATGTATTAGATGATTATCTTTATGAAACTATTAGCTAAAGATATAGAAGTAGAAAAGGTTTTTTATTTTAAAAGAAAAAGGAATTGCTAAAAGCCGTAAATTATATGGATTATTATCTAATACATTATCGATGAAATTTTTAGACTATACAAATGATGTTAAGATAACGACACATACTCTACTTTATTTATTTTTTATTTTTTTTAAAATTTCTTAAAAAATATGTACTATTATCTTAATCTCGCTAGTGAAATCTAAAAAATCTAGCAGTAATATATTAGATAACAATCCAAATTATAACAGTTTATATAATCTCCTTTGCACATTACATAGAAATTGTTAATAAAAGCCCAAATGTTAATCCTAAGTGTTGTCTCAAAAATCTTTACATTTTTAACCGGCTAAAGTTAAGAATATTTATAAGACTCCATCCGTCTGACTTGGATCAATCCTTTCCTTTCTTTGCAATTTTGGGCGAATGAAGATAACTAAAGATGGCTATAGTGCTACCCTACCCTACCCTAGGGCCTTGGGTCTTGGCCTCGTGTGTTCGTTTTCACTTTCTTTTTCTATTTTATTAAATATATCATAGTAAAAAGGGACAAAAGGAAAAACAAAATAAAATAGTGGTATGTATTACTGAAAAAATTTAATTGAAATGGGAAGACAAACAAGAAAATATTTTGTAACCAAAAAAAAGAAAATATTGACTTTCTGGAATAATGTTATTTTAACACATGGATTAATTACCTTCATCTCATCTCATACTGGTACTTAATTAAAGTCTTCTTCCAATTCAAAACTAAAATGAGTATAATAGTTAAATGGAACAAGAAAAAAAAAGAATTCCCTAATACTAGACAAAAATCAATTCTCAAAGTTCTTCCCAGCATCTCATTATTATCGAATGTCAAATTTCTTTATTAAGCTTAGAAACAAAGAAACCTTGTAAGAAAATGTACTAATTAGGCTTGTTCAGGCCTAATTTGGAGGTTTTGAATTCAGCCCAAAATCAACTTCATGTGCATTGGGCTACTTTGTCTCAACCTTCCCGTGGAATAATTAGAAAGAATTGATGATATATCTGACGAGTGATAACCCTAATTTGGAAACTTAAAAATACTGCTAAGAAAAGCACATTTACAGACTATAAAATATTACTATATGACAAAAATAGTCTGGTCTAGGTTGACCTCAAACATAATATTCATGAACATCAGCATCCCGACCTAGTAATTGTAGGAGAGTAGGATTTGCCGAACTAATCCAGAATTGAATGCCGCCACAATTTCGCAAATGCATGTCAATTGTCAATTGTTGTAACCAAAAAGAAATGCATGTCAATTGTCAGGACTGCCAGCAGCCACTTTGGCTTATAGACAAAAAAGAGAAGTGGTCTACAATACTCAAATGATGGCTAGAAATTTGGATCAGAACCCCATCATTAATTCGTTACTGAATTTGGAACATTCATTTCTCCTTTCGACTACTCCAGCTAGCTAGCTAGCTAGCCCTGGCTTTGAGTTTGACACACCAAAGCAATAGAAGACCAGTCTGTGAAGAGATGATCAGAGCATGGCATGCCAGTTAGCTGATATGAAGTCAAATCAGAAACCGGTCCATATGAAAATTCTCAGCTCATCTTTCCAAGTCGTGAGCCCCCACCTTGACCGTCTGTTGGTCCTGCAGCAACCATAAATTGGCAGCCGCTCTCCAGCTCCCAGTAGACCTACTCAAGAGTCGAGCTATCCGTTCAAGCTCAAAGGTCCGTTTAAAATTTGATCGGGTTTGAACAAAAATATTAGACGTATTTATCAGGCCTGAATAAAATTTTTAGGTCCGATTAAAAATGGATCCGGACCCGGGCTTGACTGTCTAAAGCCCGAGCCCGGTCAGGCCCGAACATTTTATTAATTAAGTTTTTTTTAAATATATCTATTAAGTATAATATAATTATATGTATATAAAATATTATTGATTAATAAACATGATTATATATATTTAATATGAAAATTAACATGAAATTTTGACAAATCAAATTAAATTTTAAAGAAAATAAAAGAATAAAAAACAAATAAATAAAATATAAAAATAAATAAAAAAATAAAATACGGGCGGTAGGGCCGGGCCTTGGGTTTATGTAATAAAATTAAAAACGGACTTGGACAAAAATCCAGGCCCGAATTAACGGGCCGGGGCGAGTTTGGACATAGCCAAAATATGTTGTTATAGGCCTTCGACTCGGCCCGACCCGAACCCGGCCCAGCCCACCCAATGAACAAGTCTAGCTCCCAGCACAACAGATGAAATACTAATGAGCTGATAACGGGTCAAATCAAATCAATTTTTTTTTTTGTAAAAATTCGATTCAATCCGAATTAAGTAGATTTTTTAAATTATCACCCGTATTCAATCTAAATAAAAAAAATTCGATCTGAACCAAAATTTGTTATTATTCAAACCAAACCGATCCATTCAAGTCGGTTTTTCTGTTTTCTTAGTTTTTTTTTTTTTTTCAGCTCTACTCTTAGCAAAAGGCGAAAGCTAAGTTGGAGGGTAAACTGTCTTCTTCTGAAGCATACATAAGTGGCAAGGCATGTGGTCTCAGAAAAGGCAACATTGAGCTAAGTCACCTCTCGTCCCATAACTCTTGGCGAAAGGTCCACACTCCACAGTGCAGAACTTGGTGGGACACAGGCGACTGTTAGTTCATCCCTGGCACCACATCCAGCAGTCTAAGCAGATTATCCACAGTAGTCCAACATTGGAATTTGCCTCACATCTTAGTCACATTTGCATTAGATCACTAAATTCAGCACTAGATTACAAACAGAGACTGCTATTTATTAAGTTTATGATTTTCTTTCATGTGGTTGTGATGTTCTATGGGCCAGGATATTCTTTTACTGCTAGCCATAATTATCAGAATCGTACGATAAGCGATACGTATCGTACGATACGCGATACGTATCGTACGATTCGATTCGATTCAGTATAAATTCGATACGTATCTATACAAAAAATCGATTTTATCATGAATCGGTAGCGTATCTATCGATACACAAACAAATCGATACGTATCGTACGATACACCGATTCACTTCGATATGCTTTAGAGTAACAATGGACCAGGCTCAAAAAAATCTGATTTGGCCCAATTAACTAAAAAAGCAATTTTAATAGTTTTTTAACCTAAAAAACACTTAAAAACATATTTTCTATATAATTTAATTTTAAAATATTGAAAAAAAATAAACTTTTAGTTAGACAATTAAAAATAAAAAATATATAAAAATATTATTTAAAAATATATACTATTAATGAAGATGTTAAGTGCTTGAAAAAAATCATACTTTTTTATTTTTATCATATACTTACTTAATCCTATTAATATGTATAATATTTTTAATATTTTATTTATCTTACATGTGTATATATTATTTATAATTAATTTTAAAATTATTTATTCGATATTCGATACTTAAAAATAAATTTTCGATTCATATTTCGATTTAAACTGCTAGCACGTATATCTTTTGCTTTTTGTTTCTTTTCTCACTTTTCCTTCTTTAATTTTCTCCTACAAAAGGCAGAGGATATGAATATTTTATTTGAGCCTGCAACTGCAAGTTTGTGCTGCCAACTTTGCTGGCCTACATATGTTCTTGCATTTAGATACAGAACCAGCTCATTTGTCCTTTTCTTTTTCGAGTATTTTCAGGGTAGCCCGAAAATCTAACCATAGCCATTCCAAGAGACGAAAAAAAGAAGTAATTAATTTTGGAAGAAAAATATTATAGACACTCATCTAATACACACGTTTCACAAATTGACACAAAATTTCTCCTCAATTTTTTTTTTAAATTTTATTATAACCCATAAAAGTTTTAATTCACTAAACTCCCTAAAATAAGAAATAGATATGTAAGTGTATCATTTGAATGCAATACTTTAATTTAGTAGGACTGTAGACACCTTAGTTTGTTCGGAATCTTAATTTGTAAAAAATAATTAATTGGGTTGGGTGACATTGTATTTAGCAATTTATAATTAGGTTAGAATTAAATTAAAATTTTTTAGATTTAGAATTAACATTGATTAGGAAATTAAAATTAAAATAGGATTTAGGAATAAATAAAAAAAAGAAGAAGAGAGATAAGAAAAGAAAATAAAATTAATTTTAGGATAGGATAATTAGGATAATTAAATTTTTAGGATAATTATTTAAATTGATAGAGTTAAATTAGGATTAACGTAAGAATAAAATAGATAAAAGATGAGATAATTATGAGAATAAATATAGTTGTATTAAGACTAATAAGTTTTTGGATTATAAAAAAGGGATTAAAGCTCATGATGAAAGGGGGCAACACACGGGTAAAAAAAAAACAAAACCTAAACTATTGAAGGAGGACGCTTCAAAAAGTGACCTCTTTACCATAAATCCCTCCCTTTCATAGCTTTTTTTTTTTAGAAAATGGGATATCTTTTATTAATGTCAAAGCTGATTACAATCTAAAAGAGCAATGCTCACGATAATGTCCGGGCAAGTTTCTATCCAAAACATGTCCTCATTAGAAGAACAGGCTAGTAAGGCTAGGCTGTGGGCAGCTTTTTTCGCATCCCTCTTAACATGTGAAATGCTGTATGAGGCAAAATGTCTGGCTTTTTCTCGAGCTTCTGCAATCAACGTCCCAACTGGGGATAGATTATTATTTTCATGTTATATCTTCCTTACAATTCCCAGCGCATCTCCTTCTAAGATGATACGAGTGAACCCCATGTCTGTTGTAAAGTCTAAGGCCCTAAAAGCTGCAATTGCTTCCATAGTGTCTTCATTCATTACTCTCGGAACTTTAGAGTGAAATGCTTCCATTATTTCACCTTCATTGTTTCTTGCTATCACCCCTATGCCCCTAACTCCTTCTCTAGATTTAAAGCCTCCATCAAAATTCAATTTGATGACACCTGGAGGTGGAGCTATCCACGTTGACGGAGTTGTCCTGCTCTTGTAGCATTCTGGAGTTGCGCTTGCTTGTATTCCTACAAGTAGTTAATGGCATATGAGACTATATGTTCAGACGGCCAGGTTACACCTTCTCTGACTGCGTCGTTCCTACTTTTCCAAAGGGCCCATAAAAGGATCAAGCTCTCCTCTAATGCTTGCTTATCCATCTCCTTCATTGAGTCCAAGATCCAGTTAATCACTGGTTGTGTGTCTTGTCTAGTCCACTTTCTGCTGGTAGTGCGAGAGGCCATACTTCTTGAACTTTCTCACAGTTCCTCAATGCATGGATGATTGACTCGTCTCCATTATGACAGCTCGAGCACGTTGCAGTGGCTATGATTCGTCTCTTCCAAAGATTTTCATTGCAGGGTAAGGCATTGTGGGTGAGTCTCCATGCAAAAGTTTTAACATTGTTAGGGATTTGTGTTTTCCACATGATCTGCCAAAGAGCCCTCCTCTGATCTACATTTGCTGTATCGATCTACTGTGCTGGCCTTATATCCTCCACTAGTCTTTTATAAGAGCTTTGGACTGTGTACTGTCCTGATCTGTCCCAATGCCACATCTTCCATGTGAACTTTGGCCAAAGGAATTGCAAGAATTTGAGAGACTTCATGCTCTATTAATATTTCTTTTAGCACATCAACCTTCCACGTCATAGATTGGTGGTCAATCAAGTCTATTACCTGGGTTAAGTGTTGTGATTCAGTCGGTTGGGTAGAAAATCGAAAGCCCTCCAGCCCTGGAACCCATCTATCTTTCCAGATATTGACGTTTCTTCCATCACCAATTTTCCACCTTATGCCATCGTCTAGAGCCTCATGTCCCGCAATAATGCTCCACCATGTATACGAGGGGCACCATCCAATTTTTGCTTCCATGAAGTTCGTCCAAGGGAAGTATCGAGCTTTCAGCACTTGGTACAACAAGGATGTGGTGTTATGAATGAGTCGCTAGCCTTGCTTACCTAGCAGTGCTAGGTTAAATTTCTCAAAATTCCTAAAGCCCATGCCTCTATTCCCCTTCCTGGTACACATTGTTTTCCAGCCAACCCAGTGAATCCCTTTGCCGTTGGATTTATTGCGCCACCAATAATTGCTAATGATGTTGTCTAATTCATTGCATAAACCCTGCGGCAATTTAAAACAGGTCATAGCATATGTGGGGATGGCTTGTAAAACGGATTTTATAAATACCTCCTTTCCTGCCTGTGACAATAGATGCCAGCTTCAACTTTATATTCTGGATTTAAGCCTATTTTTTATCTTAGCAAAGGTCCTCTTCTTGTTTCATCCAATGATGGTTGGAAGACCTAAATACTTTTCTGGGCTGGTGATAGCATGAATGTCAAAAATGGTTGTTAAGGTTGACTTAGCAACTTTAGTGGCATTTTGACTGAAAAAGAGCCCCGATTTCTGAAAATTTATTTGCTGGCATGAACCTTTTTCATAAGTCTTTAACATGTTCTTCACTCTCTTGCCTTCAGCTAGGTTCACTTTTATGAAAAGCAGACTATCGTCAGCAAAGAATAAGTGAGTGATTCGGGGTCGATTTTTGCTGGCTCTAACACCACTGATTAGTCCCATTTACTGCTTCCTCCTTAGCAAAGCTGATAAACCTTCAGTACCAAGCAGGAAAAGGTATGGTGATAATGGGTCTCCTTGGCGGAGTCCTCTCCCTGGAACAAACTCGTTAGATAATGCACTATTTAAAACAATTGAGAAAGAGACAATTG
Source organism: Heritiera littoralis (assembly GCA_031772115.1). NCBI lineage: Eukaryota > Viridiplantae > Streptophyta > Magnoliopsida > Malvales > Malvaceae > Heritiera > Heritiera littoralis. The sequence goes on along the minus strand of JAPDPK010000171.1, from coordinate 257,784 downwards.
TAATGCATTTCATGATTAGTGCAATCCAGCGTGAGCAAAAACCAAGCTTTAACATGAGTGCTTCAAGGTAATTCCACTCTACTCTATAAAAAGCTTTACTCATATCTAATTTTATGGCAACATAGCTCTCTTTTCCTTTCTTTTTCAACTTGACTGCATGCAAGAGTTCATATGCTACCAGAACATTGTTAGAGATTAGTCTTCCCGGCTCAAATGCACTTTGATTATTGCTTATGCACACTGGTAATATCGGTTTCAATCTATTTACCAGTGTCTTAGCAATAATTTTGTACAAGACATTGCAAAGGCTGATGAGGCGAAAGTAGGTCATGTTTTTTGGGTTTTTTATCATAGAGATGAGGACAATGTTGGTGTGGTTGATGTGATCTAGGCTACCTCCCTTGTTCAAAATGTTTAGACAGTAATCTGTAATCTCATTACCAATAATATGCCAATATTTATGATAAAAGTAAGCGGGCATACCGTCTGGGCCAGGAGATTTGGTAGGGTGTATTTGCTTGATGGCTTCCGAGACCTCCTCCGCCGTAAAGTCCTGCATGAGATAGTCATTCATCTGCTTAGTAACACAAGGGTTTAATGCCTCTAGGATTTCACTTAAATATGACTGGCCTTGGGATTCAAAAAGATCATAGAAATACTTCACTGCCACTTCCTGCATCTCATTTTCATCCTCACACCATTTTCCTTCATCATTCTCAAGCCCCTTAATATGGTTCACCCTTCCCTCTGTGATGCTTGAGCGTGGAAAAAACCAGTGTTCTTATCTCCTTCTCTAAGCCAGCTTATTCTAAATCTCTGCTTCTAGTACGTTTCTTCCATCTCAAGCACATTGTTTAATTCTGTAGCTAAATCTTGCTCCCTAGCTAATGAGTCATCTGTGCAAATGGATCTGACTTCAACAAGTTGTTTTGAAAGTTGCTTTGCTTTGGTATGAAAACCATAAAACTGCTCCCTACCCCACTTTCTTAGCTCCTCTCTCACCTTTTCAATCTTTTGGTTGAGCTAGAAAGTTGCATTATTAGCCCAGGCATTTTTAATTATTGCATGACTATCTGCTGATTTCAGCCAAGCTAATTCAAGGAACTGGTGTCGCTTTTTCTTTGAGTTTCGATGGTTGCTTCAATTGTTGTTAGTGTCCAATATTATTGGATAGTGATCTGACGTGGAACAGGTAAGGTGGCGTACACTGAAGAGGATAAAGGTTACACCAATCTTTGTTCCCGACAAAACGATCCAACTGTTCTTTGATAACTATTTCCAGAGTTTTCCCTCTTTGCCATGTAAAGACATCTCCTTTGAAGCCCAAATCCTCCATGAGAGCATCTTGCAAAATCGATCTAAAAGCTTCCATTTGTGACGCCCGTCTAACTGCACCTCCAAATTTTTCTTCAACCTAGAGGATCTCATTAAAGTTTCCAAAAAGTGTCATGGTTTCCTTTGGTCTTCTGCTAGTTTCCGGATAAGCTCCCATGTTTCTATCTTCCTGGCCGTGTGTGCTTCTTCGTAAACTCTGTCATTTTGCTCTCTCTTCCTTCTTCATCCTTAACATCAAAATCTATATGCTGCCTGCTAAAACTTCTAAGTTTAACATCTACTAAGTTATTCCAAAAGAGTGCTAAACCCCCACTTCTCCCTTATGCGTTCATACCCAACACATGATCTATTCTGCATTTTAATCTAACTTTGTCCAACTTTGAAGTACTCATCATAGTTTCCATGACGAAAGCTACGTCGAGAAATTCCTTCACTATGATTTGGTGAAGGTTACGAACTGTCCATGGGTTCTCGAGCCCACGACAGTTCCAAGATATGATTTTCATGATGATCGGTGGGACTGGGTGCCAGTCTCTGCCGCTGAGTGTGTCATTGCTGCTAATAATCCACTATTCTGTTCTTTGCTTCGCTTTAGTGGAAAGTCAACTAGCATAAGATCTTCATCCTCTCAAGTTTGTTGCTTTCTTTTTCTCGCCTCTATAGATACGTCGCTTTTTTGGATGGCCTTTGTCTTGCAATCTTCTTCCATTGGTGCCTACCACTCGAGTTACTGCTATCGTGTTCACTGCAATCGTTTCGAACCTTAGTATCCGTTGTTAAGTCCGACAATGAGACTCGTCTTGCTATTTCTGATCCACCTACGTCTAGACCATGGGCTAGTTTAGCTGCCAATATCTCCTCGGTTTGTTACTAGCTTTATTATTATTGGGCTGTGCTTGATTCGTGGCCATACTAGCACCACTTACATAATGTTTTGGCCCATTTCCATTCATAAGCATGTTTAGTGGCCCTCTAAAGTCAGCTTAATCTTCAAACTCCTTATTGTTCTACTTTGGTTCGTGGGAATATTACGCAAACTTAGCCTTACTATCTGTTATTTCTGAAATTTAACTAGATTGATTTGCCAGTGATTCCATTGTGATTTTCGCCACCTTCTCTGGGCAATCACCATTAATGCTTCCACTTTCCAAATTAAGCTGCCTCGTTGCCGCCCTTCTGCTACTCACCTGAGTCTCAATATGTTGCCCTTCTCGTCATCCATATTTAGAATTTCTCTGGTGAAATTCCTCGTTTTAATGGCGAAGCTCTCATCCTGTTACCATATTGTGTCTTCCTGATTCACCCTCCTTATCTACTGGTACTTCCTCGCATTCAATGTCTCTGTGCCCTAATCTTCCACATCCGTAACAGAACATGGGCAGTCTTTCATATGCTAACCGCCCTCTAACTTTTTCTTTGTTCTTCCTCGATTCAAACAGTATCACTTGTCGTAATGGCTTGAAAACATCAATGTCTACACGAACTCTAAGGAATCTAGACCATTCAGTTTTTTCTATACTAACATCAATAGATCTCAGCATTCCCAGTTTTCTTCCTATTATCTCCGCATAAGCCTAAGTTCGCATTCCTAGTGGAAGATCATATATCTGTATCCAGAACAAAGCCTTCTAGAAAATGTATTTAGTCGGCATCAACCGACCATTGTAGTCCTGCATCATTAGAAGTTACTTATCAAAAGCCCAAGGTGATCCATCACAGACCTTGCTCTTGTCTCCTCCCCTAGAAGAAAATTTGAAAAGAAACATGTTCTCTTCCAATTGTGTGATGTCAACCAGTTTTGATAATCTCCACACCAGTCGCAATGTTCTCATCATAGCATCAGCATTAAAAGGTCTTGAGGTTAATAGCTTCCCCACCATCCATTTGTCTTCATCATTGCTCCGCTTTGCATGGTGTTCTTTCGTAATCACTAAATCCTCTTCCTCCTCCTCTATTAGTTTCAAATTCTTCCATAATTCCTGTATGTCATCTTCCATCTCTCCCGATCAAACTAAGACTATGAATCCCCAAGGAAGTCGAAGGAAATCCTAGAGATGATAATCCACTTGTTACTAAAAAGACTAAGACATTCTCACAAGAACCCTAGGCTCAATGAGAGACTCAAGTCCCTCCCTTTCATAGCTAGCTCCGTAATTTATCTATAAAAAAAATAACATTTTATTTACCATACCATGTTCTTCATAATTGACAATTGAATTCTTTTCTTAAATTTTCATTAATTTTGTTGTTTTTATTATCCATATATGGGATAAAAATAGTTTTTCCTTAGACGTAGGGTTCTTATGAGAATGTTCTAATCTTGTCAATGACAAAAAAGTTTTCATCCTTATAGTTTCTTTAAGGCACCTTTGAGGATTCACAGTTTATAATATTGCTATAATTTGTATATCTTATAGTTTATAGACATTTGTTTTCTTAAGATTTTCTTATCATGAGTACACTCATTGATATATTTGGGAAGACAAAAGATGGATTGTCGGCTCAAATGGATCTTATTGAAATGGGCAAAAGGAAGAAGTTAACTCTAGAATTTGATGAAAATAATACATAGTTTCTTGCTGCAAGTTATACATTTAAAGTGTTTGCTAATATCTTCTTAATATCAAGGTGCCCGACAGATATTCTTCCTATTTCAAACACCTCTTGTTAATGCAAAATTTGAAAGTCCAAAATTTGAAGTCTCATAATTGTCATACTTTAATATAACAACTGTTTCCTGTTACAATATGTGGAGTTCTACCGGAGCATTTTATATGCTATCATAAGATTTTGTTTATTATCAACGCCATATGTAACAAAGTTGATATGTCCAAGTTAGATGAGATACAAAGCAATATTGTGACTACCATGTGTTTGTTGGAAAACTACTTTCCCCATTCATTCTCTGATATCATGATTCATCTAACGGTCCACTTCATTTGAGAGATCCAACTTTATGAACCAGTTTTCCTTTGATGGATGTACCTATTTGAAAGATACATTAAGGTGTTAAAAGGGTATATTCGGAGTCATAATAAGCTAGAAGGATGCATTGCAAAGTGCTACATTGCAAGGGAAGTGTTGAATTTTGTATAGAGTATTTGTCAAATATCAAAACCAATAGGCATTAATCCTCCTAAACTGGCCAAGTTTGGCTAGTAGGTTGTTATTTGGCGATTAAGTTATGAAGGTCAGTTATGATCTTCTAGACCATAAGGATGCATTACAGAGTGCTATATTGCAAAGTAAACTATTGAATTTTGCACAGAGTAATCATAAGATGTCAAAATAGTAGGAATTAATCCTCTTAAACTAGCTAATTTAGCTAGTGCCTAGTGGACCATTATTAGAAGGTAAAATAATGAAGGTCAACACTTATCTTCTAAAGCAAGCACATCAATATATCTTGAGAAATATATAAGTAGAGCCTTGTACAGAGTAATCTCTTAACTCTTATAATTAAGTTTTATTTATAAATGTTGATATAATGAACCAAACTAATTTAACATGTACTATAGATTGCATTTGGAAATGTTAAAGGCCAATAATACTAGAAAATAAGAAGAAAAAAGTGGCTGCAAGATGTATGTAATCGCACTTCATTTATTGGTTCCAACAAACAATACGTAATACATAATGTATACTATTAGTTTAGGGCATGAAATGCATTTACAACCGATTTGTTACATATTTATCGCACACCATTTTAACAACGTGCAGATTGCAAATGAGCTAATGACAAAAGGTGGTGTAACAGAGCAAGTAAGATTGTTACCCATGGACCTTGTTTAAAATTTATAAAGTATCATTGATATGTAATCAATGGGGTTAGCTTTTACACCAAAAATGTGACAATAATAAGTGTGTGCAAAATATTAGAGTGAATTTGGTTTTTAATACAATGTAAATTTCAACCGCTAAAGACAAAAACCTTGTATTAGAAGACATGTCCTTTTATGAAGTCATTCAGGAGATATGGGAGCTAGTTTATAATGTGTTTAATATTATAAATGTGATTTAGTGCATAGCAATGGTGTAAAACAAGATGAATTCAGTTTCACCCTAGTTGATTTCTCTAAAATTGGATATAAATCTGGCTCACTCATTTTGGCTGATCATGAAAAGCAAGTATTTTATGTTGAAGGTCCAAGTGACAGGCAATGTTTAGTTGTCTTATTGCCCCCACCCCATAAAAGGATAGAAGTAATTTGAATGATGGTGTAAAAGATATTATGATGAAGCATCATTCCATTACAAAATCACTACGAACAATTAATTTATTAGATTTTGATTTCTAGAGTTTTGTTTACTTTGTCACTTTTTTTTGTAGATTATTTGAAGAATATTTTTATTTGCACATTATCTAGTACTTTGCTTGCTACCCTCATATGGTTTTTGAGGTTGAGAAAACCTTTCCAAATCGTTTTCTCTTTGAGTTTGTATCAAAACCCCTTTTTGTGATTTCTAGGTTTGATTTTTGTCATTTTTTAGTTTAGGGCTTAATAAATAATATAATTTTGAACACTTTGTCATTGTTTTGTAGATTATTTTAAAGAGGTTTTCATTTAGAGTTCATCGGGTACCAAATTGCTATTTTCAAGGTTAGGTTTCTTCCTCTAGCTTTATTCCTTTTCATATGCTTTGTTTATATGATTTATTGTATTATGCCTTTAGTTAACGTGATCCTTTAAATTTCTTAGGTTCCTTTACGAAGAGTCAAAACTCACTTGTGATTGTCCAATTAAGTTGAGAATTACTGCAAAAACTTGTACACTGTGCGTGCTTTGCCATTTGACTCCAAGCTCAATTGTACATCATCGAAATTATGTAATGTATTACTCATATTTTATTTCACAACATCATTGCTTAATGATTTGTTGTCTAAACTTTATGTGAAAAGGAGCTTGTGTTGAAGGTGATGCATACTCAAAATGTGACAAAAGCCTGACCTTCGTTATTTGCGAGAGTTTTTGGTAGAAGACATTTTGAATGTGTTCAAGAAAGTATTGGAATTCATGTAATCAAATTATGATGAACTTCAGTACATTCTTTGTGGAAATCCAGTCCATATTCTATGGGACTGGATATGATTGATTTTTTATTTATTTCCTAAGATAAAGGGATTTGGTATCTTGATCAAATATTTCTCTGATTGATTTCATTTAAAACTTTCCTTTATTTAGGATTCTTTTCCTTTTCTGAAAATGGTATATAGGATATATAGGGATTTACATAGATTTTCTAGTTTAGCCTACAACTATTTATATTCTCTGTAAGCTGTAGTTTTTTGTGTAGAAAATCAGAAAAACATGTTCGTATCAATTTCTACATTCTCTACAATATCAGTTTCTACATGGTATCAGAGCATGCGACCCATTAAAATTCTTAGTTTGATTCTTCTCCCACCATGCTAAGCGGTAGCACAACATCAGAGGTGACTTCAAACTCAGGGAGCATGATCAGCAACATCGCTTGGAAGGCTGTACACGCTAGAGGGAGTTATGAGAAGACACCTACTGATGAGATACCACATCAGTCCCTTCAGCAAAATAGACCTGAAATTGTGAGTACTGTCACTTTGGCACAAAAAGGTAATTTTCTAAGTGCTTTAAGTGTCAAACGTGATAGCTCAAAGGCATGGATCGTTGACTCAAGCACATCAGACCATATGACTGGTGATGCATCGTTATTTCATGAATATAGCCCATGTTCTGGAAATTTTACAGTTCGTATTGCTGATGGCTCACTATCTAAAGTGGCTAGTATCGGTTCAATTGCTATCTCCAAGGACATAATGCTTAATTCTGTTCTCCATGTTCCTAATTTGGATTGTAATCTCTTATCTATTAGTAAGATTACTAGAGATCTTAATTGTGTTACTAAATTTTTCTCACATATGTGTGAATTTCAGGACTTGGATTCGAGGAAGAAGATTGGCAACGCTAGGATATGTGCAGGGCTCTATCTTCTTAGAGATGAAGAATCTGAGAGGAAAATTCAGAATAATGCTTGCACAGTCTCAACCTCTAGCGGTCATAAAGATAGTGCAGTCATGTTGTGGCACTACCGATTAGGTCATCCCAACTTTTTGTACCTCAAAAGGTTATTTCCCACATTATTCCAAAAAAATCCCTCATATTACCAATGTGAAATTTGTCAATTGTCCAAGCATCCTCGTAATACTTACCCACATCATTCATATAAACCATCCCATCCATTTTCCATAATACACAGTGATGTTTGGGGACCATCTAGGATAGCAAATATTACTGGTTCTAGATGGTTCGTTAGCTTCATAGATGACCACACTCGAGTAACTTGGTTGTTCCTCATGAAAGACAAATCTGAGGTTGGGCAAATATTTAAGAATTTCAACAAAATGGTCCAGACTCAATTCCAAACCAAAATTTAGGTGCTTAGAACCCACAATGGAAGAGAATATTACCACTTTATCCTCGGAGCTTATTTACTTGATCAGGGAATTGTCCATCAAAGCTCATGTGTGGATACTCCCCAACAAAACGGAATAGCAGAGAGGAAAAACCGACACCTAATGGAGGTTGCCCGATCACTCATGCTTGCCACTCATGTTCCAAAACATTTTTGGGGAGAAGCGGTTTTAACAGCTACTTATCTCATAAATAGAATGCCTTCTCATATCCATCAATTCCAAACACCGTGCCAAAAGCTCCTTACAACCTACTCTTATCTTCGAATTATCTCATTCATCCCTACTAAAGTGTTCGGGTGCACCGCATTTGTCCATATACATCAGCAGCATCGAAGTAACTTGGATCCCAAATCAGTTAAGTGCATATTTCTTGGCTACTCTCCAAACCAAATGGGGTACAAATGTTATTCACCAGTAACCAAAATATTTTATAATTATATGGATGTAACCTTTTTTTAGAATCAGCCATATTACACCAAAGCTGACATTCAGGGGGAGAGTGCAAGAGAATATCAACTTTGGGAAACCGTATCTGCTACTAAACCAGTACCTTTACCACTAGCCCAAATCTCTTGTCCACCAGCCCAAATATCTAGTCCACCTATAATCCTCACAGAAATCCACCACCAACCTCTTGATCCTGAGATAACTAACACTCAACTTAGCCCTCAAAACCCTGAGTCTGTAAAAGAAACAGCAACAAAAGACATGGTTGTTTACTCAAGGAGACCGAAATCTCAAAAGGAGGTAGAGAGTCGCACATCTCCAAAGCAAAACCAAGATTCAGAACCAAATCCAGAAGTTTCTGAGATGCATACAGGTAACATAATTACTGAACCTATCTCTAGTGATTTTCCTAGTGATCTTGACCAACCTATTGCAGTAAGAAAAGGAGTAAGGACATGCACTAAGCATCCTATCAGCAACTTTGTATCCTATGAGAGCCTATCTCCATCTTTTCGTGTGTTTGTGTCCACTTTAACAGATGTTCAAGTTCCAAGCAATATTCAAGAAGCTCTCCAACGACCAAAATGGAAGGCTGCTGTTTTGGAAGAAATGAAAGCACTAGAAAAGAATGGCACATGGGTGATTACAAAACTTCCCGAAGGAAAGAGTCCGGTTGGTTGCAAGTGGATATTTTCAGTTAAACACAATACGGACGGAAGCGGGAATCGATTCAAAGCTCGTCTTGTTGCAAAGGGCTTCACTCAATCTTATGGTGTTGACTATGAGGAGACATTTGCTCCCGTGGCCAAGCTAAACTCAATCCGTGTGCTGCTATCTTTGGCAGCTAACCTAGATTGGCCTCTTCATCAACTAGACGTTAAAAATGCATTTTTGAACGGTGACTTAGAGGAAGAAGTCTTCATGGAGATTCCACTAAGATTTTATTCTCAAGAGAACAATGGTAAAGTGTGCAAGCTTCGTAAGTCGCTATATGGCCTCAAACAATCACCACGGGCTTGGTTTGATTGCTTAACAAAGGTTTTTAAGAAGTATGGGTTTTCACAGTGCCAAACCGATCACACTATGTTTGTTAAGCACTTATCTGATCATAAGATTGCTATCCTTATTGTTTATGTGGATGACATCATTCTTACAGGGGACTACATGGAGGAGATTGTTGGGGTAAAGACCCTTTTGGCAAGAGAATTTGAGATAAAAGACTTAGGAAAGCTCAAGTATTTCCTTGGCATGGAAGTAGCTCGATCAAGAAATGGGATTTCTATTTCACAATGAAAATATGTTCTAGATCTTCTTAAGGAAACAGGGATGCTTGGATGCAAACCTGCAGATACTCCTATGGATTCAAATGGCAAGTTAGGAGCTGAAGAAGAAAGTCCTCTAGTTGACAAAGGTAGATACCAAAGGCTTGTGGAGAAACTGATTTATTTGACACATACTAGACCAGATATTTGTTTTGTTGTTAGCCTAGTAAGCAGATTTATGAATAACCCTACTGAAGCACACATGGAAGCAGTTTACCAGATTCTTCGATACTTAAAGAAAAGCCCAGGCAGAGGACTACATTTCAAGAAAACCTCAAATAGAGATGTTGAAGTTTTCTCAGATGCAGATCGGGCAGGATTTGTAATAGATCGAAGGTCAACCACCGTATATTGCACATTCATATGGGGTAATTTGGTAACGTGGAGAAGCAAGAAGCAGACAGTAGTAGCTCGGAGTAGTGTTGAAGCAGAATTCAAAGCTATGTCTCATGGGATATGTGAAGGAGTTTGGTTTGAAAGGGTGTTGAAGGAATTGAGGATTTCAAAAGGAAGTTCTATGAAGGAGTTTTGTGACAACCAAGCAACCATAAGTATTGCCAAGAACCCAGTTCACCATGATCGGACCAAGCATATCGAGATTGATCGCCACTTTATCAAAGAGAAAATCGAAGAAGACCAAGTCAAACTTGTCTACACACCAACTAGTCTTCAAACCGCAGATATTCTCACCAAGGCACTTCCTAGAAACAATTTTGAAAGCTTGAAGTCCAAGTTGGGTATGATTGACATCTACTACCCAACTTGAGGGCGAGTGTGGAAATCCAGTCCATATTCTATGGGATTGGATATGATTGATTTTTTATTTATTTCCTAAAATAAAGGGATTTGGTATCTTGACCAAATATTTCCCTGATTGGTTTCATTTAAAACTTTCCTTTATTTAGGATTCCTTTTCCTTTTCTGAAAATGGTATATAGGATATATAGGGATTTACGTAGATTTTCTAGTTCAGCCTACAACTATTTATATTCTCTGTAAGCTGTAGTTTTTTGTGTAGAAAAACAGAAAAACATGTTCGTATCAATTTCTACATTCTCTACAATATCAGTTTCTACATTCTTGAATTCTTTCAAAATCTTCGCTACACAAAAACTCTTGCAAATAATAAAATGCTAAGCCTTTATCACATTTTGAGTACGCATCACCTTCAACCCATGCTTTTTGCATAAATGAATAGGCAACAAATAATTAAACAACAATATTTTGAAATAAAATATGAGTTATACAATGCCTAATTTAGATGAGAAATAATTGATTAGCTCTTAGAGTTAGATGACAAAGCACTCATTGTGCACAAGCATTTTCAGTCATTTTCAACTTAATCTAGCCATCTCAACTTATTGTTTATAGTAATCCTTGACAAATACTTGCTCATTATGAAAATTTGATCTTTTTTTTTGCTCAGCCAAGAAAGATGGTGTTTATTAATATAATGCAGTCAAAAAATACTTGCTCATTATGAAAATTTGATCTAATATATTAAGTTTGAAGTTTTTCTTCTTAATTGAAGTAAATTTGCCCTTTTTTATCTGCAGATTGATGATAGATTAAAAGCTAGGTTTTTGGTTGGTGGCATATATGGGGATAGATAACCAATATGTACATGTTAATCTCTTACTTTGTAGTATTTTGCATTATAACTATATGACAGTTCGTTGTTATGAAAATGTGATATATGATCTCTCAAAAAAAATGTGATATATGAATATTTTGTAGTATTTACTTTTTTATAATTTGTGTAATGATATTATAATTTATAAAACATATAATATTTGGTTATTATTAATAGTATATAATCAGAAAGTAGGCTAAATATGGTGTCTTATAAATGTAGTTTATACCATAAAAAACATCAAGCATAAAAAACGTAGTCTATTGACCATAATAGACTACACCAAAAATAGTCTATTAATCCAAAAAATTAATTTGTTTTTAAACAAATTCAAATTTTTTATTAAATTAGACACTTCATTTTAAAAAAAGCATAATTTATATTATACTAAGAAAGACTACCTTTACTTTAATCAAGCGTAGTCTATATTATACTAAATAAGATTACAGTTCTTTCCCAACGTGATCCAGGATATCTGAAAAAAAAATTACGCTAGAATAGACACTACGATTATAAGAACGTAGTCTTATGTTATAAACTACGATTTTTAAAAGTAGTCTTTTAACTTTTTATAGTATGAAATGAAAAAATTTCATGTCATGTAAAGCTAGACATGTTAGAAGAGAAGCCAATAGAGTTGCGCACTATTTAGCTATATGTTAGCTTACAACGGTAAGTCGGTAATGAAGACAAATGTTGAGTAGACTCGTGTCTAGATGATGTCATGACCGCAATACTTTCTGATTATAAATGCTCTAATTATAAATAAAGTATTATGTTATAAAAAAGAAAAGAAAAAGACAACTGAATTCTTTTACAGCCAGCAAACTAGAAAGAAAGATAGAATTCGAATTTCGTTAAAAGTAAATATGTATTTCTACTAAAAGAAAGTAAGGTCAAGCACAAAGGCTTTGTCAAAGTCTGAAACACAAACAAGAAATCAAAATCCAAAGCAATTGATCCCTTCATCAACAAAAACACCTTTTAAGTTGATTCCGCACTCAACCAAAACTTTTGATCTTGTTTGCTTTGTCTAAAATAAGGCTGCAATCCCTAACTCTCTTGGAAGTTGGAAAATAAAACTAACAAAAACAAAAGATCCCACCTTTCACTCTAAAGCATAATCTCAACTGTATTATGTCCAATATGATCTATTGTACAATACAAACTCTAATGCTACATTGGTCATTATCCAACAATAACTTTATTATTAATTAAGGCTAGATATTAAATTTATATTCAGTCCGACAAAAACATGACTTCCTAGTGAAATCTTATTAGCTACAAATTTGTCTTGCTTGCTAAATAAAGTAAAAGAGAAAATACCTTTAGCAACAAATTTGGTCATGCAATGCTAAAAACTTTGAAATAATGGGAAGGGACAGATTAGAAATAAAAATAGTCCACTACTATAGAGACAACCGTATAGCATTATTAGATTTTTGGTACAAAGTGTATACTTTCTATACACTGTTAATACATTAGAGAATAATATGTCATCAATATGCAAACTAAAAAAATATCAAGCTTTTAAAAATAAATAAAAATATATTTTTTAATTTACTTATAAATACTTATTGATGAATTGTCAATTTTTTGTACATTAATAATATATAAAAATTATACACCGTCAATGCATCATATATATAAATCTTTTATAAGATGCTATGTTGATTTTTTTTTTGAAAGGACATTCTAATTCTAGTAATTAAAAAATGAGACTTTTGTTGGTAATTTAGAAACTCACAACATGAAAAGATTTCAAATTCAACGCTTAAACACACCTTCACAAAAAATATAAAAAAAAATGACAGAGAAATGAAAAATATAATAAAATAAAGATATAAAAATTTACATATAAAACTCCAAAATAAGAGAAAAAACACGAGCTATGAAAAACAAAATCCGATATGCGGAAATTATTACAATTACATAGAATTTACCACTCAACCCAAATTCACCTAATCTCACGAGCAATTACTTACCCAAAATCCCTTATACTCAGGGACGTAAACGAGCAGAACGGTCGACGAATCATTTGTGAACCTGTTCGGTTTTTGTTCGTTTATATTCATTTATTAAATTTAGGGTGTAAACAAACAGAACATTCAACGAATCGTTTGTGAACCCGTTCGGTTTCTATTTATTTATATTTGTTTATTAGCTTAACGAATAAATATAAACAATATTTTAGTGTTCGTTTGTTAAACGAACCAAACATGAACAGATGTATGGTTCGTTCATTTTTGTTCGTAAACAGGCTCGTTTATATTCGTTTATTGTTCGTTCGTTTAAAATATTCGTTTGTTGTTCGTTGTTGTTCGTTCGTTTATATTTATCTATTGTTCGTTCATTTAAAGTGTCATTTGTTGTTCGTTCGCTTATGTTCATTTATAATTTATTCATTTAAAGTGTTATTTGTAGTTCGTTTATTGTTTGTTTGTTATTTATTAAAATACTAAAATTACTTATACTACATAAGTTATATAATATATATAGTATACCCTATTTTTAAGACATTAACATAAAAAATTAGTACCTAATTTTTAAACATATTTATACAATATAACTTTGTTGGCTTAAAAAATTAATAAAAATAATAATAAAATAAGTATAAAATTAAATTAGTTAATTATACTTAAAATAATTTTTTTAAAATTTTAAACATAATATACTGAAATAAAATTAATAAAAGTCTCATAATAAGTTAAGATCTCATTCTTATAATCTTATCCATTGACCATTTACATATATATATATATATTACACATATGTGTGTATAAACACACATATATATGATACTTTAATATATATGTATACCAATTTATGTATATGTGTATGATACAATTGTACTTAAAATAGTAATTATCAATTTTAATAAAACATTGTTGACTTAAGTTGTGTTGTATTTAAAATTTTGTGTTAGATGATTTCAATTTGCATGTAGGATTTAATCTTTATGTATGATTTTTAATATTTAATATTTAGTTTGTTCTCATGAATATTTGTTCATGAATGCATTCGTTTACATGTTCTCGAACATTACAAACAATTCTTATCAAACAAACGAACGAACACGAACGCACTCCTTAACGAACATGAACAAACACAAAATGGCACTAAAAAATAAATGAACGAACAAAGACATCAGTTCGTTCGTATTTGATTCGTTTACAATCCTATTTATACTCAAACACTCACTATGTTAAAGAACCCAAAAAAAAATAAATTGAGGAGTGCCGAAGCAGTGGCGGAGCCACTAGTGGGGCCAAATGACTTCAGTGGAGTTTTGATATTTATTAATGATATATTATAGTTTTGGGTAAAGTTTAAATTGATCCTATTAAAAATTTAAACTTCTTTTAATACATGATGATATATGTTAAAAGTCAATAATATACAACAATTATATGCACACAATAATATATTATGGTACAATACAATCTCATGTATAAAATAAAATTATAAGAAATACAATATCACCCAATTAACCTATTTTTATCTGTTTGAGCTTGGGCTTTAAATGTTAAACTCAAGGCCCGACTTGACTTTTTTATCGAGTTTCATTGCTAATCTAACATATTTAATGAGTTTAATATTTTTATTTAAGCTCATCCAAAATCAGGCAAACCTTCAAGCTTAGATAAATAGCTTGACCCCTGAACAAATTTATTTGCATGTAGGGAGGATTAATATTTGATGCAATGACAATGTATAAATGCTATACACTACCAATCAATCACAAAATGCCACATCATTAATGATTGAAGTTAAAAAATATGTAGGCTCTTAAAAATAAATAACAATAATTTTTTCAAAGACCTATATAATTTTTAACTTTACTTATTAATGACTATGCACTTTGTGATTAACTGATAGTGTACTGCATCTATACACTGTAGTATATCAAATATAAACTCTTATAAATATATATATAGTTTATACACTAGTGTAAAATTAATTTAGTATTATACAATTTCATATATTTTGATATGATTATTATTTTTTAATCCAACAGTTGAATTTTATACTTTATTCATATAGATCATGCATGTTAAATTTCAATTTAATCGAAAATGTCTAACTATTAGCTTGATAATAATAAAATTTCAACCATTAATATATAATAAAAAAATATTAGTTTTGATCAAAATAATAGGATATCAAATTGATTCGAAATTTTATTTGCATGACAAATAATAATAGATTATTAAATTTAACGATTGTTTTTTTTTAAACATTAATCTTACATAAAGTTAGAAAAAAAATGTATAAGACAAATTGTTTTATGCTGATATAATTTGATTCATCCTCATATGCATTTACATATACATTCATATACATATACATATACATATACATATACATATACATATATATATATATATATATATTACAATTCCTAGATAATACATTGGAAAACTAGTATCAAATGCTTGTAATTATACAGGAGTAATATCTATAACTATTATTTAAACGAGTCTTACAATTTACTGTTCATTTTAGAAATAATTTTAAGTGTTGCAAGACCAGTGGCTCTAAAAATAATAGTAAAACATTAAAAAACAAAAACTATCATTTAAAAAAAAAACTATTATATTTCACTTTTGTGCACGTTCCATTTTAATTTTTTGTCAAGACCCGTTTTTTAGCTTCTTAGGTTTTTTAATTAAGTTACTGAATAGGTAC
The DNA here is from genome assembly GCA_031772115.1 of Heritiera littoralis. Lineage (NCBI taxonomy): Eukaryota > Viridiplantae > Streptophyta > Magnoliopsida > Malvales > Malvaceae > Heritiera > Heritiera littoralis. The sequence goes on along the minus strand of JAPDPK010000171.1, from coordinate 241,907 downwards.
TATTCATAACTTTTAATTTTGTCATATGTCATATGTTTATTGATGTAATTTTTTTAGAGTTTATATAAAATGTACTGACAATGTATAAAGTTAGACACGGTCAGTCAACTTTATAATGACACCTCATTAGTGAGAAAAATTAGAAATATACAAACTCCTAAAAATAAATATTAATAAAGTTTTTAACTTTATTTTTACAGGCCTCTATATTTTTAAATCTTGCTTATTAATAGAGTGATACCATGTGATTGACTCACAGTATATCGAAGCTATCACTACAAAAAAACTAACTTTTACCGGCGCTTATAAGTGCCCGTAAAAGACCAATGAACCGCCGGTAAAAATCTTACCGGCGGTTCATTGACCGCCGGCCAGGTGAATGCCGGTGAAGGTCTGCCGGCGGTGATGTACTTTAATGCTGGTAAAAGTTTGACAAATTACGGCATGACTTTTCTCGGCACTTTTAAATGCCTTTAAAAGTAAAAGACTTTTACCCGCACTTTAAAGTGCCGGTAAAAGTCTGATTTGAAATTTGAAATTTTTATATTTATTGAGTTTTATTTTAAATTTAAAAGTGCCGATAAAAATCTTATTTGAAAATTGAAATTTTTATATTTAGTGAATTTTGTTTTAAATTTAAAGTTTTTATTAGAATAACTTAATTATTAAATTAATAAGTTTTTTATCCTAACTTTTTTAATTAAAAATATCCTTAAAATTACTTTAAATTTAAAAAACAAGATGCATGATGATGTTAGCTTTTGACTGCTTAAATACAATTTACTACAATTAAAGAAAATATTAAAAATTAATTACTGGAACAGCAAATTAAACAAAAGTTATTTTCTATAAAATAAAAGTAGATAATGTTACAAAATTTATTACACCAAATTGCAAAAAATGCAAAGAAAGGAAAGGAATCAACGAATTTTTGCTGGACAATTTACTTTTTCCATGCCAGAATCTGCAACACCACCATTACATGCAGCTAGGCAGCCTAGGCTGGCTAAGGCCACGATGTCCTTGACGTTGTCTGCTGGGAAGTCATTATACAGTAGCACTCGGCCACCGAAGATTATGGTCAGCGGGGCATTCTTCGGCTCGACTAATGCCGATTTCCTAAACCAACAAAAACAATATTCTCAGTTCATGCATATCTTTGAACAGTAAAGGCATTAAACTGTAGCCCCTAACTCTTGAACACGTATTTCTTCCAATTAAAAACATTTTAAAAGAATTCCTTTTTAAAGTTTGGGTTGTAAGAGATCAAGCGAGGGGCATCAAATCTTGTGTACAAGCCTGAAATCTGTCTTGTTAGTGGTGTCTTCCTTGTGACCGGAAGAACCGAAACTGGCAATCTCTAGAAAGAAATCAGATGGTTTTGAACTTTCAAGAGAATTATCCATATTGGGCAAAAAGTTTATTGTTTCAAGCCCTGCAAAATCACCAAAGAAAGAATATAAAACACCCTTCTTCCCAAATAGAAACCAATCAACAAATAAGCATCCATAAATCAGGAATCAAATCCACTGACAGCAGTGGATACAAAAATTAAGCAAACATAAAATAGCATGAATAAGTTTATATGTTAAAATAAGCAAATCTCAACGCTTTGCAATATCTTCCCCAGCAACATTAATATCAGGCTATGCCTTTGGGCATGAAGAGAACAACTAATTTTAGGACCATTGGTGAAGAAAACATATATTCCGCACAATCTTTTTAATTCACAACTAATTTTAGAATCAGTCAATATTCATTGACCTAAAAAAACAACAATAGTATAAATATTTTGCTTATGAAAAGAAATTAGACTTTTGTTAGTTGAGAACTTGACAGCCTTACAGAAATGGAGACAGAGGTTCTTAGCAAAGACAGATTTGGGGGTTCTTTACCTATTGAGAATGTCCAAGCTCTTGCATCCAAAAACCTTAAAGATATCCCATCCGAGTACATCAAGCCAGAGGTTGAGTTTGATGTAGTTTACATTGATGAATCCCTTCAAATTCCAGTGATTGACATGAGCAAACGAGGCCGTGATGATGAACAGAGAAAATTCCATATGGCTTGTGTCTAATGTTAAAATTGTGCTTATTGTCTCTTTGTTCAGAAGCAAAATATGATTAATTATTAAAAAAGCAAACGAATATGATTTCATTTACATACAACATCATTATTGGGTGCTAAATCAATAGCTCTAACCTGATAATACTCTGTTTTGGAAGAAATCACAAAGTTCCTATACAAAACCATGAGAGAAGGTTATTGTGTACATTCAATATTACAAGCTTATAATGTAATTATCTAGAGAATGTCCAAAATGACTTAAATGTAAACATGAAAAGCAATGCTGTCACTCATTAAAGAGACTATATAGAACAGATTTCTTGAATCATTTGCAAGTAAATTCTACCTTTTAAATATCTTAAATAGTTGATTTTCAGGTGAATTTACAGATGTAACAAGGGAACAATTCTGTAAGTCCAGGAGCAACAAGAAAAGATTCATTGCATCAAAAGAAAAAAAGGTTAAAGCAAAAGAATAATACCATTATTTGGATTCCCTCAATAGAACAGTGATAGAATAAGCAATGTGTATTGACTGGAGATTCAATGTGAAGCTTGCCAAAGTTAAAAGAATATTCAACAAAATTAATGTTTCTAAAATAAGTGACTTTTGCGTAAATAATCTGGAAACTATTATTCTTAACCACTTGAGACTTGATGACATGAGAAAGGAGAAAGGAAGTAAACAGGAGAGGACGAATCATTACAGAGTAGCGATCTTGTCCTGGTGACAGCACTCTGTGCAGTGTTGACCTACGATGGAGGACCCAAGTTAGAGGAGATACAAAGAAAGTGACATTATCATTTCACAGACATCCAAAAGAAGCATAGAATGCTATTTACCTGAACAAACCCTTACCAATATTTTAATTATCCCATGGACATCATTTGAACAAGAAAATTCCAGATAGTTGATGACAATATAATAAATGATTATTCTCAAAAAGAAACCTTCAAGGAGTTATGAAAAACAAAAGAGCAACTTATCATGAAATCACTAACAAAACATTGCCCCTGTCAATCTCAATAAAAATGGGCTATCTACCATCGTCGAAATACAATAAACATGATAACAAAAAGGAACTATATATTTGCAGGATAATATAATATATGTATATAACTATTGAGTTTCCCTCTCACCAAATTCCCCTTCTTCAAGCTCCTCATAGTCAAATTTTCTACGCAAACCATTCCAATAGTCTCTCTTATGTCTTTTATGCATGTTTTCACCATCCGGTTCAGGTGTAGATGCATGCTGCAGTAGTAATGATCATTAATCAAGATTTATGTAAACACACAATTGCAACCAATTCAAAATCAATCAAATTACAATTAGTAAATTGAAATAGGCAGATGAAACATAAAAAAGAAAATGAAAAAACAGTACTTTTAAATGTTGAGGAAATAAAATACTATAAAATACTAACTTTAAATTCCAAAACAATAGCAAAAGACGAATAAATAACCACAACCACAAGCATAAGGACGCGATAAGGACGCAATAACATGAAAAACCTCCTCAAAGCAAGTAAGAAAAATCATGATTCCATGGGCACTACAACAATCTCTCTAGCACCAAAATCCAAAGTAACTATTTAGATTTTGTAGAAAAGAAAAATGGAACTGATTGAAACAAGATTAAAATCTTTAATATCGGTTTAATTAAAATTTTGGAGAGGGGAATAAAAGAGAGGTGTGGTCCAAAGTAATCACTATAGTGGCGTCTGATTTCTAACCTATCTTACTTTTCTTGATGGTGCATGCTTCCCTCTCTGAGAACTTGTGATTCCAATCTTCATCAACACATGAAAAAGAAAACCATAAAGTTGTTAAAGCTGCTCTCTCACTCTCTCTCTATCAGCATCGCATCAATTTCGTATATTCAAACACCATAAAATTACAAAAAAAATATGGATTTCAAAGGGAGGAAGAAAACAAATAACAGATCTTGAGCTGCAAATGCCAAGTAAAAATCCTTCATATAAAATAAAAACTAAGCATACATTTTTGTATAAAACAGAGTCAAACCGTAGAAGTAGAATAATGCAAAATCAAGACAGTTTTCACTTTCAAAACCAGAATCCTCTCGTTGTTCTTGGTTAATAGAAAGCTAAAGAGTCCAAATCCAAGAACCAAATTTCTAATGTAAAACTCATTCAAGAAAACAGAATCAAAGGATTAAAAACCAATCAAATCACCTTCAGAATTAACATCATCAGCATGAAAGTCCTCCGCTTTACTCTTGATATTGAACCACTTCTTGACCAATGTCTTGGGCCATGAAAGCTTCGAAGGAACAAGAAGAAATTGATCGATCTGAAATCCCTAGCCTTCGAAGGAAGAAGAAACAGATATTAGAGAAATATAAACTTTCTACGCGAAAAGAGAAAATTTGAGCAACCAAAAGTAAGAAAAAATGAAGCTAGAGAGGAAGAAACAATACGAGAAAGCCGGCGGAAGGGAGAGAGAGAAAGAAATTGGGAAATTTTGAGAGAGAGGAAACGTTAGAACGATGAAGAGAAGAGGAAAGTGTATTTGTGAGAGATCTGATTTGTTAAAAAGAGAATCACAGTCCTAGTGCCGTTAAAAACTTAGATTTTAACGGCGGGTAGTTTACGCCGAAAAAAATCAATTTAAAAAGAGGAACACCGGCGGTTCTTAGAACTGCTGAAATAAAAGTGTCAATAAAAACCATATATTTTGTAGTGTATACATTGTAATTACATCATATGTAAACATTTTTTAATATCTTGAATCTTCTAGCTCTTAAAATTTTAATTTGAGGGTAACCTTGAATCTTTTAGCTCTTTAATTTTTTTTAATAGTTTGAAGGTGACAATAATTTTTTATATTGTTGATTTATTTTAGATTTAGATCTATTGTCCTTGCAATTTTCTTAATGGTAACGCGAGAAATTTATTAATTATATATAAAAACAATTTCAAATGATTGTTTGGCTATTACGTAGGAGTTTGTATATGATGCACTGACAGTGTATAGTTTCTATACACTGTCAATGCATCAAAGGTTGACACCTCATAAATAGGCTTTTATTGGCAAATTTAAAATATTTATTTATTTTTGCATATAAGGGCCTATTAATGAGGTGTCAACCTCTGGTGCATTGACAGTGTATAGAAACTATACACTGTCAGTGCATCATATATAAATCCATTACATAGTGAGTTTTTTACTATCCCCTTAATATTTTTTAAATATTTTTATTAATATTTTTTAATCGTTATAATAAATTTTAAAAATATCAAAACAATCTCCAAATAGATTGTTAAATTAACACATAGTAAATACTTAATAATTAAGTGATACTTGCAAATATATGTGAGTTACGTATTTTTAAAAAAAAAAACCAATAGAATTTTATATATTTAATTTTGATAATTAATAAAATGTAAATATTCTTTATATTATATATATTAAGAATAAAAATTTTAAAATTTTTAAATAAATAATTATTTAATATTATTTAAATTATAAAATAAAATGTACAAACACTATTATTTTATATATATATATATTGATATATCTTCTGTTATTATATTATCATTACTTTTAAGATTTATATATAAAGTATTGATAATGTATAAAATCTATACACTATCAATACATTAAAAATTAACATTTCATTAATGAGTAAATTAAAAAGATAACAAACCCTTAAAAATAAATACAAATAAATTTTTTTTCAATTTACTTAAAATGTCTTAGTATCTTTTAATTTGCTCATTAATAAATGTATCAACTTCTAATACATTAATAGATTTATATATAATGCACTAACAGTGTATAGTTTCTATACACTATCAATACATCATATACAAACTTTACATTAATAATATATGATCTCTATATACTATCAGTATATATATCATATATCATATATCATATATATATATATATATATATATATATATATATATATATATATAAATCTCTATTTTTATATCTTGCAGGGAAACGCGACTTCAATACTCGTGCAGATAGAAAAAACCTAGACAATTAAAAGCAATGCTGAAATTAAATAATTTACCTTGGTTATTCTACCAGCTGCAATAATGACGATGGAAAAGCCAAATTCTAACCTGTCAAGAAGCACACGAAGGAAATGGAAAGACCAAAAAGGGGCTTGGCTCTTATCGGTTTTGTTCAAATGAATGAAAGTCAGGAGCAGTGGAGAGAGCCTTAAAGGAGTTTCAGCTAATTAAAATGATTTAGTTAGATCGATCTGCAACGAGAAAGCCTAGCTGCCTGTCTTCCATCCCATGCACTAGTATCATCGTTGCATATTTATTTCAGCTTGGAAAAACGTTTTCAGGTAAAAAAAAAAACCATCAATAAATCAACGGCCATCGATCAGCTTCGATGTTTATGGGATTACACAGGGTTTTTATATTTGGGGTTCAGAATAAACCTAGCTATTTTTGATTTCTCAATATCCCTCTCGAGGTGTTAAAAAAATAATAAATAAACAAAAACCATGTATATACTAATTTTTTCTTCTCAGATATCAGTTCTGGTTTGTGCCAGCTCTATGTATGGGTTGCTGCAGCAGTTTTAACTTGGTTCCCGGGCTGGAGTAGGTGATTCAAATCATGAAGAACTGAATATTTCATTGGTTGAATTTAGAAACCCAATTTCTTTTTTTTTTTTAAATATGTCATAATTTTCTATGTCTAGGAGGACATGAAACAGTAGGGAAAAAAGTTTTTAAGATGAAGCAATATTGAAGTTGGAGTTTAATCTAATTGATTCATCTTGTTTCTTTTAAAGATAATTTTTAATAAATCTGAAGATCGAATTCATGCGCATCCATCCTCTTTCTTATCTTTAGGCTATAACTTTTATTGTAAAAACTGGCATATCAGGCAGAGCTGATGGAATAGCACTATGTAAGTCAAGGCAATAAGATTTGGCAATGATTAAAGGGAAATTTGATTATATTCCCTCCATTAGAGTCCAAATCAATCTGTTAATTATGATCCATAGTTATCCAAGAAACTTGTTACACATGTATACTCAGATAATTCCAAGGATTAATCAAGCTAGTTAGCATAATTGTGCAAAAATCCTAACCCAAAGTGATTTTTGTCTTAATTTTCTTTTTATTTGTTGGCAAACCAAGGGAAATGAGGGCAAAGAATGAAGGAAAGAAGATTGGATATCATTTTTAACCCTAAGTCCTAGCCCTAGCCAAAAGGGCCAGCGAAGGGGAAGGGGAGAAGGCAGACTTGAGGAATCCCAAAGTTCCCCAGCAAAGGTGCAGAACAAAGGCAAAGGCCAAAGGCAAAATGAAATGATTACTTGAATGAGATGGGTCCCATCTGATAATCGTTCCTTTCTAAGTCTCTCAATTTTTTGACTTGGGATCGGGTCCCACCTCGGCCACCATTGTCTTTATGGATTGAATGATAAAAAGAGCACCTCACGTGGAGTCTGAACCAAAGGGGCTGTCCAACCACAATAAAAAGGAGCCTCAGATTCACATAAATTAAAAATACTAAATAAATCCAGATTTTCATTTTCTTTTCTTTTCTTATTTCTTTTCAAAATTAAAAAATGAAAAAACTAAAACCCTCCCTCCAAAGACTTCAACAAAGCCATTTCTTTTCTAAAAAATTTTGCTTTTTAAAGCTCACCCATATAATTCTCACTCATTATCTTTGTTGCCTAAAGCTCGCCCTCTTCCCTTATCTTCTCTCTTTATCTCTATCAAACACATCAATTCTCAAAGGAATTTCAGGCACCCAAAAGAAAAAAAGAGAGATTTTGATAAAAAGAAAGCAAAATCAAAAGACTCTCTCTCCTCTGAACATTTAGTCTACACAAAGAAAAAGATCAAAAGACCCACCAAAAGATTAAATTAAAGACTCCCCATTGATCTTGATCACCACGAGTAGCTAGGCTCTCTCATAAAGAAAAAGAAAGAAAGAAGCCATTAGAGAAACAACCTACTACTTTCATAGTATCATGGAAGGAGGAGGTAGTGATGATCATCAACTCCACCACCACCACCACCTTCATCACCACCAACAGCACCACCGCCCTAATTTCCCGTTCCAATTACTCGAGAAGAAAGAAGAAGATAACCAGCCTTGTTCTTCCTCTTCATCCCCTCCTTTCGCTTCCCTCCCAGCCTCTTCTGCTGCCGATCAACCCAACACAACTCGCTCCATTTCAAGCCTCCAAATCTCCCCGGAACCTTCCAAGAAAACACCCCCCAAACGCACTTCAACCAAAGATCGACACACCAAGGTCGATGGACGTGGGCGTAGAATCCGCATGCCAGCTCTTTGTGCAGCTAGGGTTTTTCAACTCACTCGTGAACTAGGCCACAAATCCGATGGTGAAACAATCGAGTGGCTACTCCAACAAGCTGAGCCAGCTGTGATCGCCGCCACAGGCACTGGCACTATCCCAGCAAACTTCACTTCCCTAAACATCTCCCTCCGTAGTTCAGGCTCAAGCATGTCTGTTCCTTCTCAGCTACGATCCTCAGGTTTCAACTCCCACTTCTCTATGCAACAACGTAGAAATTTGTTCCCCGGGATTGGACTAGAAACACCTCCAACATTCCTTAACTTCCAATCCAGTAGTAACTTGAATTCCATGTTCCAAGCGAAGCAAGAGTTGCGTGACAATAGTACATCGTTGGAAATATCGGAAACTGAAGAAGGTCCTCTAGGAAGGAAAAGAAGACCCGAGCAAGATTTATCTTCACAACATCAAATGGGGAGTTACTTGTTGCAGTCAAGCACAGGGGCAATTCCAGCAAGTCACGGCCAGATTCCAGCTAATTTTTGGATGGTATCTAATTCTAATAATCAAGTTATGAGTGGTGACCCGATATGGACATTTCCTTCGGTTAATAACAGTGCTTTGTATAGGAGTACTATGTCTAGTGGGTTGCATTTCATGAATTTTCCAGCTCCAATGGCCTTATTGCCAGGCCAACAATTGGGTTCAAGCAGTGTTACCAGTGGAGGTGGGGGTGGCGGTAGTGGTGGAAGCAGTGGCATAAGTGAAGGACATTTGAATATGTTAGCCGGATTGAATCCTTATCGGCAAGTCTCCGGCACAGGCGTATCGGAATCACAAGCGAGCGGGTCCCAGTCACACCACGGCGGAGGTGCAGGTGGAGGCGGTGATGACCGGCATGATACAACTAGTCATCACTCATAGAGATGATCATCACAGTGCATCATTCTTGCTTTCTTTTGACCAGTTGTGTAGTTTGATGTGTAACACACGTGAGGTTTGATTGCTTTTTTGAAGAAAAGAAGAATTGAGTTTTTATTATTCCGAAAAAAAAAAGAAAAAGAAATTATTTTTTGGTGTGATTAATATCATGGGGTTCTTTTAGGGTTTGAGAGAGCAAGAGACAGCTAAGAGAAGAAGGCACTACTTTTAACATTGGCATTGGCTGGTTTGGCCGAAAAAAGTCTCAATATTTTTGAGGTCTTTTTATATTTATTTTACAACACAATTGTGCAATTCTATTTTTGTGAGAGGCCAAAAAATGCATTGCTTATATTATTCTTATGCATTGTGTTGGAGATGAGGAAAAAGAAAATTGACTTATATATACATGCCAATGGTATGGTAATTGGTAAGTCTCCTACCTAACCCGAAATTGATTTTTTTTCTTTTCTTTCCCTTCTTATTTCTCTCTGAGGTGGTAAAAAGGCCACAAAGTTTGTGTAGTAGTAATAACAAAGACAGTGAAAGAGATGAAACAGTGTTTACTGCCCTTTGTAGCAGTATTAAAAATTTTACAACAGCTTTTTCCTTTTTCTTTTTAACTTTCCCTTCATTTCCTTTCCCTTTCTCCCCTTTCCTCTCATTCTGATTCCAATCTCTGCCATGAATCTCAAGGTTTTACTGCATCAATGATTAAGATTTTTCAGAGAAATGGGAGAGAGAAAGGTAAGGGAGGGGTAATGCTAATAGGCAATAGGAGTGTGGGGGGCCAGGCCTTATCAGTACCAGGTGGTGGGACCCGGCTGCTGCTCATTGCCCAAACCAATGTACATTGTCACTGACAAACAGGTGGATCATTCCTCCTCACTTTTTTAATAACACCATAAAAGAGAGAAAAAGGGAAGGAGGGATTTTTTGCTGGCGCCATAGAGATCGGTGGTGGGTGTTAATGACCCTAGTTAGGGACAATGGAATTGGGGGCCCCACCCAAACTCATTAATCGGGACCGTTCGATTTCTCGTCCTTTTTTATTGTTGTGGGCCATGCCCTTTTTGATGGGCAACATTGAATGATTGGGTCTGATCAGTAGTAGTAGTAGTTGTTTGAAGATAAAAATGTGGAATCTGGGGTTTTCTTTCCTATGCAATGCAAATACTATTCCCTTCTTCTCTTCTCGCTTCTCCCCTTCCAACTCGTTACTGACGCCAATTTTGTATCAGAGCACCTGCTTTTCTCTTCGGTGGACAAATGGAGCTTTCTTCCTCAGAGTATATACACCAACACTGTCTTTGATGCCATGCTCATAGCTCACTTTCACGTAGATTTGATAAGTTATGTTTATAATTTGTATTGATGTCATATAAAATCATGTTTTGTGATATAAAACATTAAATTTTTGTATCAATTAATATCAACCCAAAAAATACAAAACTCTGATTTTAATTTTTATTATATCCATATATAATTTTTGTTTAACTTTAACTTAACTTATTTTTATGTTCCCATAAAATACAAAACTTTAATTTTAATTTTTATTATATTCATATATAATTTTTACTTAATTTTAACTTAAAATTATTTTTATGTTATCATCGTATCGCAATTAAAAAAGCTAAATCACTGTCACAAGCCTGCAACTCTCCCGACCCCAACTCCATCACCTTCGCAATCTTCGGTATGCAAAACTATTGGTTTAAATATAAATATTTTCTTTTCTTTGAAGTTAAAATTTTTTTTGTTAATCTTAAGTTTGAACCTTAATTTTTTTTTCAAACAAAAAGATCTATGATAAAAAATAAAAATCTTAAAGAGTGTCAAAATTGAAATATGTTAAGATGATTTTATAAAAGAAATTAATAATTTTTTCATGAATTTAATGCGATGGTGGAAGGGGCACTTTTCTCTCTAAAGTATATTCATATATGACCGACACCCCATCATACAAAATATCTCATAATAATCTCATGCTCATTTTGAAACCCTGGCCCCTTTTAAATCATATGGAAAGAGGAGATAAAAATAAATTAATATTTTATACAACCCTTTCTTTAACAATTAAAATAATAAAAATTTTAATTTCGAGCTGTAATAATATTCCATATTGTCTCATACAAAAATGAAAATCAGAATAGTAAGCCCTTGTTCTTAGTTTCCGTATATTCTTTCAGAACAAGTTTGAGATGTTATATGGTACTATGACTATTGAAGTAAATCGAAGTTTTTCTTAAAAAAAAAAGTACTGTTTTTTATTTTTGTCTTGATGCTGAGGTGAACAAAGCTAAACTTCTATTATAAACTTTTACTGGTTTTTTCCTTTTTGTCGTTTTGCATTATTAATGCACAAAGCTCAAATCCAAAATAAATAAAAGCTTCTGCTATAATCAAGTTCAACCCACAGCTTAATTTGTCGTGAAGACATCAATCAAGCCATGGTTACATGAGAAAGGATAAAGTACATAGTATATTCGTGTGGGAAAGATACACTCCAAGCATCGGCTTCTAAAAACCTGATGAGAAATGGCGGAGGGTCATCTAGTTTCTATTTCGCCATGGGCTATTATTAGGGAGGAAAAAAATTCATGATTAAAAATAATTCGTATTTAATATATTGATGATAAAACATTTTAATTTTATAAGCAAGATTCAAAAATTGTCATATGGTTATTTTTAAAGCCTTTTTTAAAAAATTTCATAAAAAATTACTTTTTTTTTTAATTTTTTATATATCTTATAAGATATGAGTTATCATATTAAGTCTGTTTATGAAATCTAAAATTTTCATTAATGATATACCAAATAATTTCTTTATTTATATTTTATATGTGTGTACACGCGCATATGAGTGCTTATTATGAAAAAAATTATCAAAAGCGGCTTAATATATTAATAGAAATAATATTTGTTAACATGAAAAAAGGTATGTAATGTGTCAAATATATGGACATGAACCTTTACACTTCTGTCATATCTTGCATTTAATGAACAGATTGTAATACTTGTAATTTTGTAAACAGTGATCAGTATCCACTATCAAATGCAATTATATGAAAGTAATAGTTTTCCTTGTTATATAATCAATGTTATTACGTGACTTTTATTATTACAGTCGACATCTAATTTGTAATTTTGAAAAACAAGAAAGAAAACTAATTAAAAAAATTTACAACACATAGTAGAAGTTAATTGGACTTAATTAAGGTTTTTTTTTAGTAGAACATTTTAGAAAATGCAATATATGAGTAAAGAGTAATTGGACTTAATTGGCTTAACATGAAATTAAAGAGTCAAGCCTCATTACAGCTTCGTGTACAAGACAAAGACATCCCATATTTGAAAGAGATTTAGTGTTTAGATGTGGTAAATGGGTCCACTCAGTTCGGGACGAATCATTTTGTATTGAATGAAAATTATGTCATTTTTGAATTAGGATTGTCTTGGATTGAAAAATTTTAAGTTCAAGTCTTATTAGAATTGGATCATTTCAGGTTTAAGTCATTTCAATTTAGGTTATTAGAGTTTGGATTATTTTCATATTCAAAATATTGACATTTAAAATTGGATCAAATTGGATCTTGAAAAAGTTGTTTAGACAAAGTCTAATTTTATCAACAGGAATTAATTTTTTCAGTTATATTTTAAACTTGTAACCTATCTTCAATTTTGAATTTTGATGTCATAAAAAAATTAATTATAATATATAATTGTAAAAATATTTTATTTATGATTTCTTTCTTTTTTTTAGTAGTACATTTTCATTAGAAATTACAATCACAATCATAATCAGCATATTACATTCTATGAACAAATAACTATGAAAATTATATTACTCAAATTAGGTAAACTAATAAATAACTGTAACAAACTAAACAAACTAGTAAATGACTAGACTAATTCAAGCTCACACTTGGTAAGACTTGAATTTGAGACCTTGGCCTCCTCCTTGCCATTAAACCAAGGCCTGATGGGCTTTATTTGTGATTTCTAATTGTGGAATCCTTTTAATCTTTTTTACTTATAACTAAGATGCTACTAGTACTCAATTAAGAACGTAAATCACCAATTAAAGGTTTATAAAAATATATCAAAATACTTTAAGACTTAAAATAATTTTTTAATGGATAACTTGAAATTATCAAATATTAATAGACTATTGATTTGTGATATATTTTCTATTTTAATTAAATTAATATTTTTAAAATATAAAATTATACTTATTTTAAGTTCAACTAATTTCAAATCAATTTTTTTGAATCATTTGGATTTGAGTTGATTCAAATTCGACTTATTTTAATTTTAAATTGAACAATTATCCTATTTACCGTAAGAGTTTTTTGACTTCACAAGCAGAGTAAGAATAACAGCATATGTATTATTTTATTTTTTAATATTTTTTAAGGATATATGTCATTATTTTTATCTCATCTGGGGAATCAAATCACTCCATGTGTATGAGATATTAATCCTTTTATATTATCTCAAAATTTAATTATTTCAAATTTGTATGGATCAATTGAGTTTGATTTAATGAATTTTTTATCAAATTAAATTTGAATTCTGGAAAATGAATTTTTGAAATTCTAAATAAATTTGACAACACTAACTCTACTGTATACAGTTATGGTATACATATAAATGTGCATGCCTGCATGGTAAAAAATGGGCCAAGAAAGGAAACATTTAAATGTTGATGCCAGTTTAATACAAGCACGCTTTGGGGTATTTATTGACCAATGGGTGGATGTTTGTGCAGGGAATTGCTGTCAAAAATTAAACTCTTCGAGCAATGGAGGCAGTCTTGTTCGTACCTATTGCTGCACATGGAGTTGAACCCCATTTGGTACAATCACAGGAAAAAAAGGGGGCCCTCCACCCCACCCTAATGGTATTATTAGATAGTCTCAGTCAGGTGGCACAAAGTAGGTAAAGTTTTGGCAAATGAGATTGGTTTGAATGGACGATACAATTGATCTAGGTAAAATTGAAAAAAAAATTATTAAAAAAATATTTTTTATGACAAAATTAAAATAAAAAGTAAAAAGATAATTTTATTCTTCTGTTTTTTTTTTTTCTAAAACCCTATCGCACTGAAACCTATCAGTGCCAATTGGCTCCCAAACTGACCCTCAGCCGTCAGCCGATTAGTGTTGGCTTAGTGGCTGATAACAAATACAATCAGCAGATTCTCTTGATTTTGGCCCAGGAAATCTCTTAATGGAAGTTTTTGAATGCCTTATTTGGGCCCAGGAGATCTCTTAATCCTTATTCCATGATTTGACAATGATGTTCAGCCTTCTGCATGCAACATTGCTGCTCTGCTTAGAGTTGTACCTTCTGCCAATTTGGCCTGCAGCAGGTTGGTGGCTAGCACGTAGTGGCAAGCTTCGTCAAGACCCACCAACACTGTTAATCGAACCAATTTAAATGTTGTGTGATTTTGGGACTTTTTCTCAGTAAATTAAAAAATATATTTAGACTATAAAAAGATTTGTTATCAACAATTGATTGAAAGAAGTGAGTGAAAATGGATTTCTTTCATAGATATTTGAACATAATTCAAAATTTGGTGTTATTATTGTTGAAAGTATTTTATTGTTTATTATTTTTAATTCAAATAATATTAATTTTGGAACATAAAATAAATAAGTATCCATGTGATTACAAAAAATGAAAAAGAAAAAAACTTATTCAACCTGACAACATTCAAAACTCCAGTAAAGAGCTAGCACCTTTAATTCACGTACTGTTTTGTAGTCTGACAACATAATAGATGAGCTTGACTCCTCTCATGGTGGGGACGTTGGTTTTAGTTCAAAATTAAAACCAATTAATCAAGAAAGAAAGAAAGAGCTATGTGTTGTTGTTAATTGCATGACCTGTTTGTTACCTTGACATCTTGAGTATATAATCTCCAACTAATTATCCATACAAAAAGAAACCATAAAACATTTCACGTGGTATAAAGTAGCAATGAAAAAAGGAAGCTGGCAAAAAGTGAAGCCTAGTTAATTGAGTTTGCATGTGTAATGTTTGTTTGTTGCCGCCTCTTTGCCACCAAACCCAATATTGAATCATAAATCTATGAAGATTGCAAAGACCCATAAATAAAAATTATAAATTTCACAAAAAAATTTAGTTTAGAAGTTGAACTGGTAATTTGAAGATATGATATGATAATACTGAAAAATTGATTTAGTATTTGATTTGTTGATACAAATTATGAAAAAATAATTTTCATATTTTATATGATTTAATAGGAATAGTCATATGAATTGTCAGATCTATTCATGATTCATGAAGATGTTTTAATATGTTTATAAAAACTCTGTAAGAAACAGACGGCCATTGAAGAAGTATCTGCATGCTCGTAAAGAGGTGGCTGCAACCATTTTCTGCAAAATCTCTACTGCTAATTAACTACATATATTTATAATTATTTGGGTGTGGATAAAAGTTGCAGAAGCAATTCTAACAGTTACCAGACTTCTCATTTTCTTTTAATTTCTAAAAGTTGCTATGGCAGGCAGCATCAGAGGATTTTAAGAAGCTCATGTGTGTTCAACTTGTCATTTGGTTCTTCTTATATCTGCTGCTTCACCCATTCTAATTTTCAGTAAGCCTTGTGTGGCTTAAAATTATTAGCAATAAAGAGTGACTGTCTGTATGTCTAGCACCTTTAAATAATGACAGTCTTCCTTATTAAGGATATAGAATTAAAGAGATATTGAATTAAGGATCGTAATATTACTTATAGTAAGAGTTAAATATATTTATATTTTAATGTGTAAAAAAAATGACCTTATATGGAAGAAATTTATGATGGATATTAAATTTAATTCATTTAAAATATGTTTATATGTTTGGTACATATGATAAGGATAGAATAAGATAATATAAGATTATGGATAAGATAAGATTAGATTATATCATCCTATATTATGCTTGGTGTATACAATGATTAAAAATAAGATAGGATAATTTTTTATGTTTTTCACAATATTTGTTATTTGTAAAATTAAAAGTAGTATAAAATGATTTTTTTTAAGTACTCTTTTTTAAAGTAACATAATTTAAATTTATAATTTTTTTGCTATAAATATAAATGAAAAATTAAAAATTTAAACACTATTTATTATACTATAATTAATAGTCCAATTTATTAGCTGATTTTTTTAATAAAAAATTACTTCTAAAAATTTATATTACATTTTCAAAAAACAAATTGGTTAAGAAATGATTTTTTATAAAAGGCATTCTCTATATTTTTTTCAGTTTTTTTTCCTTTTTTTTTATTTCTTTTGTATGATATAAATTTAAAATAATATTTCATTGTAAATTAAATATATTTATTTTTAGAAAATTGAGTTTTTCTAGGAAATAATTTTATTTTTTAATTAAATTAAAATTTCCAAAAGACTATGCTTAAATTTTTTTCTCTATTTTTATGATTTCTTTATCTTCTTTTTTTTGTTCAATTATAAGGAAATATAGAAAAAAAAGAAAAATACAGGTTAAATTTAATGATTCAATTTTGATGAATTAAAAAATGTATAATTTCTAATAATTTTATGGTTAATAGTCATTTTTCTTTCTTTTTTTTTACAGTCAAAAAGAAAAAAAAATTAAGAAAGAAAAAATAAAAATTCAAACGAAAGAAAAAACTAGTTAAAAAATATATTTTATAATAATTTTTATGTTTGAGAATTTTTTATAAAAAATAATTTCAAAAAATGTGTTCAAGAAAATATTATTTTATAAAAATTATAGTTTTTCGTTAATAAAAACAAGCAAAAAAAGAAAGAAAAATTAGGAAAAAATGAAAAAGAAGGGAAAATTTTATATTAATTAATTAAAGATCCTTATTATTTGTTATGTGTACATAGGATAATGATAGAATAAGATAATATAAGATTATGGAAAGGATAAGATTAGATTATATCATCCTATCTTATGTTTGGTGTGTACAAGGATTAAGAATAAGATTGGATGATTCTTTATATCTTTCACAATATTTGTTATGTGTAAAATTAAAAATAGTATAAAATGATTTTTTTAAGTACTCTTTTTTAAAGTAACATAATTTAAATTTATAATTTTTTTATAAATATAAATGAAAAATTAAAAATTATAGTTTTTCTTTAATCAAAAACAAGAAAAAAAAAGAAAAAGAAGGAAAAAATTATATTAACTAATTAAAGATCTGTACTATATTATTAAATGTTTAAGTTAATTTTTAAATATAAATGTTAAGGATGAAATAATAAAATATGAGTATTTATTTCTAATCCTCACATTTTGAAGATGATTGAGTTATCCTATACTAGGAGGATGACTAATCCTCATTGCAATCCAATCCTCTCCTTAATATGTGCATCAAACATAAGATAAGATAATTATCATCCTATCTTATCCATCATCCTATGCACCAAATATAACCTAAATGTTTAAGTTAATTTTTAAATATATATGTTAAGTATAAAATAAATAAAACATAAGTATTTATTTCGAATCCTATAGAATTAGGAATAATCCTCACATTTTGGAGAGGATTGAGTTATCCTATGCTAAGAGGATGACTAATCCTTCTTACAATCTAATCCTCCCCTTAATGTATGTACCAAACATAAGATAAGATGATTATCATCCTATCATATCTATCATCTTATACAGTAAACATGATTTTAAAGTATGTTTATATGTATCATTCTTAATGAGACTATAAAAATAATAAAACATAAATTCGATAAATATCATACATTAACTTATATGTTATAACATCATTATATTTTCTTTTTATTCTACACCTAAGTTAAAAAAATTTCCACTTATATAAACCCGTATTACTATTCAATATTTTTATCAACCATTTCACAGTAATTTTTCAACTCAACACATATATATTATTAAACTTTTATAAGATATATCAAATTTAAAAATTCTAAAATAAATGTAAACTTCAATAACTATACAAAATTAATTTACCATAAAATCAACATAAATTAATTTGCACTGAAAATAAATCGAGACTCAACATGTTCATAACAACTAAATTTCAATGTACCCTTTGAGAGAAGAAAAATATTGGCGGGATCTTGATATCTTTGTTGTTGTGGGTTGTAGCCCACCTGGACATTTGCCTCTATGGGGCTTTGGGCCGAAGCCTGAATAGTAGTATTTGTTTTTACACAGCAACTTCAACCTCCATGAATTTAACACAATTTTTTTAACTTTCAAAAAAATCAATTTAAGGATTATTTAATTAATTTTTAATTATATATTAATAATCTTTTAAATTATTAATTATATTTTAAAATTTCTTGTAAAACCATACTATTTGTTAATATTATGAATCCTCTATTTGATAATATTTAACAATAATAATATTATTAGGTTAAATTAATGCTAAATCATCGATTTTAACAAATATCATGATTAAGTTTTTAAAATGTTTTATTTATTAAAAAAAATCTTGAATAATTATTAATAAATAGATGCTTTTTTTTTCTTTTTTTTTTTTTTACTTTTAAGAATACATTTTTATGTTTCCTCGAAAACAAAAATTGTAACTGTAGCCTGGAGGGAGCAGAGCAGTGGGCATCCCAGTGAAAAGCAAAGTTACGGGCCCAAAACGTCCATTTGAAAGACCTGGTCATGTTCTGTTGTGTTGAATATTTTTCGATTTTTTTCTACTAAAAAATAAAAATCTTCCACAGTGCATAGAAAATTAGAAATAGTTTGGTATACTGTATACACTTTTCTGATCCCTTCCCCAGGAATGGCGTCATTCGTTCATTGGGCGTTAATTTAAGGAAGAAAAAGCGTGGAAATGGTGATGGGTAGAGTTAGAAATTGGTGGAGTCATTCAAAAACTGTTGCTTTGATCTGGTTCTTCTCCTTTGCTTTGTTTTACTCACTCTTCCAAATGGCCCTGCAGAATTCCACCTCCTCTTCTTCTGCTTCTTCAGGTAATCTCTGCCTCTGTCTCTGCCTCTGCCACTGCCACTTCTTTCTTCCTCTGGGAAGTTTTTAATTTCTCATTCCATATTCATTTCCATGATTTCTTACTAATTAAAGGTGAAAAGAATGAAGTTTGATGAAAGAAAAAGATGAGAACTTTTAAGATCTTATGGCAGTTTAGCTTACTGTAATTGACGAGAAACTTGGTTGTTTATCATGATATCCTAAATTTAGTTTTTCATATGATCTATTAAATTCTCCTGGATATATGAGTTGTTCTTGTTAGCATCTTTCTGGGACTTGGGACTTTTGTTTGTAAATATTTTCTTTTTAATTGATTAACAAGGAGAAGAGATTTTTTTTTTTTGCTAAGATTCCCTCTTTCCTACTACTTCTTAACTTTGCTTTTATAATACGCATTAAAAGGATGAACTTTTAGAATGACTGTTTGAGCAAATTTGATACCACGCTCGGTTGATGATTTTAGGTTTGAAATCCATTGGACATCATATTGCCATTTGTAGATGGATGGGGCTAATTGATCATGTTTTCCTTATCTCTAGAAACCCTTATTTTCTAAGATTTTCTATCAAATTCTTGATCAAAAATTAAATTGACAGCTTTTTTTTGTTTTTCTTTTTCTTTTTTCTAAAAAAAACAGAGCTTTGCATAAATTTAGGCAAGATTGTTTCTATGCGGCAGTGGAAACATATTCTAGAACCTAGACTACAATATGCTAACTTTGTTAGGGACATTCCTATCAGATTCTGCTATTTCAAATGCCAATCGAAGATCAACATTGTATGATAAAATGGAAAGGGATTTGGATGAGCACGGAGCAGCTTTTCTAAAACATGGTGAAACTTCTCAGTCATTGTCACTATCAGAACTCTTTACTTTCAAAGATGGATCTGTAGAACCTGTGCTTAAGGTTACATATCAGTCAACTAAGCTATAATCAATCCTCCTGTTTGAGCAGTGAATAATGGCTTTCCTCCTCATTGCAGGCAGCAAATCCACCTGTACGAGCCAATGTTTTGTACATGAGCACAAAATACTCAGTACCCATCTCGTAAGAATTTTGTGTCCATCGGAATATGTTTTTGTTTGTTGTTATTCATAATTTATGACCTACTAGTTTCTTAACAGAACATAGACCTCAGAACTAAAATTCGTATGGTAATACTTTTAATCTGGTCTGAGTTATATGTGATTTTCAATCATGCTACATTAGCATAAGGATAAATTGAAACATCTACGTTAATAGGGCCACTTAAGAGCTTAGTTGTAATGGTCGGATATGCTCAGCTTTCTGATATGATTGCCTTTGAGAGTTGAGACTGGCTTTCTACAATTTATAGTCTTGTGAGAATCTGATGCTTATGCCATACATTCATGCTTTGCTTGTCACAGGGAGGCTGTAAAACAAATATTTGATCCATACTTTAATAAAGGTAATCTGTTGTAAAGAGATATATATATTCACGCAAATGTTTCCTACACAATTATCTGTTATCTGTTTAGCTTATTGATACTATTTTAATAACAATAACAGTTCAGATCAGTTTATTTGTTTATTCCTTTAGTTATTTGATAATTTTTTTTCCTTTTTGTATTTATTCTCATGTTTTCACATGCTTATATATTTTGGTTAGCAATCTGGTTTCAGAACTCCAGTTTGTACCATTTCAGCATGTTCCACGCCTCACATCATATTGCACCTGTCCCTGCCTCTGAAGTTGAGGTAAGCTGCCTGTTGGAGCTATTTTGTGCCTCTTTCTTCTGCTTGTTTGATGTTGGCTTTAAGCTTTGAAACCTTATTTCTTTTATCAGATTGAAGCTGAAGCAGATGCTGTTAGAGCTGTTGCAGAGGGGCTATGCCCTTTAGAAATTGTCTTAGACAGGGTAGTTTTAACTTCGACTGGTGTGCTTCTTGGTTGCTGGCAGGTTACTCCAATTATACTCTCCTTTTCTCCTGCATGACCCCACTTCATATATAAATATATATATATATATATATATATATATAAAATAAAGATTTTGTAGTGCACAGATTAATGTGTACTTCTTTTCTGCAGGTAATTTCTGGAACAGATCCCATAAACATTCGTGCTAAATTGAGAACAGCACTCCCACGTGCACCAGTGAAGCAACTTGTAAGATCATTATGAAAATCCAAATTTTTGTTAAACAAGTAAAATTTAAATGGCAACATTGTGTATTTCAGGGTATTATTTAGCTTGTTAATTCTTATTCGATGGTTTTGGTATCATTGTTCGGTTCTGTCCATCTGGTTTGACAATGATAAGAAAATAATTAGTATGTGGTTGGATCTGAAGAAATGTTTTAATTTAACACTTATCTTCTTACTATTGCAGTATGATGCTGCTATTCTTCACACATCTTTTGCAAGGCTTCTCGGTCATCCTAAAGCTTCACTCATGGTAGTATTTTGAAGTTCTATTTAGTTACATTAAATTTATGGTTCTCTTGAGTTTAGCAGCTGAATTTAAAATAAGCCTACAAAGCAATATACCATCCTATGCTTCAGGAAATTGAATGCCTTTATTTTTTGCATGAATAGAAAAGTTCAATAAGTTCCCTGTATTGCAATTCTCATTAGGATTTTTTTTTGGTATAAGTACTTATATTGCACCAAGACTTCTGGACTCCTAAGCTATTGTTTCTATCCTTGGATGGTTGTCAATGCCCTTTTTGAGACTATTTTTCCATATGTAGTTTGAGTCATGTCCAGATTTTCTGAGCCATTGAGTCTTGCTCCGCAGGTTCTTTATTTTATTTTATTTTTAACAATTTTCGCTACTTGTCCATCATCTGCCAATTTGATCCCACGACAAATTGGTAAACAAGGGTATTTTCATGCATTTTCATATTGCCGTGACAGTTGAAACATGAATGACTAAATGGTAACTGCTTTTATAATTTGGGGGACATCTATAGCACACTGTGGTTTGGTAGATTGATGATTGTGTCTTTGGAAAAAATGTGTTGCAACTTAATGGACATGAGCATCATAACGTTCCGTTGTCTCTTGTTTGAATAAACTGTGACTTTATGCTACACATGGGCACAAGAATGTATGGCAAAGCTTGTTATATATATTGTCCTTGTTCTAAATCAAATGTCAAAGAAAAGTTATTATGAATCATGTGATCGGTTTCATACTCATTTTTACATATATGTATACTATTTATGCCTTGCAGGACCTTCATAATACTTCAAATCAGCTCGAACTCTTCCATAAGCTAGTCACTCAACTAAACAACAAAATCCGTGGATTTAAGGCAAGTTGGTAAACTCTGTATCATTACTTGTCACGCCCTAAGCATCGCATTAGGTTGCTTGCCACTGCATCGTCGTATGCAAATACCCTTCATGTTTCTCCTTCGTGTTTTTGTGTTCATCGACAAATATGATTGGTTTGTTTTTGACGTGCAAACATGATTCAGGCAATGGTGTCGGAGCTTTGGTATGTGGAGGAATATGATGTCTTGGCCCTTGCCTTAAATGGAAGAATGAAAGTGCGCAGTTTCCAATTGGGTTGCTCAAGAACCTGAAGTTCCAAATTCAGATGTAATTTCAATTTGAGCTCATTTCATCTTGGCCAGCAATCCACACTACTATGTTTAGAGGCAATCCTCTGTATAAATATCTAACTAATTGCCAATCTTGCATTTAAGGTGCCTTCTGTTTCTTACTTTTATGTAAACTTAAAGGAAATCATTTGAAAGTCTCTTTAAAAATTATCTTTACACGCTATAAATTTGTAAGATTGTCATAATTTATTTGATCATGATTATAAAAGGTTATAATGTTAAAATAAAATTGAATTATTTCACTTTTTTAAGTAAATTTTTATTATAGTCATATAAGTTATTTATATTTGTATTTAAATAAATTTTTATTTCAAATAAAAGATTGATTTAATTCAACAATGTGTTAGATACAAATTAAAAATTTAAAGATTCTTGCAGTATAACTTTAAAATAGGTGGTTGTTGCCTTCCCAAGCTTCGTTTAGTCTTGCCATAATGTCATGATCATGACCACAAAATTCTTAAGAACGTCAAAGTTCAAACAAGGATATATAGAGCCACATGTTGCTTAAGAACGTCTCTGTTTTTAAACGGCATCTAACAATATCGAACACTTTTTATATGGAACTTGTCAAATTGAGAGAAGACAAAACTTGAAGCCCTGGTTCTCTTTGCTTACCTTTTAAGCAAGATATAATATCACACACACAGAGCTTCGAGTGCATAGTCTTTTCGACTATTAACTTTAAGTAATGCAATCTTAACTCAACTTTCTTTCGACTAAAATAATCAATCATTCATTTTCTATATATTACTTTTTTATTCTTGGCATTTTTTTAAAAAGATTTTTTTTTCATTTTTACGCCATGGTGGGAAGCAAAGTTTATTCAATGAAATATTCTCAAAAAATATATAATTATATTTTGAGGTTTCATTAAAATCCTTACAACCAAGTTGATATTCACGAAACTAATATCTGGATTGAAAGCCACATTCCAAAGAATCTCAAATAAGATCACCCATGGAAGAGAACCGATATTGTTGCACAACAATAGTTTTATTCTGCATGGTTTTGAGATTAAAGAGGAAGATAGCCAATATTGTTGGAGAAGGAGATTGAGAGAGTGAGAAAGTGCAGAATAGAAGTGATGGATAATAAATGTCTCTTCAAACTTTAAGTATTACAACATGTTTACTTGAAACACTATATTTGTAAATTGACATTTCTAATATTGTAGGTATGTGAATCTTGGATAGCAAAGCATTAGATACAAAAGACTACATTTAAAAACCAAAATCATGGTCTATTAATAAATAAAAATCGTCGTTTAATTTATTCAAATAACAAAATATCTATTCACAAATGACACTGTAGCAGCCTTGTTAGAAATTAAAATCATTTCCAATATACTTGAATATTTTTTTTTTGCTAAAAAATGGAACAAATATACTTGAATATTGGAAGATAAAACATTGAACCACAAAAGAATACATTTGAAACAAAAATTGTAGTCTATTTACATATAATATTATGATGCTCAATAAAAAAAACAAGTCTATTCATCCTCTATAAAAAAAATAATTTTTTTTCAATTAAATAGTATTTGTACAATTAATAATATTAATTACGGCTACTAAAAAACCATAGGTTTTTGATTCAGCAATTTTTATAAAAATGTAAATTTATATACTTTTAATTGATAAAGACTACAGTTTGTTGAAGACTATTGTTTTCGTTTAATTAAGTTTAAGTAAAACTTGACTTTTTATTATTAGACTAAACTTTTATATAAACATAGTTAGAGCCACAATATCTAAAATCTAAAAAAGCAATTAAAATTTTAAAAATTGTTTTGATAGATATTAGATTATGCTTTGTTTTATTAATCATAATTTATTTTTATGTAACCATAATATGTGACATTTTTTTTAGTTGTGATGAAAAACTTGTTAGTCCAATAGGGGTTGGAGGAATAGGGGTTAGAGGGATGTGTAAGACAAGCTTGCATGTTTCATTTCATTAAAATTTTTTCGATTCATTAGCCAACACTAGAGGTGTCCAAGAATTGGACCGGGTCGAGTTTGGGCCAAGTCTAAGCTATATGTTAATGAATTATATAGAAGCCTCAGCCTCAAATGATTCAGGCTTGATTTTTAACTCAGACCAATTTTTAATTTTATTATACAAACTCGAGCTCGGCTGACTAGACTCTAATTTTTTTTGTTTTCAATGCCTTTTACCCTTTTGGGATTTGCAATAGGGGTTTCCAATGCTTTCTAATTTATCCTAGCCACATGAGTTTTATTTCAACCAAATCCTGGCATGTTTTTTTATGTGAGAGTAGGATTATTGAAGTTAAAGCATGATAATGCACTTAATCCTATAAAGGTTCCAAAGTTAGACCAAATGATCAAATGGAAATTGATTAATGGGGCCTCGAAAACACTAAACAGGCTCAACCACAATATATCATTGAAAGTACTGATGAGATATCATTTTGGTCTAGGGTTCAAGAGCCAATAATATCTTTTATCCCTTTTTACTTTGGATTATTCCGAGGCAAGTAACTTTTTCAACTCATTCAATGGCTTTACACACATTGCAAACTCTTTGTTGATAATCTCTCTATAGTCTCTTAC
The DNA here is from genome assembly GCA_031772115.1 of Heritiera littoralis. Lineage (NCBI taxonomy): Eukaryota > Viridiplantae > Streptophyta > Magnoliopsida > Malvales > Malvaceae > Heritiera > Heritiera littoralis. Next base: position 216,476 of record JAPDPK010000171.1, on the reverse strand, counting down.
TTATCACTCAATTTATATTTTTTTTTTAATTAGAATGAAATCAAGAGTTTAATATTTCATTGCTTATCACATTATTATTGATTAATTCTTAAAAGTAAAGACGAGTGCAAGTCTGACTATTTTTTATTTATTTGTGAAATTTTTAAAAAATGTATCAAGTTAGAAGAAATGTTTTGAATTTGAAATATTGAGATAAAAGAATAGAATTTATAAAAGAGTTTTAATCCTATTTTTTGTTATAAAGTTCTCAAAATCACTTATAATCAAAAATAAAAAACCATATTAGAAAATTGTAGTTTAAGTAAAAAGCGATTTAAACTAAAATTAAAGAAAAAAAATAAGACAGGCTTTTATATAATTTTGGTTGAGCGATAGGGAAAAGCGAACAAAAAAAAAAAGAGATTAAATGCTCAATTTAAGATTAAATTTTTGTGAGATTTCTCAATTAAAGATACAATTTTTAATTTTGATGAATTAAAGACTAAACGTTTTCGAATTTGTTCAATTTAAGACTTTTTAACGTGTGCGAGTTACACGCGCTGTTAAAAAGAGTTGATGACAATGAAAGGACAAATTGCTGTCACGTGTCCCACGTATTTTTAAGTATTAAAAGAAAATAAATATAAATTCACTGCCACATGTCCCACTAATATGCTACCACGTGTCAATTGCTGTCACGTGTCTCACTTAAATGCTGTCACGTGTTCCACGTATTTTTACCTATTAAAAGAAAATAAATATAAATTCACTGCCACGTGTCCCACTTAAATGCTACCATTTGTCAATTGCTGTCACGTGTCCCACTAAAATGCTGTCACATGTCTCACGTATTTTTACCTATTAAAAAAAATAAATATAAATTCACTACCACGTGTCTCACTAATATACTGTCATGTGTTCCAATTAAAAGCCGTTATTATTTTTAACGGCACGTGTACTTCAGTTTCGTTAAAAAATTTTAAATTGAACAAATTTGAAAATGCTTAGTCCTTAATGAGCCTTTAGCCAAAAAAAATATCACATTCCCATCCAAGGGATTCAATGCTGACGTGGTTAAAAAGAATCAGAATCCTCAAGGTCAACAAACAAATGTTTTTATTTATTTATTTATTTTTCTTTCAAAGAATTATATTTATTTATTTGTACTTAAACATAAAAATACAAAATGCAGTTAAACGGTTAAAGTCGGAGGAGGGAAAATAAAATATAGAGAACAGGAAGAGACAAGCTCGTGCTAATTCCCTTCCCTTCACTTTTATTTTATATTTTTATTTAGCAAAAATAAAAAAAAATAAATCTGTTAGTACCCTTTTTGATCCTTGATTTTTAAGTCTAATAAATCCAATGCTGATTCGTCAAAAAACTGGCCTTCTAATTGCCGATTTTCAATGTTTATTCTTATTTAGGTAACTATTTTTTTTAAGCAATTTTGGTTGTTTAATTTCAAATGATTCAAAATTTTGAAGAAAAATTCAATTTTTAGGATTGAAATTGCATCATATTTATTTATTTTTCTTTCCATAATTGCTTCAAACGCTGGTAAGCCTAATTGAAAAGAAGGTGAGTTTGGAATTTTGGGGAGGTTTAGAATTTTATTATTATATGTTTTTGGAAAATGTTAAGAGTCTAACATAGGAAATTCTCATCAGGATACTGTCATTTGAGGCTTTCTCATAATGGAATAGCATGAACTGCATATTGGTGAAACTTGTGAGCTGTAGTTCACATTCAACCCTTTTATTAATCTCACGTATTATTTTTCAGTTTGTATCATGAAATATTGAAAGATTATTATAGAATTGACAAGGGGTGTTTTGCCAAGTTCAAAGTCTAGCAGAGAATCTAATTTATGCCATTATGTGCAATTTACTTCCATTCTAGTTGGGATGGCTTTTGCTCTAGATAATGTTATTGCACTCTACTAGGAGTAATCGGAGCCAAAGAACTTTTAAATTTATCAAATTTTAGATGTATGAATTAAGTCAGATTGTGAGAAGATCCTTAGAAGAACATGTAGTACAATAATAGATAGCAGTTTTATTTGTCTGCCTGTCTTTATGTAAAGCGTGCTATGAAAATTAAACAAGCTGTGCAAAATCCAAAGAATCTTGTGTTCAAAATTAGGAATTAATATGCACAATTCAGTTAGGGAAATTGCAGCGATTTAAGTTCATTTTATCTACATGCCAGCATGAGAAATCACGGGTTGGTACTCTGGCAAAGAAGACAAACAAATCAAACAAAGCCATGTTTCAAGGATTATACCTGGACAGCGTACCGTAAGTCTGCATATCCATTAATGCCTTCTGCTATTGATCTGTACTTTTTTGGTGCTCAAATTAGCACAGCATTAACCTAAGCTTATTTGTGCTAACATATATTCACATCCTAAAAAATACAACGTTTTGCTATATTTTTAGTATCAAACCAACAGTTATAGAAAAAAAAAAGTTTGACAATTGAAGCTCTACATTTTCTATGAAGAACATCTTTTAATGCCTTTGCTGTTGATCTGTAATTTTATGCTCTTATTAAGTATAGAACTACTTTTAACGATGTTAATATGCACCTACATGAGATGTGGCAATATATTCTTAATATCAAACCATAGTGGACAAAACTAAACTAAGTGTGATAATTGAGCTACTGACTGTTTAGGAGTTCCTAACCAATTGTCTATTACATATGAATTGTTTCAGTATTGGAAACATCTGAACCTTTTTCTTTATCTTCTTGAAACGCATTTGTCAAGACTACAGCAGTATCAATAGGAGGCAAAAGTAACAAAAGTTTTGTTGCATGGTTGCAGGCATTATTCCAGCGGTTCCCTAAGCTTGATAAAGAACAGCAGTCATTTTTTCTTATTTACAGCAATAGATCCTTGGATTTGGTATTGTAAACTATCTTGCTTTTGACCTGTCTCTATCCTTCTTTAAAATACATTGACCATAATTGCACTTTTTGTGAAATTTCAGTTTCAGTTCAACTATAATGTTGAATACATGCATAGCAAAAGTCCACGTCCTTTCCATTCAACACATAAAATGTTATTATTTTAGTCCTGGATCCATATTAAACTTGTCTTTAACCTATGAATGTTAAGATTTTATCTTGCTTCTGAAATTTTCTTTCTTATGAATGTTATTCCTCTTGTTGTTTTTTGGTTTTTGAATTTGCAGTGTCAGTCCTGAGCTGTTTTATCTCATTACTGGTGTTTTTAATCTTTATTAGGATCGTGTAGAAAAGTAGAATTAAGTTTCTTGCTTTTCTATTCTTTTCCTTACCTTTTTTGCTAGTTAGGAACAGAGGGAGTGTTGCTGTATTTTGCTGGTGGTTTGTGAATTTCTAAATTCTGTTTCACATAGATTTGTGAATGGTCGTTAATTCATTTCCTTTTACTTTATTTTTTACGGGAGAAGGTATGAAGAAACTTCTCATATACAATGGTTTGAAACTCACATTTTCCAAATTTTCCCTTTAATATAACCTATATTTTGATTTTGAACAGGGAGTATATTTGTTATCATAACCTGAATCATAAAAAATAAAAACTACTAATTACTGTGTACTGTAAATAGATCTGCAAGGACAGAGATGAAGATGAGGTCTGTTTTACGGCTCTTAAGTTCTTAATTTTGGGAGGTGACAATTGCAGGCCTACAAGTGATGCAAAAAGTGATAATACATCACCAGAAAGTCCATCTAGCTATACACAAAGAAACTCTCTATCTAATGTGTCATCTACAAGCAGTGATATCATCTATAAGATTTCCTACTATGAATTGCCTGAAGATTCAGTCATTCTCTGTTTCCTTTATTATATCTTTCCATGTTTGCTTGTTGTAGGATCCCAGAGAAATCCAAACGGTTCCACTCCCATATGAGAGTTCTCCGCAGCACAGACTAGGAAAAGCTTTTTCCGAGGTTTTAACGTACACTTCTATGATAAAGGTCTTTACTCAGACTGATCCAGTTTCCAAACATTTCAGTTCATTATCGTTGGGGGGTTTAGATAACTCCTCTTTGTTGATTCATTTCGAAGTAGTTTATCCAGTGCCGTGAGCTCATCCAGCCAGAGATCTTCTTTCGAGGATTTTGATGCATTAGGTGATGTTTATATCTGGGGAGAAGGAACTGGTAATGGACTGCTTGGTGGCAGCGTGCGTAGAACTCTAACTACTTCTCTTGCCAGTATAGATGCAATTTCACCCAAGGCTCTTGAATCAACTGTGCTCCTAGATGCTCAAAATATCTCTTGTGGGAATAAGCATCCTGTTTTAGTCACAAGGCAGGGACAGACCTTTAGTTGGGGTGAGGGGAGTGGTGGCAAGCTCGGGCATGGAATTGAAGCTGATGTTTCTCAACCAACCCTCCTTGGTGCTCTCAGTGAGTCAAATATTGGATTAGTTGCATGTGGGGAATTTCATACTTGTGCTGTAACCCTATCAGGGGACCTTTATACCTGGGGTGATGGTTATCACAATCTTGGTCTTCTAGGGCACGGTACTCAATTCGGTAAGTGGACTCCTAAAAAGGTAAGTGGTGAGATGGAAGGTATGCATGTGTCATATATCTCTTGCGGAGCTTGGCATACAGCTGCTGTGACATCAACAGGTAAATTGCTTACATTTGGAGATGGAACTTTTGGAGCTCTAGGCCATGGGGACCGTAGTAGCACAAATATGCCTAGAGAAGTTGATGCTCTTAGAGGGCTACGAACGCTGAGGGCGTCTTGTGGAGTTTGGCACGCTGCTGCAGTTGTTGAAGTGCCTACTGAGATTTATGGTGAGTATTCATCTGGAAAGCTGTTCACATGGGGGGATGGGACGAAAGGCCAGCTTGGACATGGTGATAAAGAACCAAGATTAGTTCCTTCTTTGGTTGCACTGTCAGACACTACAAGCTTTTCTCAAGTGGCCTGTGGCCATAGTATCACTGTTGCTCTAACTGACACAGGGAAAGTGTATTCCATGGGGATTGTTGGTCATGAACACCCTGGGAGCTCCGGAAGTAGCAAGCTCCCAACTTGTGTCAAAGACAACATCAAAAACAGCCAAATTGAAGAGATAGCATGCGGTTCTTATCATATTGCAGTTCGCAGTCCAGATGCTAAGATTTACACCTGGGGAAAGGGTGCAAATGGTCAATTAGGTCATGGAGACACTGCAGACAAGACAAGAACACTCCCACACTTGTTGAAGCTTTAAAATGCAAACAAGTAAAGATAGTGGTATGTGGCTCCAACTTTACTGCTGCCATTTCTCTTCATGACTGGGCCTAGGTGCTGATCATTTTAAGTGTTCTGGTTGTCGGAACCCATTTAGTTTAATCAGAAAGCGTCATAACTGTTACAACTGCGGGCTAGTCTTTTGTAAAGCTTGCGGCTGTAAGAAATCTCTAAAAGCTTCTTTGGTCCCTCACATAAACAAGCTTTATCGGGTCTGTGATGATTGTTTTACCAAATTAAATATGAAAAAGGAGTATGCATCAGCTCCTGAATTCACTAAGAATTCAAGGGAAAGCATACATCAGAATGGTAATGTGCTACCAGAGAAAGATAATTCAAAAAGAAAACCTCTTCGTAAAAAGGCTTGCCTCCTTTGATTCATTCAGAAAGACCAGGAACCAGAATTCCAAACATGATAGGAGAGTATTAACGTCCCAGAAGGAATCAAGCTCTTTACTTGGAAATTATATGAGAACACCAGCTTCTTCTCCTGGCTCAAGAATGGTTTCTCAAGGATCATCTCCCCCCACAAGAAAGTTGAGTCCAGCTTATTTTACAAGAACTTCAATTCATACGAATCTTGCAAATCAAGAATTCCTTCTTGATGACTCAAAGCACTCAAATGAGAGCCTCACACAAGAAATAAGTATATTAAGAGCACAGGCAATTATCCATGGCTTCTCAAGTATCAGAAACATGCTTTAGCAAATAGCTAAGATAGAATAAAGATACAAACTACGTTCTTATTTATAATCTCCTTTTTTTTTTGAGGGGAAAAAGGTGTGGGGGGATTTCATGTTGACATGACAAAGTCTATCTACATTAGGCCAAGCCCAAAGGCGTCAGGAATCACTACGTGGCAAGGGATCATTGGGTCACATGGCCTTCGACGACAGAAGGCACAGTTGCGACATGACACCTATCGCTAGCGATAGACTCCCTCGTCTATCGTCTGTCATCATTACGCGACATGTGGCGCAATTTCAATTTCCGTCAGCAACAGACCCCTGACACTACAACATGCCACTTGTTATGGGTCTCTCGCCGGCGACAAGCCTCTACTTTTCCCGAGATTTTGGGAATTTGTGTTATATTCGGAAACAAACTCTTAGCAAAATGACGCACTTATCCTTAGGTAATTAACCTAGAATATTCGCCTATAAATAGGTCCCAGGTACAATCTTATTCCCCAATTTTTGACTACTGGCTTTTATGTTTCCCAATATTGAAGAACTTTTTGCCGAATTAAGCATCGGAGTGTCTATGCAGGGAACCACCCCTGCGTCTCTCTGACTTTTCTTATTTTACAGAAGCTTTTTGGAGACACGTGCAGACAAAGTACGAACATCGACGTCAACATACCTTTATTGTTGTTTTGTGTAACAACAATTGGCGCCGTATGTGGGAAACGTATAAAAAGCCAATCAAGACTTTCTAAGATGGTGAGAACAAGATCGACGAACGTGAGGACTAGAAGTGAGGAAAACTCTATAAGCTCCCCCAAACAACAGATTCGCCAAAGGAACCAAGTGAACAGGGAGGAAGAAAGAATTACTGTGTCGGCGGCAGAATTCGAAGCTCTGAGGCGACAGAGTGAAGAAACTACCCAGGCACTGAGAGCCATGGTTGATCTGTTCCAGGGAGTCCTCCCGACATTGAGTCTGTCACTTGCCGTGCAGAATTTGGTAGGAGGAACAAATCAAAGGGTCCCGTTGTAGGTGTTTGGGCGACAGGAGGACGCGGCAGTGGCAGACCCCTTTCGGCGGCAAGAGGTTCCCCCCTTGGAAGAGAATGATATTCAGCAGGGTGCGGTAGGACAGGGAAGTAGGAGGCCTGTCGCAGGTACCCAGCGAGAGACTGAGGAAGCAGTAGACTTAGACCCTGCGGCAGGGGTCAGGCGACAGACTCCAGGTGTAGGGCGGTAGGTGTCTGGGCGACAGGACATTGATCGTGCGACAGGGTCTACCGCCCACCACCATGACTTGTCAAATTTTGCTTGTACCAACTTAGAAGATGGTGTTGGAGGTGCTGAAAAGAACGGTGGTGAAGATCAAAGCACTTGGGAGTCGGGTCGAGTTTGACCCCACTTGGTGTACGCAAATGGTACGAACAAATGCACCTTAAGCAAGGGGTAAGAAAATAGCCGAAGACCTGCTTGATTCGTCTTATGCCAGAAATCAACTTGCTCCCCCCGTGGACTTGAAGAAGATGATAGAACAGGTACTAGAAGAGAAAAAATTAGTGTCTGCAGAGGAGAGCTAGAGAAGAAGAGTACCGTTCTGTACGACCATCACGCAAAAACCTCTACCTCCAAAGTTCAAAATGCCGCAGATGGCCGCATACACCGGGAAGATGGAACCCTATGACCATATGCAAAACTATGAAGCCCTAATGTTGCTACATGGATGGGAAGATGAGATAATGTGCAGGGCCTTTACTCTAACTCTGTCTGGACATGCGATGAAATGGTTTAATAACCTGCTTGAAGGGTCTATTGTCTCTTTTGACCAACTGCAAAGCGAGTTTCTTAAGGAGTTTGCTGTGAATAGTCAGAAAAGTAAGGAACCAACCTATTTGCTCACTATTAAGCAAGGAGCTAAGGAGTCATTGAAGAGTTATGTGGATTGGTTCAGAGATGCTTCTAGATGCTACTCTAGAGGTGCGAGATTTGCAAGTCGGTATAGTCGTGGCAGCCATGTTACAGGGAACAAGGTTTGAGAAATTGCAAGAATCTCTGTCACTAGACCAGCCGACTACGATCTCAGATTGCTTTCTCGGGCAAATAAGTATGTCACCCAGGAAGAAGTAATGAAAATGGTGGCGAATGGAGAATCCAAGGATGGAAGGAAACGAGGAAGAGAGGTCACTGAAGCATCCTCTAGCCAATCGAGAAAGTTTGAGAAAGCTCCCACACTAAAATACACTTCCTATACCTCACTCACTGAATCTCAGGCTTTAGTGTTGGCAGCTATTAAAGGGTCAGGTCTTATACAGCATTCAAAGAAGGCGTCAGGGAATCTGGCCATGATTTAAGGTCGTATTGCGATTACCACTCAGCACATGGGCATACGATCGAAAAGTGTAGGGAGTTGATGAATCAGCTAAAAAAGCTAGCGCAAGAGGGGAAAATAAACCGTTTTGTGTGGAGAAGTGACAGAAACAACTATCCTAAGCGAAACAGAGGAAACTATTTTAGAGATAGAAAAGGTGAAAATAGGGGACTTGTAAGACGAAATGAAGATGATAGGAGAGATAATGACAGAAGGACAGAAGGAAGGAATCGGGAGGAAGATAATGAACCCACAGAGCCAGCTATTAATGTAATATCTGGAGGTGAATCATTAGCTAGTACTTCTTCCTCATCCCGAAAATCTTACGCCCGATAGGCCCACAAAATCAACTCAATAATGGAGGAAAAGCAGGATGAGGAACCCATTACTTTTACACCAGCTGATAGAGGAGATGTAGTGGTTCCCCATGATCACCCGATGGTAATTTCAACGGTGCTAGCAAAGCATCCAGTGAGTCGAATCTTGTTCGACAATGGGAGTTCGATGAACTTGATCTACTGAAACTGCTTTGAAAGGATGAATATCACGGAGGACAGGTTGAAGCCAGTACCTACACCCTTATACGATTTCTCTGGACAGAAGGTAAAAGTAGTAGGTGCCATTCAGCTACTTGTTACATTAGGGGAGAGCCCAAAAGGTGTCGTCCGTTAAGCGTTGTTTATGGTGGTGAAATTAACGTCCGTGGCTTATAATATGATCTTCAGACGGCCATTGTTGAATGACATGAGAGCGGTGGTGCATCCCTGCTATTTGTTAATGAAGTTTCCGACTCCTCATGGTGTTGGACAAGTAAGGGGAGATCAAAGAAAAGCCAGAACGTGTAACGTCGCATCCACCACGTGTAAGGGGATTTAGAGGAAGGAAACCCTTACAATTGAAGAACCGCTCAAGCCAAAACCTGATGAGGAGATGGATGCAATCCGGTTGGATGAAGAAGATGAAGAAAGAATAGTGTATGTGGGAAGCCAATTGCCTGAAGAAGTAAAAAGGGAAATAATTTGATGCTTAAAGGAGAATAGTGATGTGTTTGCATGGACCCCAGCCGATTTGCCTGGAATTGACCCTGAAGTTGTTTGTTATCGGTTGAATGTAGTCTTAGGGGCAAGGCCAATAAAGCAAAAGAAGAGGAATTTTGCATTAGAGAGGCAACAGGTCATAAACGAAGAAATCTCAAAATTGTTGCGGGCGGAATTTATTAGAGAAGTTAACTATCCGGAATGGTTGGCTAATGTTGTGATGGTGAAGAAAGCCAACAGGAAATGGAGAATGTGTGTGGACTTCACGGACCTGAACAAAGCTTGCCCTAAGGATTTGTATCTACTACCTCGAATTGACAAGTTAGTAGATGAAACTTGTGGGTACGAATTGCTTAGTTTCTTAGATGCCTTTTCGGGGTACCACCAAATCATGATGCATCCGGATGATGAGGAGAAGACTTCCTTCATTACCAATAGTACGACATATTGCTATTGAGTAATGCCATTCGGTTTGAAAAACGCGGGGGCAACCTACTAGCTCATGGTGAATAAGGTGTTCAAAGACTTGTTAGGCAACACCATGGAAGCCTATGTTGATGATATGATCATAAAAAGTTGACAGAGGAATCGCATGCCAAGAAAATGACGAAGGTATTTAATGTGTTGCGACAGTATGAGATAAAGTTGAACCCCAATAAATGCTCATTCGGGATGAAGTCTGGAAAGTTTCTGGGATTCATGATTACTAACCGGGGAATAGAAGCTAATCCCGAGAAAGTTCAAGCTATTTTGGACATGAGGCCACCCAATACCGTTAGAGAAGTTGAATCGTGATATTGAGATATTGAGATTGGAAATGATTGGAGAATCCCGATCAAAGACTATATATTAGGGGCACACTCCCAACAGACAAAGATGAAGCTCGAAGGCTAAAATTGAATAGTGCCTAAGTTTACCCTGGTAAATGGAGAACTCTATAAGCGTGGATTCACAATGCCCTTGCAGAAGTGTCTAGGGCCCCAACAGGCTGAATGCACCTTAGCTGAAGTTCATGAAGGAATATGTGGTGAGCACTTGGGGGCTCAAGCCCTAGCTTTGAAAATATTACAAGCGGGGTTTTAATGGCCTACACTGAGGAAGGATGCCACAGACAAAGTGCGAAGATGCGAAAAGTGTCAGAAATTCGCTCCTATAGCTACTGCGCCAGTTTCGGCCCTTCATAACACTCTCCAACCGACTCCATTCGCACAATGGGGGTTAAATATCCTGGGACCTTTTCCCCTAGGTTCAGACAAAGGAAGTACCTTCTTGTGCCCACGGATTACTTCACGAAGTGGACAGAGGCAGAGCCTTTGGCTTCAATTTCTGAGAAGAAGGTGGAAGCAATGGTGTGAAAGGACATAATTTGCCGATTTGGGATACCCCATGTGATAAATGTAGATCATGGGAAGCAATTCAACTGTGATGCTTTCCAGGATTTCTGTAAGGGCCTAAGTATTCAGGTAAGAATATCTTCTATATCTTACCCACAGAATGGACAGGCAGAAGTGAGTAATCGACTATACTACATGGTTTAAAGACCAGACTGGACAAGGCAAATGGAGCATGGGTAGATGAGCTCCCGAGTGTCCTATGGGCCTATAGAACGACAAGCAAAGTGTCGACAGGGGAAACACCGTTCAATTTGGTGTATGGGACTGAAGCCCTTATCCCGGTTGAAATTGGAGTTGAGTCACTTAGATTGGTCCCTTACATTGAAGAACTTAACTCTCAGGAACTAAGGGAGAATGTAGACCTGATAGATGAGTTAAGAGACATGGCAAAAATGAGATTGGCGGCCTACCAACATAGAGTAGCCACTTATTACAATGCACGAGTTAAGAACAGGGAATTGCAAAAAGGAGACTTGGTACTGAGAAAGCCTGCGATTACAAACGCCCATAGGGAGGATGGAAAACTCCGAGCTAATTAGGAAGGACCTTACAGAATCATAAGAGTGATCGGACTTAGCACATGCACTTTAGAAACCTTGCAAGGAAAAAAGATCTCAAAGACTTGGAACGCCAACCATCTCAAGCTGTACTGACAGTAAACATTGTACTTTTTTCTGATTATTATTATTCTTGTCTTTACTTTTCCATCTATTACTCCGTTACTTTACAGATATTATTGTTTTGCGATTATCTGATTCATGAATAAAGGCCAGCTATTCACTTTCTATATTCTCTAATGCAATGTATGAGACAGATTATGTGTTACAGGAATTGAAACGAGGCAAAAGTTGGCCACTCAAAAGTCCCTAAGTGAAAAATGCGCGAGACGGGCAAAGTAAAATCCTAAGCGAAAAATGCGCGAGACGGGCAACTCAAAAAGTCCCTAAGTGAAAAATGTGCCAGACGGGCAACTCAAAAAGTCTCTAAGTGAAAAATGCGCCAGACGGGCAAACTAAAGTCCCTAAGCGAAAAATTCGCGAGACGGGCAACTCAAAAGTCCCTAAGTGAAAAATGCGCGAACGGGCAAATACAAGTCCCTAAGCAAAAAATGCGCGAGACGGGCAACTCAAAAGTCCCTAAGCGAAAAATGCGCGAGACGGGCACATCTAAAAGTCCCTAAGCACAAAAAGGTGCGAGACGGGCAAATACAAGTCCTTAAACGTAAAAAGTGAGCAAAAAGGCAAATCGCGGAATCATCAAGCAATGAGCAAACTGACAACTGCGATATCCAAGTAACACAAAAGATACAAACTATATAACATCTTACGAGGTATGTTAAAATTTTTCAGATTAATATGTTGCAATAAGTTGACAAATTATGGTTAACACCTTGGCATTTTAGTCTTGATTATTCTAAAAAGTCCTTAAGCAAAAAAGTGCGAGATAGGCACAACGCTCGAGAAAAGTTCATCTTTGAACAGGAATGACAACACTATTTCAAAACAGAACTTGGGGAGCAACATGGTGTAAAGGTACGCTTTTGCTGCAAAAAACAGAATTATTTGATCTTTCTAATACTGCTTCAAGACTTTGTGATGTAACAGTTATACAAGATATTCTACTGAATTAACATAGACAAAAGAAAGCTACAGAATGAAATGGTACTTTTTCATTAAAAAATGAATCTGTACATCAGAGTTAACAAACAAAACAAAAAATACAAAATCCTAATATACGGCAAGGACCGAGTTAGCCGGCTGAGAAGACGCTACATCAGTACTAGGGTCTTGAAGAGCCAGAGGATCAAGATCCTAGGGAGTTGAAGAAGCTGTCGGATGATCAGGATCCTGAGGAGCTATCCCAGAAGAAGGAGCCTCGGTTGAAGGCCCAACAACAGCCGCGAAGTCTTTCACAGGGTCGGCAGCAGCAGAATCAAAAAACTGGAGCTCATCGCCATCTAGCCCTAATAGTGCCTCGATAGGCTCAGGCTGATCGCCTGCCTCAATAAACTCAAGCTCGCTGGCACTGCTGAAGGCCCAGATTGGTCACGCGCTTCAGAAGACTCAGGCTGACTCTGTGGTTGTCGAAGAAGCCACGGACCCTCAAGATTGTCCAAGTCATCTACGACTCCCTCCTCTAAATAAGCGTCCGGACCTTGCAAACCAGGCTCATACTTGGTCCAAGAAGGAGCTTCGTAGTACTTGGCTTCCTTAGTAAAGAGCAATTTGGGGAAAGCCTCATTAGGCCAATGCTTCTCCAGCCAAGCACGAGCCAAATAGAAGCCGTACTTGATGAATCCCGTCGCGAACTCTGCTTTCTTGTTAAAGCAATGCTAGAACAGGCGGTATTCAAGGACGGCCTCGGTTCGAACCTCTTTTTAATGGTCCAGAACGTTTTGTAGCTCCTCAATGGCCTCATCCCGCTGCCTCTCCATAGCTCCCCGATCATTGACGGCCTTATTGTAAGCTTCTTCATACCCCTGAAGGGAAACCACCTTCGCCTGCTTTTCTTGGAGCCTCTACTCGAGATCAGCATTCCTTGTAGTCAACTCTTCCACCCTTTTGGGATAAGGGCGAAGTTGAACAACCTCATTCAAAAGCTCCATTTTTTGCTCTTGAAGCTCACAAATGTCTTTGTCAGCTTGCTCCCTGAGAGCCTGTGTCGAGCATTGACAGCCGCAAGTTGTTGAGTCGTCTGATAAGACAAAAACAGAAGTAACTCAAAAAACTTGACGGAAGAGGTTAAAAAAAAGGGAAATTTAATTACCAAACAAGCACAAAGCTCTCACCTTCATAGCGAGATAGTCAGAATTATCCTCCGCTTCTGTAAGGTTTGTGAAAAGCCTTGCCTCATCACGAGGAAGGATGGTGCTCCAGGCTAGACGAGACGCCATCCCGACCTCCTTGATGCTATCATTGTCGTTCACTCCGGGATAGGTCTGGAAGTCTTCTCCACCTACAACGACCCCGCTATCAACTGGATAGCGCCTTAAAGTAGGATCGGCTACCTTAGGCAAGATTGGTCTTGTAGGCATTGAGGCTTCAATAATCAACCTCTTCCTGTATTTGCGCCTAGGCTAGCGAGGAGCTGACCTACACTCAGCGACACGAGAGCCACCTTCTTGATGGGATGAATCACTCCTTTGGGACTCGGAGCTCTCATGATCGTCCGAACCACGATCATAAACAAGAGGCCTCTTTCTTTTATTTCTCCCAGCCTTTGTGTAGGACGGCTGGATCCACCGGTAGCAGGAGGAGAGGAGGAGTAGGAGCACGAGCCGGTCCAGATGAGGGGGCTCTAACTTGCGATTGAGAAGGAGGAGCCGCTCGAGCAACAACACTGGCATCCCTCCTACACATTAAATCTTGGAAGTTCATGCCTGCATAATATGAAAGGAAAGGATTAGCTGACCAAGTAAAACGCCACGCACACGCATACAAGAAGTAAAAAAGGATTAGAAACATAAAAAACCACCAAATTCCTCTAAACTATTCAAGTTTGAATCCAACAGAAAATCGACGAAAGGACTCCCGAAGGCGTTGACCCGAGTCCACTTAGGGTTCTCCTCTAGTTGATCACTAGTACCCACGACCTCAGGGGTCTCGCCTCTAAGTCTGAAGAGGATTCATCTACAAGGCGACCTACGGGGATGGATGCTTCGGCTACGAGTACCGGGGGTGGCTGGCTAGGACCAGCATCAGAAACACGTGGAGTTGTAGGGAGGTTAGATGGGGCAGCAGAAGCCCCAAGAACGGTCCTGTTTACCCCCCAGCCGGCTGCGACAATATTCTCTAGGGTTAAAAGGGAAAATAAATTACGCTCTCCAGTAGAACAGATTCGCCGAATAGGCTCACCAAATTAGTCTCTTAAAGTTTCTGTTTTAAATTTTTTCGAGCGTTGTGAGTGGTCGATGGTATCACGATTCCATCTAGTGCGAATCCGCAAGTCGCTTGGAATCTCAACAACGACCCACTCGCTCTCAAAGCCGCGCAATTTATTAGGAAGGTCCGAGAAGATTTTATTGGTAGAAACTCGTCGACCTTTAACCTTTGAAGAGAGAACGTTATTAACCCTTTTAACCCACGAACTCTGAAAAAGGCACTTAAAAGAGGAACTGTTGGAACAATATCCAAGTTACGACACACTACGGAAAACGTTACCAGTTGAGCCCACGCATGGGGATGAAGTTGACACGGGATGATGTCCTTATACCTAAGAAATGCTTCGGCAAACTTAGGAAAAGGGAAGCGAAAACCGAAGGATAAAGAAGCCTTATGAACAGCTACACCGTTTCTAACCAAGTCGGGTATAACCTCCCCTTCAGTTGGGAGTCTAAAACGATAACCAGAGAGAAGAGGAAAACGAGTCCTGATCTCCTCTAAGTCAGCATTTATCAAAGAACACACAACACCACCCGTTTTAAGTGTCTTACCCGAACGTTGCGAAGACATGGCAAAGGGGTGAGGGAAAACCAAAAACAGGCGACAGACCTGATAGACGACAAACCTAACAGACGACAAACTTAATGGGCGACAAACCTAATGGGCGACAGGCTTATGGCGATATACCTATTGAGTGAGAGACTAAGGCACCAACGGGAGACCTAAAAATAACGCGAAAGGTGATAAATATCGCGACAGGTGGATACTTACTGTTACCACGGTAGGCGAAAGACTCTTGGTGTGGGGCGAAAGACTTTGGCAATAGGTACTTTCGGTGGAAGAATAAAATGGTGTGCGGCAAAGTGCTAGCGCAGAGGTTTCTTGTGATCGTCTACGTCAAGCCCCAACCGTTTATATAGCAGCGACAGAGAATACCAAACGTCGCGCCTGATGACGTCTCCCACAGAACCAAGATTTTCACCTACAAAAAAAATACCAAAAGAAATCACAAAAATGAGGACTATTCACTGCGGGCTAAGGCCCAAAACACATATTTATACTCTCTTATTGGAGAAATCCAACAAGAGAGTAGGGAGCAACTGATATGACAAAATCTATCTACATTGGGCCAGGCCCAAAGGCGTCAGGAATCACCACGTGGCAAGGGATCATTGGGCCATGTGGCCTTCGGCCACAGAAGGCACTGTTGCGACATGACGCATATCGCTGGCGATAGACTCCCTCGTCTATCGTCTGTCATCATCACGCGACACGTGGCGCAATTCCGATTTCCGTCAGCGATAGACCCCTGACACCACAACATGCCACGCGTTATGGGTCTCTTGTTGGCTACAGGCCTTTACTTTTCCCGAGATTTGGGGAATTTGTGTTATATTCAGAAACAAACTCTTAGAAAAATGACGCACTTATCCTCAGGTAATTAACCTAGAATATTCGCCTATAAATAGGCCCCAGGTATAATCTTATTCCCCAATTTTTGACTACTGGCTTTTACGTTCCCAATATTGAAGAACTTTTTGCTGACTTAAGCATCAGAGTGTCTACACATGGAACCACCCCTGCGTCTCTCTGACTTTTCTTATTTTACAGAAGCTTTTTGGAGACACATACAGACAAAGTACGAACATCAACGTCAGTATATCTTTATTGTTGTTTTGTGTAACAAAACATGTAAAAAAAGGAAACTACTATGATTCTTTTCAACATTTTAAGTTATACATTTGCATACCTTGTGATTATGACTGCTGAGGCATCTAGAAGTTTTTATTTACTTATACTCGTGTGTACATGTATTTGTTTTGCACTTATCATTCACTTTCATTTGAGTTTATCACTTGTATCTTTGGTTTTATTCTATTTATTCCGTAAAGTAATTTCTTGACAAATACATTAAAAGTTTCTCTCCTTTCTCTATTCTGACACTTAATTTAAGAGGGCAAGGCTATTCTAGGATCATTGTTGTTTCTGTACTTAATTCAGCAGTTAGTGAAAGGATTATATTTTGACAATAGAATATTAAAAAAAAGAGCCATGGTACAAAAGTAATATTAATCAATGCACAACCTGCATTGACTGCTGACGTTGCTATGAGTGGATAGCGTGACACTTGATTCAATGTGAACCAAGAATTTTCACTAGTGCATATCTCACAATCTAATGAATAAATTTGGTGGGATTTCCTCTTTTCACACGAAACCACGTCATCTGTAAACTGTCTCTTTTTTCGTCATCCTCTTTTCGTGTATATAAGCTTCTGTGTCAACAATTTTTTCTCACCTTTTGCATCCTTGGAACAGTCCACTTCCCTTAATTCTCAACTCCTCCAATCCTCCTCCCTTCAAGGACTCCTGTAGCTTCAGTGTAGAAATTAAGGGGTTGTTTGATTATGATTTTGTTTTATGTTTTATGCTTTTGTTTTTAAAATCTTGCAACAAAAAATAAAAATTGTGTTTGGTTAACTTGTTTTGTTTTATAATTGCAAAATTTGGCAACAATATTTCGAAAATAACAGGAAACACAGATTTTGTGTTTCCATCAGTTTCCAAAACATTTTGGAAACAGATTTTCTCAAAAACACGAGTGAACAGTGACGAACAGTAACACTTTAATGAGGTCCTAATATCGAGTCCTACTACCAGCAGTTTTATCGTATTTTCCTTTAAAACACAGAAAGCCCTAACCAGCCATCCTTTCCTTTCTCGTTTCTTTTCTACCAGCCGTTCTGCATCTCTTCTTCTCTGTGCTTCAAAGCTACTCTTTCAATTTCTTGTTTCCTTCCTTCAAAGCGTGTCATTTTTCATCAAATCTTCATCAAATCTACCATCTTCTCAAGCAACTAACAAAAAAGGTTAGTAACATAATTATTTTGATAATTTAAGAATGCTTGTTTATGGTGACTAACGTCAAAGAGCTGCTCTGTTTCAAAACTTTGATCATTTTGTTGCTTTTTGCTTTTGGCTGAGATTGGTTCTTAGTTGTTCGTCTAGTTTGATTTGTTCTTTTTGGGTTTGGGTTGTAATGTAGGGCTTATGGTGGTTTTGCCTAGAATATGTTCTGATGGTTTGTTACATATCTATGCTTCAGATTTGCTGTCACTAGCTTTGTTGCTTGACATATGCTTTTGGATAATTTAATCAAATCTATTTGGCTTATAAAAAAAAAGCATTGGGTTTTGTATTATTTTATAGTTCTAAGATTATATAAAAAATACAAAGAATTTTAAGAAAATGTTTGCTATATTTTGTAGCTTCAAATTCTCAAGGTAGTCTAAAACATTTTATATCAATTGAATTAATTGGTAAAATCAAAGTTTAATTTAATTAATCAGTTTGTCCATTATCAAAAAAAAAAAAAAAGAAAACAAGCCTTGAGATTCAAATTTTTTATTTATAAAACTTTCATACTTTAAAGATATAATCATTTAAATCACTATTTTAAATCATTAAAATATAAATATGTAAAGTTTTATGTCTTGAATTAATTGGTAAAATCAAAGTTTACATTATGATGATAAACTCAGAAGTAATCAAATAAATTCAGTATAACCGCATACCACATAAGTGAAAATTCCAATTCCATATCCAGAGAGGAATCTTCCGGTATCAAGTAACAAAGCTCCCTTGTAAAATATTAGGACATGGAGAGAAAGATAAGAATGAAAACATGTAAAATTATTTTTCTTGAATATTACTTCAGAATTGAAACTCAATGAACAGGCAAAGTGCTGCTATAAACACACACCTAGGAGAAATAAGTAGCTATCCATCCTGTAATACTGAAGGCAGAAGCTATTCCCATTGTCTAATTCAAATTAAATATAGTTGGATTAATATAGGATTCATTTCTCACATTCATGCTTGCAATGCTAGTGAAAAGATATGTCCAAATTTTGCATTACCCCTTTTCGTCCTATGTAGTCTGCAATTCGCCCACTTGTGATAGCACCACTCATTGAGCCAACATTGAGTATGGAACCAAATAATGAAAACTGTATGCAGGAATGAAATGGATATAGATTCCAAATGGGAATTCATAGATGAATAAAACTAAGATGATGCTTCATCAGAAAAGAAATATGATCTGATAAATGCATGAAAAAGATGATACATATTAAGAAGCTGATCCTCAATTTTCAGCAAGTGTTATCCTAGAGGGCTGCAGAATCAACAGCAAAAAGATGTTACCAAACAGAAAAATTCTTCAACCAACCTCTGCTGCAACAGATAGGTCAAGATTCTTTGTGATAGTAGATTGAACAGGTGCTTAATATCCCATCTGAAAAGTAAACTTAGAATTAAAAGGCAATCCATTTTGCCAACTCATCAGTTTTACAGAGTAATGACAAGAACTTTGCCTATTAAGCTCGCATAGGCGATCAAAGAGTCAAGATGATTGTGAAGCAAAATCCACTAGCATATTAAGTTTTAATTGAATTAATTGGTAAAATCAAAGTTTAATTCAATTAATCAGTTTGTCCATTATCAAAAAAAAAAAAAACAAGCCTTGAGATTCAAATTTTTTATTTATAAAACTTTCATACTTTAAAGATATAATCATTTAAATCACTATTTTAAATCATTAAAATATAAAAATGTAAAGTTTTATGTCTTGAATTTGAGTGGATAACTTTATCTTACAAGACAATGATGTTATTTGGAATTTACTCAAAATAGTCCTTTATAATATGTTTATATATATTTATAAAAGAGTAAAGAAAATAAAGAAAAAGAGGAATGAGTGCTCTGACCCACAGCTAGAGTCAAGAAAATTTTAATGATCATCCCATAAATTATTCCACAGTCAATCATGTGACAATCAACAAGTTTGAAATTAACATGTTTAGTGGGGGGGCATTCTCATAATGATATATAAATGTTTTCACATTTGTGATCTACACCATTAATGTTGACAATAGTGCATTATATATTATTTTCCTTAATTTCTTAATTATTTAAGCATCAAGATCATGTTTAATGACAGAACATCAAGTTGTTTGGATTTATTTGATGATTGATTGAAAATTTTTTTTTTTTGGAAATTTGTAGTAATTTTTTTTATTGGTAAGACATGTAAACATGTAAAATTTTAATCAAATAAATTGAAGTATAATTAATACCTAAATAAACTAACAACTACCTTGCTATGGGAACTTTGCATTTTTAGATGGCAAGTGGTGATCCAAATTGCAATCAATTGATAGTGAGGGTGAGGAAAATGAGCTTGTTGAACTCGGAAATGATGATAAAAATATATGGACATCTGAGAAAGAGAATTTATTTATTTGCATTATGGAGGAAGAGGTTGTTAAGGGAAATAGAGTTACAACAACATTTAGTAAAGAATCATGGAAGTTTATTCGAGAAGCTCTTAGTAAAAGAGCAAAGTACAACTATCTCGATTCGCAATTGAGAAATAAGTTTAATCAATTGAGAATTTGCTATAGTAGTTTCAAGTTGTTAAAGGAGACTGGAGTTGGATATGAAGCTACTAGTGGAAAAGTAATTGCTTCGGAGGAAACATGGCACCGTCTATATGCTGTAAGTCCCCTAATTTAAATATTGCAATATTTATATATTTTAATTTTCATTTTAATGACATATGTGTTTGTTTATATAGGTTCATAAGATGGCTAAAAGATTTCAAAAAAAGGGTTGTCCAATGTATGACAAGTTATGTGTAATTTATGGAGATACTTCTGCCACCGGATCAAATGCAAGACCTTCGACACATAGTCCATCGGATAGTGATGAGGAGAGAGTGAATCCAACCTATGAAATAGACAAAGAATTAGAGGAAGATGTAGACGGTGATGGCGATGCTAATCCTAGAGGTAGTAACACTAAAATGCGTACCCATTCTACTACCCCTACCATTCGCCAAGGGAAAAAATCCAATATCTCAATAGCAGTGCAATCTGCTTTGAACTCTATTAGTGAAAGTTCTAAAAGAAAGGCTGATATATGGGAGAAATTATTAGTTGGTTCAGCTCATTCTGCTCATTCAGGGGGATCTACTGGGGACATTTATTCTGAAACTATTTTTGAATCTAGATCACCTAGAAGGAAATTTTTAAAGGAGAGTTTAGAAGCATTAGACAAACTTGATGGTATTGATGGGGCAGCTTATGCCAAAGCTGTAGAGAAATTTCTTGATGATGAATTGTGGAGAGAAATATTTCTTCAAATGAATGATGGAAGGAAGAAAGATTGGGTTCTTAATTTAAAGTGAATGTGTCTTTAGTGTTATGTTTTTTCCAGTCCTAAAACATATTACTTTGTCTTGAATTTTTATTTGCGACGTTTATGTTTATGTTTGTTTTTTTTTTATTTCTTGTTTCTTAGTGGACTATGTTACTTGGGATATATTTTCTTAGTGGAATATGAAGTTTAGTTTTACTTTAATATGTATTTGACTATTTTTATTAGCCATTTAGTAAAAAATCATATATGCTTTTGTTTATGAAATTTTAATACGCATTTGAATTTTTTTTAACTATTTAGTTCACTTATATGATGATTTATCAGATTTACGTGATGGATCGTAATAAGATGATACAAATTGCATCACTTACAGAGTTAGATGATGAAGATGATGATGTGGAAGATATTTTACTGATTATGGTTATTGAAGAATATTATAACAGGTATTTACTTAAACAACCTTGCAGAACATCTCAATTGTCAGGTCATGCATATGTTCAAGAAATTATTTACGGGAATGAAAGTAGATGTTTTGATGAGTTACGAATGAAACTATCAATGTTTATTGATTTTTGTGATACTTTGAAAGAACGGGGATTATTACAAAACTCCAAGCACTTGACAGTAGAAGAACAAGTTGCTATATTTTTATTTACTTTGGCACATAATGAACGCAATCGAGTTATTCCGGAACGATTTCAACATTCTGGAGAAACAATTTGTCGATATTTTAAAAATGTGCTAAAGGCCGTGTGTTGTCTTGGAAAAGAAATCATAATTCCACCATCATTCGATGTAGTTCCTCCTCAAATTCAACATGATCAAAGATATTATCCATTTTTTAAGGTAATATAGTTGATTACCTTTTTCTTATTTATTAATAGCAAAATTTATAATAGTTAGTGACATATTTTTTTTAATAGAATTGCATTGGTGCAATAGATGGAACACACATAGCTGCACGTGTTCCTACTAAACAACAAATACCTTATCGTGGGAAGAAAATGGAGCCGACACAAAATATCATGTGTGCTTGTTCATTTGATATGCGATTTACATATGTGATGGCGGGATGGGAAGGAACTGCAAATGATGCTAGAGTATTTGTTGAATGTGTATCTAATCCTAAAAATGGTTTTCCAATGCCTCCACAAGGTAATCTTACTTTCTAGTATTTTGTTAAACCTTCTAGTTTTTGTTTGGAGAATTAAAAACAATTTTTTTGGCCTAGGTAAATATTATCTTGTAGACTCTGGATATACAAATATGCCAGGTTTTTTGTCTCCTTATCGTGGTGAAAGATATCATTTAAGAGATTATAGAGGAAGAGGACGACAACCACTTGGTCCAGAAGAGATTTTCAATTACAGACACTCATCTTTGCGTAATTGTATCGAGCGATGTTTTGGAGTACTAAAAGCTCGATTTCCAATTTTAAAAGGAATGCCACCGTATAGTTTACGCTTGCAACATTTTATTGTTATTGCTTGTTGTGCGGTGCATAATTTTATTAGAACACATAGGATGCAAGATAATATGTTCGAAGAATATGAGACAGATCATCTTGTAGTTGATAACAATGAAGAAACTTCGGGAGCAAGCAGGTCACAAGAACATGTGGAGTTTAACGTTACACCAAGTCAATTGCGATATATGCATAGAATTCGTGATGATATTGTTACTGAATTATGGAATGCATATCAAAATAATTGATTGTTGTATTTATATTAGAACTTAAACTCTCCTTTTTTGTATTTTGTATAATAAATTTTACTTTTATTTTTTAACTATGTTTATAAAATTTTGCATATAAAGTATTAAAACTTAGTTGTATTAAATTTAAATATTAATTGTGTATAGATATAGAGTATGAAATAAATCTCATATAATTTTTAAAATCATAATTTTAAGAGAAATTTTATTTAATAATAAATGAAATAATTTTCATAATATATCAAAATTAAGAATAAAATAGCATATTATTAATCATATATTGAATTATATAATTTTAATAAATATATTTTAATGCTCAACAAAACAAAATAAAACAAAACAAAACAAAACAAAAACAAAAATTTCAAAAACAGAAAACATAAAACACAAAATTGACAACAAAACCAAACAACCCCTAAGCTTTCATCTAAAATGAAAGACAAGACGCAAGCTGCCAAAAGCAAGCCATTGGGTGGTGAAAAGCATGTAAAGATAAAATTTTAAATTAACGAAATTATTGTATTTGTTGAAAATAAAAAATAACAAAAAATAAATAATAATCATTGAAAATTTCTCATTAATATTTTTTTTTGAAAATTTGTAGTGAAATTTGTCAAAAAAAAAAGTTAAGAATAATTTAGTTGGTTTTACCAAATTTTTGAAATAGTCCAAAGAATTATTTAAGCACATGACAATTTAAAAATTAACAAAGATAGACATAAAAAACTATAAATATATTAAATAAGGTGAAATATTTAAAATAAATAAATAAAGAACAATATAAATGGTAATTTTTTTTAAAAAATTTATTAGCTAAGAAGATATTGTCGTAACGATTTTTGTCCGGGGACCTAATCGCTAGACGTTAAATTATGGAGTCACCACCAATCAATTTTAACCTAGGTGTGATTGGCCACCTATTCGAAATTAAGAATAAGTACACTGATCTACGTTCCAAAATTTGGGTTCGGGAGTACGGTTACGTGTGAGGAAGGTATTAGCACCCCCACAACGCCCGTCCAATGGACGGTACCAATTAATCATGTTTTATCTTTTGCAATCTTAATTTAAATGGTCTTTTATTCTTAACTAAAATTTTCTTTTTATTATTTAATATTCAATTATTTAAATATTGACATTTTTCTTAGGACATTCTTCAACACTTTGATCGAATTCCCAAGTAATTTTGCACCTCAAGAGTATTCACGGTACACACTTGTCCTTGTGAAGAGGCTCCGTCGTCAGATTAATTAAATGTTTTGTAAAAAATTAGTTAAAATTTATCATTTAATTTGGCATTATTTGCTATTGGATTATTAATTTAATTAAATATTTAAGATTTCCTTAATGTTTCTCCAACACTTTGATCGAATACATAAGGAAATATTTTCGCCTCAAGAGTATTCACAGGATACACTCATCCTCGTGAAGAGGCTCCGTCGTCGGATTTTTATTTTATTAAAATTTATCTTCATAGTTTTTAGCTAATTTATTTTATTTTTTTTTTAATTATTTAAATATTGAAAAATTCCATAAAGTACCCTCCAACACTTTGATCGAGTGCTTAAGAAAATTTCCTCACCTCAAGAGTTTTTAAGGAAACACACTCGTTTCCTTAAAGAGGCTCCGTCATCGGATTAATTAAATATTTTATTAAAGGATTTAATTTAAATTTTATCCTTTATTGTTATTTTTAATACATAAAACATTGACATTAAAATTATTCCTCCGAATTTTCCAACGCTTTGGTCAAATTCAGAAGGAACATCTTCATGCCTAAATTTTTTTTTTTTGAATATCACACACTTGCGAAATTTTATCGTAGTTGGATTTTCATTTACAATCATTATCCCAGAATATTTACATTTTTTTTTATTTAAGGATTTTTCATTATTATCGTTTTCTTTAATTTTGAGTTAGACTAATTCACTATATTTTTATTTAGTCTTTATAGATTTTAGCGAATTTTTTTTTTTACATTCTTCAACGCTTTGATCGAATCTAGAGGATTAAAATTGTTAATTTTTGTTCTAAATTTTCCAACACTTTGCTGAAATTTGGAAAAATCATTTCCTCCTTTTATTTATTTAATTACACATTTTAAGATTTAATTATTTTCGTTTCCGTGAAAATTTTTCTACATCTTTCAACACTTTGATTAAATGTAGAGGATTAGAGTTATTAATTTTTATTCCAAATTTTCCAACACTTTGGTCAAATTTGGATTAGGCTTTTCATTTCTTCCTTTTATTTATTTAATTATATTTTTCAAAATTATTATCATTTTCTTAGCAATAGCAAATATATTAAAGTTTTTATTATTATTTGCCCTTTTTATGAATATTTTATTTGTTTTTAACCTTCAACAAACTCAAGCAATTATGCACATATAAAAGAAAACTACTATCTATTACATAATAATACATGAGAAATCCCATTTAAGGCATCACTTTCTCGTGAAAGCCAAAAAAAACTTGGAGTAAAATACTATTTTAGCACATGTCAACATCAACTAAAGATGCATGAAAATTAAATAATAAAGAAATGGCACTACATCGTGAAAACCAAACCCAAAAAGAAAAAATCATAGAGTAAACATTACTTTAGCACATGTCATTGTCAACGTCAATTGAATGAAAGTTAAATAATAAAGAAATATTAATTTAAAAGCAATTGAAAACAGAAAGGCATAGAAAAAGCCTCACGATACCAAGTTGTCGATTTTTCTTCTATTCTTCACCGTCTTCTTTGTTTCAGATCTGGCTTCGCCACGCCACACCGCTGCAGTTCGGTTAGTCACCAGTAGCGTCGTCACCTGCTCCACGTGATCTCCTCCCGTCGCAACTGCTTCGCTGGTTCTATCTATTTAGATTAAATCTAAGTTTTTGTGTCTTGAGTTGTTGATTCTCAGATTTTTGAATCTATGTGATTGTGCAAATACTGCTATTTTTTTTGGGTGTTAAAAACACTATCCCTCTCTGTGTGTTCTAGGAAGTGATTTTTGATTGCACACTGAGAGGATTTTTTTCACAAGCTCTTTTTCTTTTCTTCCCGTTTTTGTCTCTTATCTCACTGTCTATGTGTTTTTCTCTATATTTCTCTCTGTTTTTTCTGGGTTTTTCTCTGTATTTCCTTCTTCACTGTCTTTTTTTTGCTTTTCTGTGTTTTCCCGTCCTTTAAATAGGTGTTTGATGTTGAAAAAGACAGATAAAATCCCTTAGATCCAGGGATTATAATCCATTTTTGGCAGATGATCTTCGGAAAATCCAGTTCCTATTTAATATTGATGGAAATTGGTTTGAAAATGGTAGCTCTTACGTGAAGACCATGGCTAAAGCAGACGGTCTGGAAGATTTTTAGGCCATGGTTTTTCTGAAACCGGTGTTCTTCCCTGTTTCTTCCTCTCCTCGAGCAGCTTTCGGTGTGTACTTAGTCAATAAAAACGGAGTAAAATCTGAGAGAATTAATTTGTAGAAGACTTTCAATCTGAATTGCTGGAGATGGCAGAGCGGCTTAGGGTGGCTGTAAGGTTGGCAGTCTCCCATCGACACAGGCGCTGCCATTTTTTTTTTTAATGTTAATCCAACAATCATAAGGGCCAACTAATTTGGGCTCATGAAATTTTGGGCTTTAGCAAAGCCCAAAATTAATAATAACAAATCAAAGAAAAAGGCCCGGTTATTTAAAACAAATTTGGAGTTGAACTCGATAGATAAAATTCGATTTTCACGATACTTGAACTAATTAATCTCAAACACGAGTTTACTCAAAGTCTGTTGTAGACAAATTAATTCAAGCTCACGATTAAGCAAATTTCAATCTCAAATTACTAAGACTGAAAGAGATTCAATCCAAATATATTAACAATTCCGGACAAAATTAGGTGTCTACAGCTGCCCCTCTTTGCACATTGCTGAGAATCAGGAATAGGGCAAAGACAATAGACAACAATTTTGTTCGACTCATAGCCTACTTCTCTTTTTTTTTATTTATTCATTTTATTATTTCTTTAACAAAAGATTTAAGTTTAACAATCTTTTTCTTACCAAAAGCTCTTCACTTTAATTTGGCTCCTCTCTTAAGAGGCATGTGACTTAAAAAAATAAACTGGGTTCCTCTCTTTTAAGAGGCTCACGACTTTTGAAAAAATAAACTGGGCTCCTCTCTTTCAAGAGGCTCACGACTTTTGGAAAATAAACTGGGCTCCTCTGTTTCAAGAGGCTCACAACTTTTGAAAATAAATTGGGCTCCTCTCTTAAGAGGCTCACGACTTTTGGAAAATAAACTGGGCTCCTCTCTTTCAAGAGGCTCACGACTTTTGAAAATAAATTGGGCTCCTCTCTTAAGAGGCTCACGACTTTTGAAAAAAATAAACTGGGCTCCTCTCTTTCAAGAGGCTCACGACTTTTGAAAAAAATAAACTGGGCTCCTCTCTTTCAAGAGGCTCACGACTTTTGAAAAATAAACTGGGCTCCTCTCTTTCAAGAGGCTCACGACTTTTGAAAAATAAACTGGGCTCCTCTCTTTCAAGAGGCTCACGACTTTTTAAAAAAATAAACAGGGCTCCTCTCTTTCAAGAGGCTCATGACTTTTGGTTTAAATTGGGCTCCTCTCTTAAAAGGCTCACGACTTTTGAAAATAAATTGGGCTCCTCTTTTTCAAGAGGCTCACGACTTTTTGGAAATAAACTGGGAAGGTTCTTGATTGATCATAGTTTAGCCTTTTCCTACCTAACGGTATCTCTATGTCTGGCTAGTTATATACCCAAATTCTACCCAAGGGGTTTTTATTCACATGTATTATTGCATTATCGTGATGCAAATATCCTCATAGGGATAATGTCACAAATGATTAATGAAATGTATTGCACAATTTTTGGGGATGTGTATATAAAATGTGTATGCTTCTTAAAGGGATGCAACACCTATTATGAGATAAATTTTAATTCCGAGTTTCACAATCTTATGCCCTTTTTCCTTTTTTCTTTTCCTTTTTTTTCATCATTCTCCCAAGATGACCTTCAACCTTTGCATTCATACATTCTTAATCCTTTATCATGCCAACTAGATCTCATCACTTAAATTATTCCATTGGTACTATCATACTTTGCCTCATTTACATCTCACTCCTGTTATTATTAAATCTCTTATAAGTAATTCGAAAAGTAAGTAGATCTTCTTATGCTTTCATAATTTTATGTACTATGAGACATACTGTAATTGTGAATTTCTTTCAAAAGATGGGTAAATGAAGATGAGTGTTAAGTTAAGACAACAAAAGAGAAATGGGTTCTTATTCAAATGGAAGGCAATTTAAACATATATAATGAAATGGTTGATCAAAGTTCCACATGAGGATGCCCTTACAATAATTATTCTGATCATTGTGAATTAATCCAAAAACCTTCTTTTGACCTCACTGTCTAGCCAATGGCTTTAAGCTTCAGAGAATACCTCAGACTGAACTCTGCCCCTTTTTGCTTATGAGATATTTGGCTACCAATCTCATGCACCATTGCTTTCTGTCTAAGTTGCCCGTTTTCGGGTTTTCAACTCAAACATTCCCATTTGGATTCAAGTCGCCCTTTTGGGTTTTCGCCTTGAACCCCTCCTTATTTTTTCTTTTCTCTTTTTTTTTGTTTTTTTGTTTTTTTTTTTGCTTTTTTTTTTTTTGTTGTTTCCTTTTGTTGTTTTTTTTATGCATAATACTTCTTTACTGCATCAGCATTTATTGGATTGGGAAGGTCTCTTCCGTCCATTTCTGCCAAAATCAATGCTCCTCCTGAGAATGCTTTTCTTACTACAAAAGGGCCTTCCCAATTTGGAGTCCATTTGCCCCTCGGGTCAGGATATTGGGTAGAATCTTTTTCAAAACCAAATCCCCTTCTCGAAAATTTCTGGGACAAACCTTCTTGTCATGTGCTCGCATCATCCTCTTCTGATACAATTGCCCATGACATAGCGCTTTGAGTCTTTTTTCCTCAATAAGGTTCAATTGCTCATACCGGGCTCGGACCCATTCGCTTCGTCCAATTCAACTTCCATAAGGACACGCAAAGAAGGAATTTCCACTTCAATAGGCAAAACTGCCTCCATCCCATATACTAATGAAAACGGGGTGGCTCCTGTGGATGTGCGAACCGATGTACGGTAAGCGTGCAAAGCAAAAGGCAACTTCTCATGCCAATCTTTGTATGTATCTGTCATCTTCTGAATGATCTTCTTGAGATTTTTATTTGCAGCTTCGACAGCTCCATTCATTTTTGGACGATAAGGTGCCGAATTGTGATGCTTAATATGAAATTGGGCACATGCTTCCGCAATCAACTTATTGTTGAAATTCAGAGCATTGTCTGAAATGATCCTTTCTGGTAGCCCATACCGGCAAATTATCTCTTTCTTGAAAAACTTGCACACTACAGACTTTGTCACACTGGCATAAGATGCTGCTTCCACCCATTTCGTGAAGTAATCAATCATTACCAAAATGAAGCGGTGTCCATTTGAAGCTTTAGGGTAATTGGTCCAATCACATCCATTCCCCATGTAGAAAATGGCCAAGGAGTTGTCATGACCTGTAAGGATGTGGGAGGGGCATTTATTTACTGGCATATATTTGACATTTATGACAACTTCGAGCAAAGTTGATGCAATCACTTTCCATTGTCATCCAATAATATCCAGCCCTCATAATTTGTCGAGCCATCATGTGTCCATTTGCATGAGATCCACAAACCCTTCATGAATTTCTTTGAGTATTCTTTTGGCCTCTATGGCATTCACGCATCTTAGCAATACTTGATCTTTCCCCTTTTTGTACAAAATTTCACCATCAAGGAAGATTCCATGGCCATTCTTCTCAAAGTCCTTTTGTCATTTTCTGATGCCCCTTCTGGATACTGGTGATGCTTTATGTATTGCAATATATCATGATACCATGGTTTCCCATCTATCTCTTCTTCTACATTTGAGCAATGTGCTGGTGATCCATGTATGCTCATCTTGATGGGACAAATTTTAGCACCTGTATTTACTTTGAACATTGCAGCCAAAGTAGCCAATGCGTCAGCCATTTGGTTTTCTTCTCGAGGCAAATGCTTAAAACAAATTTTCTTGAAATGTTTAACTAGATCGGTCACAAATTCACAATACTGGACCAATTTTGAATCTCTTGTTTCCCATTCACCTCGCAACTGATAAATGACCAAGGCTGAATCTCCATATACTTCCAGTATTTTAACACCCTTGTCGATTGCAGCTCGGAGCCCCATGATACAAGCCTCATATTCTGCCATATTATTAGTGCAGTCAAAATCCAATTTTGCAGTGAATGGACAGCAATCTCCTTCAAGGGATACTAAAATTACCCCAACACCGTGCCCGAAAGCATTAGATGCCCCATCAAAGTACATTCTCCAAACAAGTTCTTCTACGGAACCTTCAACATTTATTT
Source organism: Heritiera littoralis (assembly GCA_031772115.1). Classification (NCBI taxonomy): domain Eukaryota; kingdom Viridiplantae; phylum Streptophyta; class Magnoliopsida; order Malvales; family Malvaceae; genus Heritiera; species Heritiera littoralis. Next base: position 186,501 of record JAPDPK010000171.1, on the reverse strand, counting down.
GTGATATGGCCATTAAATCCTCATCAGGGAAATCAAAATCCATTGGTTCATACTTTTCTTCAGCTTGATCTGCGAGGAAATCAGCAATCGTACTACCTTTAATGGCCTTTTGAGTCATATAGACAATGTCATACTCAGAAAGCAACACTTGCCACCTTGCTATCTTCCCGGATAATGAAGGTTTCTCGAAGATATACTTAATAGGGTCCAATTTTGAAATTAGCCATGTGGTATGATAAAGCATGTACTGTCTTAGTCTACGAGCTATCCAAGCCATAGCGCAACACATCTTCTCCAACGAAGAATATCTGGCTTCATAGTTAGTGAACTTTTTGCTCAAATAATAGATAGCCCGCTCTTTTCTCCCAGTTTCATCATGTTGCCCCAGCACACATCCCATGGAATTTTCATGCACTGTTACATATAAGATGAGGGGTCTCCCTGGCACAGGTGGCACTAACACAGGAGGATTCGAAAGGTACTCTTTAACCTTATCAAATGCTATTTGGCATTCGTCATTCCATTCTCCTGGGTCCCGTTTTCGGAGGAGTTTGAAGATTGGATCACACTTAGCAGTGAGTTGGGAGATGAAACGTGCGATGTAATTCAATCTTCCTAAGAATCCTCTTACTTCCTTTTGGGTACGAGGTGGTGATAAATTCTGGATGGCATGTATCTTATCAGGATCCACTTCTATACCTCGCACTGACTACAAATCCCAATAGCTTTCCTGATGTCACTCCGAAAGTACATTTGGCCGGGTTAAGCTTAAGTTGGAATTTTCTCAACCTTTCAAATAACCTTTTAAGGTTGGCAACATGATTTTCTTCTTTCTGGGACTTTGCAATCATATCATCAACATAGACTTCTATCTCCTTATGCATCATGTCATGAAACAAGGTTACCATGGCTCTCTGGTAAGTTGCACCGGCATTTTTCAACCCAAATGGCATGACCTTGTAACAAAATGTTCCCCACATAGTCACAAAAGTGGTCTTTTCCATATCTTCAGGCGCCATTTTGATTTGATTATAACCCGAGAAACCATCCATAAAAGAAAATAAAGAATGTCCAGCTGTGTTGTCGACTAGGGTATCAATATGTGGCAGGGGAAAATTGTCTTTTGGACTGGCCCTATTTAGATCACGATAATCCACACACATTCGCACCTTTCCATCTTTTTTAGGAACTGGAACAATGTTTGCTACCCATTCAGGATATTTTGCCACCTCTAAGAATCCCGCATCAAACTGCTTCTTGACTTCTTCTTTGATTTTTAGCAACATTTCAGGCTTCATTCTCCTCAACTTTTGCTGAATTGGCTTGCATTCTGGTCTTACTGGTAACTTATGAACCACAATATCAGAATTCAGACCCGGCATGTCCTGATACGACCATGCGAACACATCGGCATACTCATAGAGTAAGCTTATCAGCTCTTTCCTTATGGACGATGATAGAAATGTGCCGATTTTAACCTCTTTTTTTACTTTGTCACTCCCCAAATTTAAGGTCTCAATGGGTTCTTGATGGGGTATAATTTGCTTTTCTTCTTGTTCCACCAGTCTTATAAGTTCAGAAGGCAATGTATCATCATCAATACCCTCTTCTTCATTAAATTCACCAGCACAAACAGTTCTTTCAAAATCAGGTTTCAGAATATCATCACAATGGCCTTCATATTCATTGTTTGGGTACCTGCATATGGGACAAAAGTTGGCAAAATGTAGATGGACTCGAATATGCATGGGCAGAAAAGATGCAAATGAAAGAATTCACATGGAAAAAGGTATGACAAAAGGCCAGATTTTATTGAAATAGAAATGGCCCTACATAAGAGACCTTGATACCCTTGGGCAGGGGTGATCAGGTTTTACTTATTGAATTACTTTGGCAGAGATTTAGTGATAACAGGAAGATCGATGTAATGCCAGTTCCTCAGCTGAAAGCCTGGCGGGCAAGGGCGTACTTCCGAACTTCTTGGGACGTCTTCGTTATCTGTGTTTACCATCTGGATAGACAAATTCTCGAACGCCTTAACAAGCTCATCCTTGTTAGCCTTTACTAGGTCTGGATAAATGTATCCCACAGAATGAAAGACATCCTCTAGAGGAGGAAACACCATCGGCTCATTTTCCTCATCGACCCCTTTAAATCTAGCCATTCTTCTTTCTCTTTTCTTTTCCAAAAACTTTCTCCTCTCTAGCCCAGTTGGCTTGTAGCCAAGACCAAATCTATCATCCTTCACCTTTGCTATCAAAGCTCGTTTTATCCCTTGCAAGTTCTTTCCTAATCCTGCTCCAGCATAACACCCTTTCCCGACAGTCTGTTGAATTCCTGACATTGTGGCGCTGGACAACTGTGGCATTGGTATCTTAGATCCTTCTCCTATGTATGTAGCATTTACAAATTCCAAGGACCTGAAAGAACATTCTGGTGCATTCTCATTCACCTCGATATATGGGGCAGTGGAGGAAACTGTAGCAATCATATCTTCTTCTCCAACTACACCTACCACTTTTCCATCTATTATAAATTTGACTATTTGGTGTAAAGTCGAGGGGACTGCTCCAGCTGAATGTATCCATGGACGCCCAAGGAGGCAATTATATGCAGGGTTAATGTCCATGACTTGAAATTCCATATTGTAGACACTGGGGCCAATTTGAATTGGAATTTCTATAGTCCCTGTTACTTCTCGACGTGTACCATCGAATGCTTTTACTACCATATGACTTTTCCTCATGTGCGACTCATCCACAGGTAATTTTGACAGAGTTCTTAGAGGCATAACATTTAGAGCTGAGCCATTGTCGATTAGGACTCTAGGTAGGATGTAGTCTTTGCAAGTGGTAGTAATATGCAAGGCTTTGTAACTTCCTCTCCCATCAGGCGGGATTTCGTCATCACTGAAGGATATAAAATTGTCTGCCACGATATTTCCAACAAGTCGATCTATCTTTTCTACTGACACATCATGGGGTACATATGCTTGATTGAGCACTCGTAGAAGAGCTTCTCGGTGGGGTTCTGAATTCAGTAATAGAGAAAGCAGAGTGATGCGCGCTGGCGTACGATTCAACTGATCTACTATATTGAACTCACTGTGCTTGATGAATTTCAAGAACTCTGAAGCTTCTTTTTCAGACACTAGTTTGCTTCGTTGTTCCCTGAATTCTTTTTCTTTACCCTCAAAAGGGATTTCTCTATTACTTTCTTCGTCTTCTCCCTCTTTAGCCTTTCCTTTTTGAATTTTCTTCAACATTTCAGGCGTGTAACATCTCCCACTTCGGGTGATTCCTCCTGTGCCTGTTATATCCACTGCAGCTGTAATGCTTGTTGAGGTGGCCAAAGGGATACTGACTAACCCTTGAGTGGCAATATTGCAATTGTAGTTCCATGGGACTGCCTGACTATCCTTGTATGAAAAAGGACTTGGAACCTCAATGGTTATCTTTGGCAGTTGAAATTTAGGCTTGGAATCAATTATAGGCTCACTCTTATCTTCATAATAGATAGTCAATGGTTTCCACCGAACGGGACCTGTTTCTTTTCCGATGACATTGACTGATTCTATTTCCACTTCTTCGTAAAATTCTGCAATACCCTCGTCCATCAAGCCTTGCACCTTTTGGCGAAACTCTTGACAATTCTGGATTTCATGCCCCACATTCTTATGGAACTCACAAAACTTTCCCTGTTTAGGCATCTTTTCATTATCTACCTGGATTAGTTTTGCCTTGACCATTGCGTCGAACACCACCTTCATTGGCGTTTTAACCTCATAAACGCTTTTCTTGATCAAACGATCCTTTTCTTCAACTATGGCATTTACTTTACCCTCCTCATGATCGGGGAGTGGGTTTTTGCTTACACTTGGTTCTCCCTTCTTCCCAAAATTCAATATTCCTGCCTTAATAAGAGTTTGAACTTTGTGTTTCAAAGCAGTGCAATTTTCTGTTGAATGACCTGGAATCCCGTAGTGATAATCACAGTGGGCATTTGAATCATACCACGCAGGATAGGGAGGTTTAAGAGGTTCTATATAAACTGGTGCAAGGAAGTGGTTTTCGATTAATTGAGGCAAAAGGTCTGTGTAGGTCATAGGGATTGGATCAAAATGTTGCCTATCTCGACTGAATTTTTGCCTTCTCTGATTGTCATCTAGCGGGTTGGCAGGTGGAGGTCGTTGAGCTAATGTGGATGTTGGTGAATTGGGAGCTCTTGGCCGATAATTGGGGGTATATGTTGGTCTTGAAGTTGTTTGGTATGGGTATGGTCTACTGACATTGTTTGCAGGTGGGTAATAAGGTGGATAAATCGGGTAAGGAGAATATGGGGTAGGGTTTCTAGGCGGTTGGCCTCCAACAGTCATAGCGTGGACATCACCTTCTTTTCTTTTGAATGTTGCACCCTTCTTGGATCCTCCACTATCGGGTACCTCTATCTTACCATTCTTTATGGCATTTTCAATCATTTCCCCAGAGATTACCATGTCAGCAAAACTTTTTGTGGCACTTCCAATCAACTTACCATAATAGGGTTCCCGGAGGGTACTAATAAACAACATAGTTGTCTCCTTTTCAGTAATAGGTGGTTGCACTTGAGAAGCTACATCTCTCCATCGCCGGGCGTATTCTTTGAAAGGTCACTGGCTTTCTTTTCCATATTTTGGAGTGTCATCCTATCGGGAGCTGTATCCACCACATGCTGATACTGAGCCATAAATGCCCTAGCGAGATCTTTCCATGAATGTATATGGTTCCCGTCTAACTGGACATACCACCTTGCAGCGGATCCAGTAAGGCTGTCCTGAAAACAATGGATCAACAACTTATCATTGTGAGTATACCCTGCCATCTTCCGACGAACATTGTGATGTGGGCTGATGGACATGTTGTTCCACCATACTTTTCAAAGTCAGGAGTCTTAAATTTTGGGGGAACACTAGGTCAGACACTAGGCTGAGTTCTCCTGCATCTATTCTACCAAATGTGTCCTTTCCTTCTACTGCTCTAAGCCTTTCTTCTAGGAGGTCATATTTATGTTCTATCCCCACTCCAGAACCAACTTCGGGGATTGCCTTTCTCAATTTTTCTTGTTCACTTGGGTCATCAAGATTTGGAACAAAATAGGATCTGTAGGATTGCCTCCAGGGCCTGATCCTAGTTGCCCTTGATTAGATTGGCCCATTGGTGGGTTTACCCCACTAAAAGCATAAGGTCGACCATCTGTAGGATTGCCTCCAGGCCTGATCCCAATTGCCCTTGATTAGATTGGCCCATTGGTGGGTTTACCCCACTAAAAGCATAAGGCCGACCACCCTGGGGCGGCATCACTCGTTGGTAGCCTTCTTGGCCAGGTTGAACATGTGTTGGGGTAAATCCTGGAGGGTACAATGGCTCCTCTTGCCCATCTCCTTGATTATGCACATCTTCTCTAGCTGTAGAAGTTTCCTCCACATTTTTGCCTTTGGTCATCCCTCTCATTAATTCCATCATTTCAACCATTTGTTTCCTCATATCTTCTTGCATCTCAACTATTTTCCCTCTCATTTCTTCTTGTGCTTTCTCCATTCTGTCTATCCTCATTTGTTGTTCGTTTTCCATATTCCTAGATTGTAGACGAGTGTTGTATGGATGATTAGCAATTCTCGCTGCTTGAGCTATCTTTACACCTTTATTACCCAAAACTTCTGGAATTAGGGCATGTTTATTTTATTTTTAAACAAAGTCATTTATGCATGCTAATGTTTTACTAAAGAATGTATGAATGAATGAAATGGGGAAGTATTTGCCACATAACTAACAAAAGGTTCTTTTATTAGACTTTAGAAGTTATTTTACAACAAAAGTCCAAACTACATCCATGAAAAGTCTAATCTCTAAGCCCTTGGTTTCCTCAGAAGTTCATAACTTGCAGATAATGGTCTTGTGCTTCATCTAGGAATTCTGACAAACGATGACCATGATCAGTAATTGGATTCACTCCTGGCTTTAGCTCTCGCACCCTTTCCTCCATTTCCTCAGCTTTCTGGCAGCCATGCTAATTTGCTCGAATAAATGCTTCAGATGCTGTTGTTGCAAAAAATGAGCACGTATCCATTCCTCGCGTTCATCAGCCAAGACTCGCAGGTCGTCAACTTCTTCTTGGAGTGCTATGACATGGCTTTGAGATTCTGATAGCGTTTTTCCCATCATTTGCATTTGAGCTTGCATATGGGCCCTTTCACTTTCAAGTTGCTTGTACTCAAATTGTTTTGACTTTTTGCTTGGAGTTGTTCATTTTCCCTTTGTATACGACCCAATTCAGCAGTGGTGGATGAGATTGTACTATTCATATCCTTTAATAGTGTCCTCCATTCATTGCGCTCTTCTTGGATCCTCTTGCTCCAATGCTCTGAATTACTTTGCATCTCATGTTTGAGTCTTTTGTTTTCACATTCCAGCTTGTTTTTCTCTTCCTGAAGTTTTCGCTTTGCCCTTTCTATCTCTATTACTGGATCTTGAAACATCGGTTTTATAGGACAAGTGGGTATGCACACTTGAGGAATTACCACATCCTTTCCTCGCCTTGCATGCCACACGAAGTATTCTGGGGATGAAATATCAGTACGTCTCCCTCCATCCAACCTATTGGTATGCTTCCATGCTTGAATAGCTTTTGCAATCTTCATTGATGCATCGGCCTCTGTGTATGAGAACTCTATTTTATTAAGGCCGAAGGTTGCTGGGACAAACTGCTCATATCCAAACTGACGCCTCACCATGACAGGAGAGTAGCTAACTGCTCCCCATAAACCCAAGAGAGGTACCCAGAATTCATCTCCACAACTATATAACACTGAATCAAACGGCATCCAAAGAGCTCTCCATATTAACCCACTACTAGTGAGGCTTCGGAAGAATGGTACCCACTCGTCTCTAGTTTTTTGCTGAGGCCAACTATTCTCACAAAACTCCTTAATAGGGGCCCGAAAAGACATGAACGGCTTACAGAACTTGCCCCCGTTGCATTCAAAATGACTTTTTGCCCAAATAGTTAATAGTTGTGCACATCCAATGAAGCGTCCTTCTCCTTTTCGTCGACAAAAACTTAAGGATCTGATAGTTTCAGCTAAGATTGCTGGGGTAGGATTGACATTATGTTCGACTTGCTCAAAGAAGTCTACTATAGCGACATCAATGCTACCTATGACCTTCGGGAATACCACCATACCATAGAGGGCTAAGGCAAACAATCTCATACCCTGGTCATCATCAAGATGCTTGCAGATGAAATCTCGTAAGAAAGTCCAAGGAAAACAAGTATTTTCACCTTTAGTTCTGATTTGAGCATCAATGACTTGTACCTCTAATCCCATCATCATGGCAAGCTTTTTACGGTAGCCGGTCTTCTTGTTTTTCCAGTAAACTTTATCTTGATTCGTCTTTGAGATATTAAAACAAAGAAATGCAGAGTACTCCTCTATTGTTGGTACCATGTCCACTTCATTAAAGACAAAGCACCTATAAGAAGGGTCCCAAAATTGTGTCATGGCTTTGAGGAGCTGGCTATCAATAACCACTGGCAAGAGGAGTGCTAGGTGCCCATATTTCCTTTGGAAAGCTTCCCTTCTTGGGTAATCCCATTGTTTCCAGATATTTCCCAAGTCTTCTAAATTGTTCTGTCTGAGGTCGAGGTAGACTTTTTCTGGGAGAGTAGACATGTAATTTGCTGGCAGACAGTCTCCATTCTTATGCTGAGCTACTTCTAATCTAGTTTTCAGATTGATGCAAGGTTCCTCTAGGGACTCGAGAGATGGTTGACTTTCCATGGATGTAGAGTTAGCCATGCAGCAACCACTTCCCTTGACAATATCTATTAACATGAGTGCATATGAATTAAAGTATGTAAAGTATATGAATATATTATTTTCAAAAAGAAAATGAACACCCATACATGCGAATACCACACTCCTTCATGTGTTTCTAACTTCAGGTTCTTAAAGGTTTTGGCATAATTCTAACTTAAGGTCGGTACCTTAGGTTTTTCTATATGCATGGTTCAGGTTTTATCATTTGGCTAACAGGTTCCCAAATTGTTCCTCACTGACGTCCACATAGGACTAGTAGGCACCCCGATCCTCGCCCATCAGGCTCAAACGGAAAGGGTTCAATTTGAGTGGGAGTTATTCGCTAGTCCATGCGGAGGTTACTACCTCACGAGAATGTAGCTACTCACTCCCTCCTAAAGAGGACAAAGCTCGGGACTTAGAGCTTATGCATGCAAATGCACGTGTTGTGTGTGTGAAGGAACATACCAACATATAACCCTCATCTGATGCCCCAATAATTCATGAATGATAATATACAAGTATAAAAATAACACAATTAATAAAATTCAAAAGCAAACAACATTATCACCAATTAAGACCATTAAACCAAGGCTTAAAACGTCACATGATTAATTAATGGTTCGACTATCGGGTCCCCAGTGGAGTCGCCAAGCTGTCGTAACGATTTTTGTCCGGGGACCTAATCGCTAGACGTTAAATTATGGAGTCGCCACCAATCAATTTTAACCTAGGTGTGATTGGCCACCTATTCGAAATTAAGAATAAGTACACTGATCTACGTTCTAAAATTTGGGTTCGAGAGTACGGTTACGTGTGAGGAAGGTATTAGCACCCCCACAACGCCCGTCCAATGGACGGTACCAATTAATCATGTTTTATCTTTTGCAATCTTAATTTAAATGGTCTTTTATTCTTAACTAAAATTTTCTTTTTATTATTTAATATTCAATTATTTAAATATTGACATTTTTCTTAGGACATTCTTCAACACTTTGATCGAATTCCCAAGTAATTTTGCACCTCAAGAGTATTCACGGTACACACTTATCCTTGTGAAGAGGCTCCGTCGTCAGATTAATTAAATGTTTTGTAAAAAATTAGTTAAAATTTATCATTTAATTTGGCATTATTTGCTATTGGATTATTAATTTAATTAAATATTTAAGATTTCCTTAATGTTTCTCCAACACTTTGATCGAATACATAAGGAAATATTTTCGCCTCAAGAGTATTCACAGGATACACTCATCCTCGTGAAGAGGCTCCGTCGTCGGATTTTTATTTTATTAAAATTTATCTTCATAGTTTTTAGCTAATTTATTTTATATATTTTTTTAATTATTTAAATATTGAAAAATTCCATAAAGTACCCTCCAACACTTTGATCGAGTGCTTAAGAAAATTTCCTCACCTCAAGAGTTTTTAAGGAAACACACTCGTTTCCTTAAAGAGGCTCCGTCATCGGATTAATTAAATATTTTATTAAAGGATTTAAGTTAAATTTTATCCTTTATTGTTATTTTTAATGCATAAAACATTGAAATTAAAATTATTCCTCCGAATTTTCCAACGCTTTGGTCAAATTCAGAAGGAACATCTTCATGCCTAAATTTTTTTTTTTGAATATCACACACTTGCGAAATTTTATCGTAGTTGGATTTTCATTTACAATCATTATCCCAGAATATTTACATTTTTTTTTATTTAAGGATTTTTCATTATTATCGTTTTCTTTAATTTTGAGTTAGACTAATTCACTATATTTTTATTTAGTCTTTATAGATTTTAGCGAATTTTTTTTTTACATTCTTCAACGCTTTGATCGAATCTAGAGGATTAAAATTGTTAATTTTTGTTCTAAATTTTCCAACACTTTGCTGAAATTTGGAAAAATCATTTCCTCCTTTTATTTATTTAATTACACATTTTAAGATTATAATTATTTTCGTTTCCGTGAAAATTTTTCTACATCTTTCAACACTTTGATTAAATGTAGAGGATTAGAGTTATTAATTTTTATTCCAAATTTTCCAACACTTTGGTCAAAATTTGGATTAGGCTTTTCATTTCTTCCTTTTATTTATTTAATTATATTTTTCAAAATTATTATCATTTTCTTAGCAATAGCAAATATATTAAAGTTTTTATTATTATTTGCCCTTTTTATGAATATTTTATTTGTTTTTAACCTTCAACAAACTCAAGCAATTATGCACATATAAAAGAAAACTACTATCTATTACATAATAATACATGAGAAATCCCATTTAAGGCATCACTTTCTCGTGAAAGCCAAAAAAAACTTGGAGTAAAATACTATTTTAGCACATGTCAACATCAACTAAAGATGCATGAAAATTAAATAATAAAGAAATGGCACTACATCGTGAAAACCAAACCCAAAAAGAAAAAATCATAGAGTAAACATTACTTTAGCACATGTCATTGTCAACGTCAACTGAATGAAAGTTAAATAATAAAGAAATATTAATTTAAAAGCAATTGAAAACAGAAAGGCATAGAAAAAGCCTCACGATACCAAGTTGTCGATTTTTCTTCTATTCTTCACCGTCTTCTTTGTTTCAGATCTGGCTTCGCCACGCCACACCGCTGCAGTTCGGTTAGTCACCAGTAGCGTCGTCACCTGCTCCACGTGATCTCCTCCCGTCGCAACTGCTTCGCTGGTTCTATCTATTTAGATTAAATCTAAGTTTTTGTGTCTTGAGTTGTTGATTCTCAGATTTTTGAATCTATGTGATTGTGCAAATACTGCTATTTTTTTTGGGTGTTAAAAACACTATCCCTCTCTGTGTGTTCTAGGAAGTGATTTTTGATTGCACACTGAGAGGATTTTTTCACAAGCTCTTTTTCTTTTCTTCCCGTTTTTGTCTCTTATCTCACTGTCTATGTGTTTTTCTCTATATTTCTCTCTGTTTTTTCTGGGTTTTTCTCTGTATTTCCTTCTTCACTGTCTTTTTTTTGCTTTTCTGTGTTTTCCCGTCCTTTAAATAGGTGTTTGATGTTGAAAAAGACAGATAAAATCCCTTAGATCCAGGGATTATAATCCATTTTTGGCAGATGATCTTCGGAAAATCTAGCTCCTATTTAATATTGATGGAAATTGGTTTGAAAATGGTAGCTCTTGCGTGAAGACCATGGCTAAAGCAGACGGTCTGTAAGATTTTTAGGCCATGGTTTTTCTGAAACCGGTGTTCTTCCTTGTTTCTTCCTCTCCTCGAGCAGCTTTCGGTGTGTACTTAGTCAATAAAAACGGAGTAAAATCTAAGAGAATTAATTTGTAGAAGACTTTCAATCTGAATTGCTGGGGATGGCAGAGCGGCTTAGGGTGGCTGTAAGGTTGGCAGTCTCCCATCGACACAGGCGCTGCCATTTTTTTTTTTAATGTTAATCCAACAATCATAAGGGCCAACTAATTTGGGCTCATGAAATTTTGGGCTTTAGCAAAGCCCAAAATTAATAATAACAAATCAAGGAAAAAGGCCCGGTTATTTAAAACAAATTTGGAGTTGAACTCGATAGATAAAATTCGATTTTCACGATACTTGAACTAATTAATCTCAAACACGAGTTTACTCAAAGTCTGTTGTAGACAAATTAATTCAAGCTCACGATTAAGCAAATTTCAATCTCAAATTACTAAGACTGAAAGAGATTCAATCCAAATATATTAACAATTCCGGACAAAATTAGGTGTCTACAGATATTATTAAAATTTTATCAATTTGTAAGCACAATTTAAAAAATTTTAATTATTAAATAGCATATATAAATATTCAACATAAAAAATAAAAGATTAATAAAAAAGAAACCAATAAAACAAAAATTGTACAAGTAATACACTTATTTTTCAAATGTTGTTCATTATTTTATTAATTAATTAACGTTATAATTCTTCAATTAATTGATATCTAAAATTTGACTCCACACGAAGCGGGTGCCAAATACTAGTTTATATAAAGGTGCCCTTCCAATTTCCATGTCAGGAAACTATATACTAGCCGAAGTGAATTATGATGGTAATATGGCTTGCAGGTTAAGGATCTTACTGTCAAATCCCAAGTCCTAGAAGCAAAACTTGAAAGAACATCAAGGAGCTTGAAAGAGGCAACGGCTACAGCACATGAGGAAGCTGAAAAGAATAAGGCTCCAAAGGAAGTAATCAGATCTCTAACAATGCAGGTAAAAATGAAAAAACATATTCCTGGTTGTGCTATTGCATTGGAATATGAGCTTTAGATTGGGCAGAAGCTTATATTTTTATACCTATACATGAACTTGATTGAACTTTTCCTTTTATCTCATCTTGAAAGGCATAGTTTGTTTAAGGTTGGAAGAAATATGGAAAAAAGTACCTGGATTCCGGAGAAACATAGCTGAAAGGATTCCAAAGTACAAGAACTTGTACAGACTGCCTTAGTTATTATAGTAGTATCAGAGAAGTGGCATAAGCGTGCAGGAAGTTGCACATTTGTTACTAATGAAATGCTTAGTCTCGTTAATGTTCTTTATGAACACAACTTACTAGTTTTTTTCCTCTAGAATTGTGGATTGCATTTATGCTACTATTGCCTTTTGATAACCCTCACACTGGAAGCTTTTAATTATTGGCACTTGGCACTATGCATATACACCACTCACACGCTTTCTTTGGAGAGGTTCCAACGAAAAAGTTCATGAGACATGCACTAAGAATAGGAGGAGCAGCTAGGCCTCCAAATATGGTTTTTTTGGACAATTCTACTAATGAACGATAGGTAGACCTTGCACTTGTCACTTCTACTGATGAACTATTCTGACACGTATTTTATGGAGTGACAGGGGATTGCATTCTAATTTACATTCACTTCTTCAGTTAGAAAGTAGTTACCATTATTTTGAAGAAAAAGAAGAACAAATTACATTCAAAATTTCATTGTTTGGTTCCTCAAATAATTGAACACAGCTCAAAACAAGACAAACATGAACACTAGGTACTCAAAATTTTTTGAAAAATAAAGATATGTTTTGAAAAATAAAGGTATATCACTAATAAATTATTCAGTATTTCTTCAATTCATAGTCATCCGGCAAAATATTACAGTGTTACTTTTAAAGGTACTTTCACAGTTTCCTTGCTTGAGGTGCCTTGCTTTCATTTGTCAAAGCTCAATCGTCGTTTCCCTCTTCTGTTTCACCAGAATCGGCAGATCGGCTGATATACTCTTGAGCTTCTTCGAGTGCAGATTCTTTTGCATCAGCAGCGTACAGTATCTTCTTTATAGCTACTGCCATCTGCATTTTTTTCCAATATGCATGTAATCAGAATATGGGATTAAAGAAAATACTTCACTTCTGTAATCGTGACAACCAATACATATCATACAAAAAAATGCAAGCCTATAAGAACAATTATGCCATATTTCTGAGTTTTACCTCAAGATCCTTCAACGTAATGAATCAGGTGAAAAAACAAGGCAATTCATGTACTCTATGTGCAATTGAAGGCCTTACAGATGCATATAATCGTACTGAGAGATAGGAAGCCTCTACTTGGAGGAATAAGAGGGAAAATCTGAGTACGAAAATCGTATTAAAGCCCAAGGTCCCATAAAAAAAGCAGATTTCCTGCTCAGGTATTTCACATCCAAACATCAAAGGTGTGCAAGAGTAACATTGCGGGCATGTTTAAAATAAAAATATATGATACCGCCAATCACCTTGAGGGCAATGGCACCTCTCTTTATGTCCTGGGTTTGAGTACAAGCAACTAAAGTTAGGAAAGATCTACCACTGGGCAGCTAATGGATCAGTTCAAGATGTATGCCTCATTGATTTAAGATGATAATGGGAAATGCATCCATAAAAATTAATGACTACACAGGTATGCATGCATATAAACACTTGAGAAGATGGGAAGGGCTTAACAGGAACTCTTACCGGAAAATTCTCCAGTTCAGGAGTCTGACAAAGTATCTCAATATCCCGCAATTTAGCAAAGTAAAAATCTCTTTCCTTTTCCAAAAGGTCGACAGAGAGCTTCAAATCAGTAACCTGTACAACAGAAACATGAAATCGTATTAAATCACAGCACATGACAAAATCACAGCAGAATATTATTTTCATTGTCCAGGCAGTGAATTACTCAACTTTCCTAACTGCAATATGCATAAAGGACTTGAGAGATGGGGTAAAAACATTCAAGAGACTAAAAATGCTTAGCACAATATTTTCCCACTCTAAAGTAAAACAAAATAAATGCGCAACAGCAAATTTATAGAGTGTGATGCATGTTATGACCAAGCAGTTAAAAAACAGGAAGAATCCAGGTCAGACAGCCATCATAAGCACAAAAAGCATGGAAAAAATAAAAAATAAAAACCTAAAGGAGAGCTCAAATCCTATTACCTCCTTGGACAAAGCCTGGACATCCCCTGAAGTCTTCCCTTGCTTGGAAACTGACACAATAAGTGTCAAACAATGGTGAGAAGAGTTAGTGGTAAGCATGAAACAATCATGAGGAGATTTAAATGCATAAAAAATACAAATTACGATCTTAATGCAAAAGAAAGTGCATTGCACAAGCAGACCAGTGTTTTTATTAATTCCAGCTGTATCTCCAGAGGCAGAGTTATGGAGATTGTTTGTTTGTAGAGAGTTTGAGCTCTTATTAGAACCCTTTGAGTTCTTCTCTTTTCCACCTTTAAGTCTTCTTTCAACAGGATTATAATTCCTTTGATATCACACAAAAGAAATGAAATAATTCAATTATATTGTACTAACATGTCAACAAAAGAGCAGGAGAGAGGAAGGGGGAGAGGAAAAGATTAATATGATGACAGGAAGAATATCTTACTCGTTCATAATTCCACCATTCACAGAATCACAATACCGTTTCAACCACTGTAAGAACTCCAAATTGTCCAAAGGTCTGCCTTTAACAAGTCTATTGACCTCAATATGCTGCATATGGAAATATTATCAATGAAATAATTTGTTATCCAAATAAAAAGGGGCAACCCAGTGCACAAGGCTCCCAATTGTGGGGTCTGAGAAGGGTCGTATGTAAATATTAATTTTTCATGTTAAAAAAAAAAAAAACAAAACTAGCAAATCTAATCATAGGGACATATTCATATGCTAGTTTAACCATGGCAACAAACAACACAAAGGTTGAGATCAATTATTAATTCATATGAAGTTGAAGCTTCACCACCTACAAAAGCATCTATACGTAAGACACCATCCATTGTTATGCCAAATTAAGAATCCCACCAATGGCATCATATATCTTATTCTATTTTCTAGTGTTCAGCCATAATTTTATTTTGGCCTAACCCAAAAAAATGCAACTCACATGTGAGCATATCAAATGAAATGTAATTGAATTTCTAAAATGCTGAAATTAGTTCAACTTTATGCTTAATTAGTTTTTTAGCAGACAATATGCGACCAAATGGGACGAAGCATACTCAAGGTTCTTTTTCTTTTATTCTTTTAGAACATGTGTAGTAAAAGAAAGAACAAAAACTTCATATATTGACATAAAAAGAAAATGATCCGTAAATAGAGATGGAATTACCTTTTCAATTTTCAACTTGTTGAATACTTCTTGTAGAACCTTGTAATTTTGGATCATATCATATTCTGTCTTTGCATCAAAATTCACCTGCAGTCCAATTAAAATCAGGGAAACTATTTAATGACGAAAATTAATTGAGCAAAAGACACAGAAAGATGAAATAAAGACAAATCAGCTAAATCTCACCTTGTGCATTGGGACAGCTCCTGGATAGGTCATATCTATCATCTGACACTGCACAGCACCAGATGCAGCCTGGCAACAAGTAGTTTTAAGTGAAAAAAATAATGAAAGTCAATATTTAAGAGAATAAATTTCAAAAGCATACTGAAATTATATCAGTGAACTACAATGACTGTGCTAGCCATCAACCGGCCATTTTTCAATTCAGCAAAACTTGAAACAAAGGCAAAAAGCTGAATCAAAAGTCCTCACAGGAATAGTGCACATTTCCAATAGAATATATGAAAAGCCAAACAACAATCGCCTATTTCATTAAACCAATCAATCTCTTAGGGCCATCTCAAGCGAAAAACTGCAAAAGCTCCTGACTGCCAAGCATGGCCAATTTAAAGTAAAAAAAACAATACCAGGATAGCACAATGTCCCAATCAACCGGGACAGGGAGGCTGATCACAAGGGATCAAATATTAGAAATTCCGAAATTATCACCCACTTTTGTTCCCAATTTAAATTCCCTGTGTTCCTCAAGTTATCCTAGTTACCATCCCATCTAGCAGAAGGAGAGTGTAAATCACTCGCAATAGACATTACAAAATGGTCCTCAGTCTCAAAATCATCAAAATCTACAAAAGCAAGGATGTCTCTAAAATCATTTCTCTGCTTCTGGTCTATATAAGTGGAATTGCTGGGTGACTCAGTACAGTCCATCCATAATGATAGATTAAAGTCTCAAATCACATGCAGAAATGGGATGGATTAATATATAGGAATAAAAAACCAACACTAAGGTTGAAAAAGTGAAGTAATTAAAGTATACATTTCTCTTTTGAAGGCAAGAAAAGGAGAAAAGCAACATTCTTGAAGCAAATAAAAGTAAGATTAATAAAAATAATTAAATCCAACATCAGAAGACCTTTAACAAAATGCTACCTTTCACCAGTAAAAATTGTCAATATTAAAAATTTACTAAAATGGCCCAGGAGAATCCCTTAAAAAAAGAAACACTTTCTTGTTTCATATAGTTCTTGGTGAAGAAATAATTTTATTTAAAATAAAACCAAAAACCTATTTCAAACCAATCTTTAAAAAAAAAAATCAAATCTAATAAGAACCAACATTACCTACCAAAAGACTAAAAACCCAAACGAAAGAGATTCTACATTTGTATACAAAAATGTAATACAATGCCATAAAATTCACACAAACAAAAAGCGACAATCATTGATAAAAACTAGCATTTCCCATTAAAAAATAATAATTTTGCAAATACTATAATAGATATAACATAAATTACTTCTTCAATACGAGAGAGATTAAGCTGAAGCCGGTTGTTGATCCACGTTAAAATCTCATTCCTTCCAACAAAGTAAGCACTGTCCATCATTCCTATATTCGACGCCATTTTCTCTCTTCTTGTTGTTGTTTTTCTTTTTTATTACAATTTTGCTTTCAACCTCCCAAATTTAAAAAATATCTCAAAGAAAAGAAGAGAAGAAACCCAGAAGAGAAAGAGAGAGAGCAATGTGCTATAGAGAGGAAAGATTAAGGCGTAATACAAGGAAGGGTTTTTGAAAGTGATTTTTAGTTTTGGATTTCGAATTTATTAGAATTTTTTGTTTTAGAACTGAAAAACTGAAAGAAATGGATGGCTGATATCTGAACAAGAAAACCCGAAGCTGAAGAAAGAAATCCAATGCCTCTCTCTCTCTCCGCCTCTGTCTTCCACCGACCTCTTTTTTCTGTGTGAAGGAATTTCTACCTTTTTTTGGTCAATTTTTCTTTATATTTTCTAAAAAAAAATTTATGTCAATTATTTAATTAACCAATTAATTTTTTTAAATTAATTAAATATAATATAAGTAATAAATAGACAAGATAACTAAAAAAACTCTTAAACTTTGTCATCTTCACATCAAAATAAATTTTTAATTTTTAGTTACATCCGAAAAAGCTTTCTTTAAAATGTATCGAAATAAACTTTTAACTTTCAATTTATGCTTAAATAAACTTTGGATTTATATATGATACACTGACAGTATATAGTTTCTATACACTGTCAATGCACCAGAGGTTGACATTTCATCAATAGGCCATTATATGCAAATATAAATAAATTTTTTTAATTTGTCCATAAGGGCTTATTGATGAGGTGTCAACCTCTGATATAATGATAGTGTATAGAAACTATACACTGTCAGTGCATTATATACAAACTCATAAACTTTTAACATAACTCAACATTTTATTTAAAATAAAAATTTATTTAAATACAAACCAAAAATTAAAAATTTACTTAGATGCAAGGTTTACTTAATAAAAATAAAATAATTTAAGAGTCTTCTTTAATATTTTAATATACTAAAAAATCCTTGACTTTTTTTGTTTGTTTGTTTTGCTTGACTTTTTGTTCGTGTTTTTAGAGAACGTTACAACAAAAAAGCTAGGACTTGAAAAACAAGAGGCATACTCTTCTTCTTTTTTTTTTTTTTTTTATCATTTCTCTTCTTCTGTTTTTATTAAAAATCTAGTATAGTTTCATAGATTATTTAAAATTTTCAATTTCAAAATCATTCAAATGTTAACTCTTTTATTACATTCTTATATAAAATATATCAAAATATATGTATTTTGACAAAAATGAAATAAAATCTTACTTAACATTTAATTTTTTTATAACATATCAAATACTTTTATGATAGAAATTTTATTTGATTTTTTAATTTATCCAGAAACCTTTTAATTCAATTTTTAGATTCTAATGGAACACTATTATCTTTTTGGATTATTAAACTATACACTGAAATTTTTTAATTTTATAAGTAGGATAAAAAGACTATCATATATTCTATTTTTTAATTAATTTTTTAAATATTCCTAAAGGATATGTGTCATCTTGTAATTAAATCCAGCTTGTAAAGTTTAAAACTCCATAGTATACAAGATAACAATTTTTTTTAGGATTAATATCCAATACATCGTTTATGAAGTTTTTTACTCCACAAGCGGGATTAAAATAATAATACATGTTATTTAAGATATTAATAAAATAAAAAATAAATAAAATAGGACATGTGTCATCATCTTAACCATATTTATAGAGTTAAAAAGCTCTACGATGATGTATTGAATAATTATCCATTTATTTTATTATTCTTTTCTTTATTTGTATATTATACTTGAAAGTTTCCAAGTTCAAATTTTGAAAAAGAATAAAATATAGGATAATTATCCTAAAATCTATATGGGATTTCTTTTGTTATGTAACTCAAAATACAATAAAATTTATTATATATTATTTTTAAGGAAAACTACTTTATAAATGCATAAAGATAAAATTTTAAAGCTCCTACAATATAACTATTAAAAAACTGACACATATTTTATTAGAATATATCTATTATAATTATTAATAAATAAATTATTCATTAAATCAATATATTATCATCATTTTTACTTAAAAAAATTTAAAATTTCATTGTCCATGCTTATAATATAAATACTTAATTTAATTATTGACTAAAAGATAGTTTTTCTTTTTATAAGCAAAAAAGGTAATTTTCCTCTTGTTGGAGAAATGTTAGATTCCCCAAGAAGTGAGGGTAGCAGTGTGTTTGTAGTACAAGACATGAGCGTGATGGTAGCCCAAGATTGGTTGGCTTGCATTAGTCCGCATTTGAAAAAACATTGGATAAGGACAGCAACTTAGATGAGATTGGGATCTAATAACACTATAAGATGTTCTTGCATGCCCATCCCCATGGCCATGGGCTCAATTTCATCATATTATTATTTGTTAAATCTTACTCTTTTTTTTTTGAACATGTTTTTTTTTTGTTCAGATTTTGGGTACCTGTTAAATCATGCTTTTTTCTAATCAAAGAAGGGTCCATTTTCTTAGTCGCTCTATGTTTCTTATCATCCATGGACCATTCTAATGAGTTCATAAAATGAATAACTCCAAAATCTTACTCCGGCATGCATCGCACGTTTTCTAACTATTTATAATTGATTTTATTTCAGCATTGTAATTTATTCATCATCATTGTTTTTATTTTTATAACTCTTACTCTATTATTGTTGTGTCGAAAACTTAGTTGTGAATCCAAAATTAAATTTTAAAAGATCATGACTGCAAATAAAACAATATACAAAATCATATATTTATGATAAGATTTATTCATTTATATTTGTTCTTTTCTATTTTTTTGATTGACAGGGAGGGAGAGAGAAGTAAGAGAGGAGAAAGAGCGGAGGCTTTGCATGTACTATAATTGTTCCAAATGTTTTGAGGTGTGTGTAGTTTATGTTAATGTATTCCTAAATTAATATTATTGCACTTTTTAATGCACTAAAACTTGTGTCTAAGCAAATGGATTTAATCACCGGACACACAATTATATTAATGTTAGTTTCCGTAATCAACAACTAATTCAACTCTATTTGAGTTCATATTTAATGTCATACTAATTCAATCGATTAAGATGCAAATAATATAGTTTAAAGGCAAAATAGCCAAATAAGCCCTCGACCTTGAGCCCAAAATAGAATTAAACCCTCAACCTTTTATTTCGTGAAAATCAGTCCATAAACTTTTATTTCAGTGGAAATAAACCCTTAACCTTCTAAATTATACAATTAAGTCCAAATCTGTTAAATGATACTAACTGCCGTTAGTATAATAGTATTGCACACATGGCATGCCACGTGGCAGCCAAGTAAGCTATCTACGTCAGCTTTCACTAACAGTAGTTAGTGTCATTTAACATATTTGGACTTAATTGCATAATTTTAGAAGGTTAAAGGTTTATTTCCACTGAAATAAAAGTTTATGGACTGATTGCCACGAAATAAAACGTTGAGGGCTTAATTCCATTTTGGGCTCAAGGTCAAGGGCTTATTTAGCTATTATTCTTAGTTTAAATATAGGATAGCAATCGTACTAGGGAAAATATACTATTTTTTATAAAATAATAAAATAAAATAAAAAGGTAGGAGTCAAACTGTATATAATACCTATATATTATTTTGGGTTTGCAATGTCATCTTATATATGTGAAATTGATTTCCTAATTTTATGACATATGGCATTACATGCGTAAAATTGATTGGTTGTGACTTTTCGACTTTATGGATCATGTGCCAACAAATAAAAATTTAATATGAAAAAAAAAAACTGAATTTTTTTAGTAGTACATTTTCATTAGAAGTTATAATCACAATTAAATTGATCCATGATTGTTAAATTGAAAAAAAAAAAGATATGATCGGATATTTGAGAGTTTACAAACAGGATAAAAAGGAAAGGTTGAGGATGGAGAGAGTTTAGATATTTAGAATTGGTAGATGCATTGGGAAGAGTATTTTTGTTTTTTTCTTTTATAAAGGAAATATTTGATAATTAAGCATGAGTATGATTGTTTAAATTCGAATCCAAATTTTACGATATGTCACAACTTTTTATTGATCATTCAGTCAAGAAGTTGTTAAAAGTAGACTTAATACTCAAATATATCCTCCACGTTTGTCACAAAATGGAATTAAGTCCTCAACATTCAATTGCATGAAAATTAGTCCTCAATGTTTCAAAATAATAGAATTAAGGACATTTCCGTTAACTCCTTCTAATGCCGTTAAGTTTTACTAGTGTGCAATAGTAACTGAAATCAAAGAATTTAACGGAAATATCCTTAATTCTATTATTTTGAAACATTTAGGACTAATTTTTATGTAATTGAACGTTGAGGACTTAATTCCATTTTGTGGCAAACATAGATGACATATTTGGGTATTAAGCCTTAAAAGTATTTAAATTGATAAATGAAAAGACTTCACATGATCAACATTATAAAGTGTAAGAAATTCTCTCATATTAGAATTGATAAATGGAGTTCCATTATCTGAGAGAATTCTTTTGGGTTTTCCAAAGCAACAAATGATAGTCTCCTTGATAAAGTTTGCCACTACTGGTCTTATTACATTCTTCAAGGGGATAGCTTCTACCTATTTTGTGAAACACTCCCTTGTTGCTAGAATACATGTGTAGCCTTTGGATGGTGGACTTATAGGATCAATTAAATCAAAATCCCAAGTATTAAAAGGCCATAAAGTTGTGATGCTATGTAATCCATTGTTGGAGCATGTATAGCACTTACATGAACTTGGCACACTTGGCACGGACACCACTTCTTCGCATAATTAGTAGCATTTGCTTCCATGGTAGGCCAATAATATCTAATATTCAAGAGCTTTTAATAGGGCTTTCTACCTTTCTCTCTCTCATGTTCTTCACTACTTCCACTATGTATCTTTTCCAACAAGGGATTCATATTAGTTGAATAAATGCATTTCAATTATTTTCCTGCAAATAAGACTCGGGATAGATTATCTCCATTCATGAAAAACCTCGAACTCTTTTTTCCAGCTATCTTGCTTAATGATAATTGGTTGAAAGAACATTTTTCAGATAGTCAATATAGGGTCTATGCCAATCATCAGCATTTTCAATACAATCGCTTTTTTTTCTTTGACATTTAGAGGTTCAAAATACTTACTACAGGATTTTGAGTTGCAAAGCATCCTTAGGCATGGTTATCCAAAAGTACCCAGCTTTTAGAAGTAAACAATGTAATAGAGGTCCTTATTCACCTCACTATTGGTTATGCGCTACTTTCAATCTTTCTTAGGCTTCATGCTTGGAAGCACATCTTGCCAATACTTTGTTAGCACTTTTGTAGTATAAAACTCAATGGATTAAGAGAAAGTATTTCCAATCCAAAATTATAGTAGAAATAGGCTTGACCAAATGATCAATGATATGTGAATGCCAAACTTCATCTTCTTCACAGTTAGGAGTTTGAAGTAAATCATTAGATTAACACGATAAAGTTCTTCTAACAACTAACATAGTAATGCACTCATGCTCTTTTGGAATATAAATTTTGGAGGTTAAAGTAGCAAGTGCATCAGCATACCTATTTGTAGATTTTCGATTGTGCTCACATCTTATATTCTAAAATTTCTTCCATAGAGCTTGAACAAGTGTTCTGTAAGAAGTTAACATCTGTTCTTTCAAAGAAAATTCACCATTAGCTTGTTCAATTAGAAGATCAAAGAGAATTTGAGAGAGCCTGTCAAATAGCTTAACTGACAACACTCATTCTTCAAGGTATTTCCTGGTCTTTTTCTCTGTTGTCTCTTAGCATATCCTATTTTATAGTTTGCAATGTTTCCTCTTTGCAATAAAGAACTCCTTTACAATAGTCTTTGTGTTTTCTTGGAAGAATAAATGCATATCTTTCTTAGTCATAAATGTGCATTTCATATCCAAGGTATTGATACTCTTGCTAGAGGTATCGATACCCATGTTTTGAATTGACTATGCATCAGATATGTATTGATACTCATATTGTTATCATCAAATAGAAGTAAAATGCTTTGTTCTAGTCTCGATACCTAATGATTACCGTATCAATACACAAAGAATGTATGATTGGACAGTTATTTGCAAGAATGGAGGCCACTGTCAATGTACTATTTAGTATGTGAATGAGTAGTTTTATACTCACTTATCTTACATTTCTCATTTAGAGGAATTAGAGGCCCACTTTGATTGTCCTTATACATCTTGGGCGCTAGGGCCTTAAGTTTTAAGGCTTAATGGGCTTCCGTCGAGATTCAATTATTGTGGGTAGTTAACAAGTAGTTTATTTTAGGCTGAATTCTCAATTCTGGATTTAACGTTTTCGAGAATTATCAATTCAGGACATAAACTTTTTTTTTCTCAATTCAGGATAAAACGTTTTCGATTTCGTTCAATGTAAGATTTTTGAACGTGTGTGAGTTACTCTCTCCGTTAAAGAGAGTCGGTGACGATAAAATGACAATTGTGCCACGTGTTGGACTAATATGTTGTCACGTATCCATGTATTTTTACTTATTAAAAGAAAAATAAGCATAAGTATACTGCCACATGTCCTAATAACAACATGCCATATGTCCCACTAACACGCTGCCACGTGTCAATTGTGCCACGTGTCGGATTAATATGCTGCTACGTGTCCACGTATTTTTTACTTATTAAAAGAAAAATAAGCATAAGTATACTGTCGTAACGATTTTCGTCCGGGGACTCGATCGCTAGACGATTATGAAAAAAACACAAAGAGGAGTCGCCACCAATCTTTTTTGACTAGGTGTGATTGGCCACCTAAAATTATTTATCTTTTCAATAAAATCTTAAAATTAATTAAGTTTTATCAAAAAAATAATTTTTGGTCTGCGAAAACAAAGTTTGGGTTCGGGAGTTCGGTTATGTGTGGGGAAGGATTAGCACCCCCACAACGCCCGTTAAAAAACGGTACCACTTAATCATGTCTTATCTTTCAATCTTAATAAAATGATCTTAATTAAACATTTAAAAAGAACTCCATTTATTTGAAACCATTTTTATTATTTGTTTTATTTTGGAATATTTAAGTTTTATTTTTTTTATTTAAAATAAGTGAAAATCTTTTGTATTGAAAATTATTCCAAAGTACCCCAATACTTTTGGTAGCATTTCGGATAATTTCCTCACCTAGAGATTTCTTAAGAATCGCTACTTGCGATTTCCATAGAATCTCATCCTCAGGAGATTCACACTTATTTTGAAATTTCATGGATGCAAACGATGCAATCAAAATATAGATGATGCACATGAGAAATCCATTATTTCATTTTATTATTTTTTAATTCATTTATACTTATATTGTTATTTTGTAATTTATTTATATTTATAAAATCTTGTTTTTATTGAAAAATCATACTAAATATTCCAATACGCTGGTAATATTTAGCATATTTCTCTCACCTAGAGATCAGTTAGGAATCACTACTTGTGAATTCCGTAACATCTCATCATCGGAATATTATTTATATCTTATTTATTTTTAATTTGTTTTACTCTTTATTTTGAAGTCTTGTTTATTTGTTTGTTTAAATTTTTTGTTTATTTATTATTTTTAGTGTTAGTTTATTTCTTATAGGTTGATTATATTAGAAATCTTAATATCGAACTAAAATTATTTGAATACCCCAATACGCTGGTAATATTCAAATATTTTATTTCGACCCTAAGGATAATCAAAGAATCACTACTTGTGATTTCTATAAAATCCTATCATCGAGGATCTTTTTATATTTTAATACTTACATTTGCATTTATCGATGTATTTAGATTTATTTATTTTTATTCCTAAATTTTTATCTGTTTAAAAGTTTCTTATTTCTATTCACTTACTATTTTCTCATATTTAGTTATTCCTTATTTTATTATTTTTTTATTACCATTTTTATATTTAATTTTTTTTTACTAAGAAATCTTATTAATATTTTTTATATCGGAACAAAATCATTTAAATGTCCCAATACGCTGGTGACATTAAAGATTTTATTTCGATCCTAAGGATTGTCAAAGAATCACTACTTGCGATTTCTAAGAAATCCTATCATCGGAAATCAAATTTATGTTTTATTATTTATGTTGGCTCTTATAGGCGATACCGAGAGGGGGGGTGAATCGGTTTTTTAACTAACTATAAGCTCGTTTTTCGGTTTCTCTAAATTCTCTAGCCTATATTAATAATTTCTAAGTTCTCTAGGCTAGGCAAGCATGCAATCCAAGTTTAATGCAATAAACACAATATAATTGCAATTAATTAAAGAGAGTAGGGAAAGAGAGATTTACACAATCGATTTATAGAGGTTCGGCAACCTTGCCTACGTCCTCTACCTTGAGACGCTCCCAAGGATTTTCTCCAAATCCACTATCTTGAATTTGTGATTACAATCCCTCTTTTCAAGGCTCAAGAGTAACCTCCCTCTTTTTCTAGGCTCAAGAGAAACCTCTCTTTTTTTCTTAGGCTAAAGAGTAACCTCCCTCTTTTTCAAGGCTTAAGAGAAACCTCCCCTTTTTACAAGGATTGAATTGGTTTTACAAATGAGTAATCAAAGAGAGCCTCTAGATAGGCAAGTGATTACAGAAATTAAGCACAAGGAAAAAGCCTATACAAGATTTGTGCTAAGCACTACAAGGAATAAGAGAATGATAGATGATGGAAACTTTGTAGCTCTTGATTTGTTGTTTGAGGCTTGTAGATTTGAGGAATATGAGATTTGAAGTTGCTGAGTGGTTCCTCTTCCTTCCTTTAGCTTCTAAGCCTCTATTTATAGTCCCTTGGATGGTTTGTGAACGTTGGTTGGAGCCAAAACAGAAACTAGCCGTTGTATCTCACAGAAACTAGCC
This sequence comes from Heritiera littoralis, assembly GCA_031772115.1. NCBI lineage: Eukaryota > Viridiplantae > Streptophyta > Magnoliopsida > Malvales > Malvaceae > Heritiera > Heritiera littoralis. The sequence continues at coordinate 160,620 of JAPDPK010000171.1, read as the reverse complement.
GTTGGGCCCTTTCTGGCATAAAGGGATCGATCCTTTTACCAAAGGGATCGATCCTTTTACCAAAGGGATCGATCCTTTTCTTCAATCTTGCCTTCCGGGGCAATCTACCAAAAAGGGATCGATCCCTTTCCTTATGGGATCGATCCCATTCTTCCAGAATGGGTTTTTCCTGCACTTTTGGGTTAGAAATGATGTGGTCTTTGATCCTAATTCAACCCAAAACATATTGGCACTTTTGTGGGAGTTTTTCTTGACTTTCTTTGATGAAAACATTGTCCAAAAATTCATTAAGTGATTTTCTAAAATATTCAAAACATTTACAAAGTATTAAGACCAATAAGAGTATGCATCATTAAATCATGGTCTTAATGTTTGATATGATCACTTGAAATGTATTGAGAAAATCATGTGTGATAAGGCAAATTTACAATATGAATTAAAGCATTAAAGCTTACTTAAGTTTTTGTCATTTCAAAATATGTATGGCAATTTAAAGCTAACAATTTATTTTTATTTATTTATCCATTTGTTTTTATTTTTATTATATAAGAAGTTTTAATATTGAAATAAATTACTTAAATATTCCAATACGCTGGTAATATTTAAGTATTTATTTCAACCCTAAGGATTACCAAAGAATCACTACTTGTGATTTCTAAGAAATCCCATCATTGAACCAAACTTTTTTATATTTTTCTTAAGACAGTGAAAATTTACAAATTTATTTATGAATTTAATTTTGTAAATCTATTTTATGAGTTGAATAATCATAAATTACATTTATTTAATCTTGCTTTTCAATATACAATAGATAACTGAAAAAAAACATTCCTCTACTATCAGGCAAGGCATAAAAGATTTTGTGATTCTTACAAAGAAATAAATGGCATACAGGCTACGACAATGACTTTTAAATCAAGGAAATAATATAAATTAATAAATCCACTAAGTGAGGCAATAAGATCTGTGAATCAAAGAAATAATAATCACATAAATCAATAAACAAGTGGGTGAGAATATAGTAGACCTGTAAACGAATCACGGGCCCCTTCTTTGCCAAAAACCCTGCACTACAGAAATGAGGCGCCAAAGGATCTGGTAGCAAGAACGCAGGACAGCGCAGCAGTGGTAGCAACTGACGAACCGATAGCAAGCTCAGGCAATAGAGGTGCGATGAAAAACAGCAGAAGGCAAAGCAAGGACAACGAAAGAGCAGCAACAGTAGGTTGTTTCAATCGGCAAGAGCAGGGTGGTTTCGGCACGAGGCTGATGCAGTGGTTCCACGAAGCTAGGCGTGGGATAACAACAGGAACGGAGCGGTACGAAGCTTGTTGGGCGATGAAGATTGATTTCACGCGGAGGCAATGATCGTGGAAGGTGCAATTCTGGGCAGTGACGTGGTTCAGAGTGGACTGGAGGAGATGCAAGGTGATACTGCCTCGGTAAAGATGAAGCTTCAGCAGCGAGAAAACTAGGGTGGGAGCAGCAGCTTCGATGATGGCTTGGTGATGATGTGCGCAGCAGTTGGGCAGTGATTGATGAACCAAAGTAGAGGAACGACGGCTTCAACAGCAGGAGCAGGATGGCTCGGGCTCTTTTAGACTGCGAGCATACAAAGGTTGTTAGCTGTGCAGGAACGTCAGACCAGCCAGGGCACAGCAGGAGGTCACGTAGCAAGGAGCTTGTTGTTGTAGTTAGAACGTGGGCAAAGGATGACAAAAAAAAATGATGATCACGTGGGCAGCAGAGTTGAAGAAGATGATGAACAGTGGCTGCGTGTGTCCCTCTCTAAGGTTTTCTAGGGTTTTCTCTCTAAGGTTTTTTCTAGGGTTTTCCTCCCCCCTTAAACCTAGCAGGCTCTCTCCTTTTAAAACCCAAAAATCCCTCCTCCTCAAATCGTGTAAGCCTCCTCTATTTATGTTTTTTTTTGTCTTTTTTTTTTCATTTTTTTTAGAAAGAAAATTCTAATTTTAATGTATTGACCCCAAAATTATGGGATCCTTATTTTGTCATTTATTTCTTGTTTGATCTTTTTTAACTTATTTTTTTTATTATTTTTGGGCAATGAATTTTCATATTTCCTTCCTTTTGCTAATTTATTCATTGATTTAATGGCTGATTATTTTTTCTTTTTAAGCAACAAATTTCTTTTATTTTTGGCAACAATATCAACTTTAGTCAACTCTTGAAGGTGTGAATTTTGCATGTGCTTCACATGAGATTTGACCAAAATTGACTTGTTTTTTTATCATTATTTATTTTTTTTATTTTTTATTTTTTATTTTTTTGATTTTTTTTTAAATTTAAAAATTGTTCGGACAAAATTAGGTATCTACATATACTACCACGTGTCCCAATAACATGCTGCCACGTGTCCACTACTGCCACGTGTCCCACTAACACACTGCCACGTGTCAATTGTGCCACGTGTCGGACTAATATGCTACCACGTGTCCACATATTTTTTACCTATTGAAAGAAAATTAAGTTTAATTATACTGCCACGTGTCTCAATAATATATTGCCACGTGTCCACCACTGTCACGTGTCAATTGTGCCACGTGTCGAACTTATATGCTGTCACGTGTCCACGTATTTTTTACCTATTAAAAGAAAATTAAATATAATTATACTGCCACGTGTCCCACTAACATGTTGCCACGTGTCAAATGCATCACGTGTGTCAGTAAAATGTTGCCACATGTCTTTTATTAAACGCCGTTATTATTTTAACGGTGCGTGTAGCTCAATTTCGTTGAAAAATCCTACATTGAGCGAAATCGAAAACGTTTTATCCTGAATTGAGCAAAATAAAAGTTTATGTCCTGAATTGATAATTCTCGAAAAAATTAAATTCTGAATTGAGCATTCAGACTTTATTTTAATTTGGTCGAAGTTCAAGCCAACATCAACTCCTATTAAAGAAGTATAGTAGTTTATTTTAATTTGATCAAAGTTCAATCCAGCATCAGCACCTATTGGAGTGACAAAGGCAGCATAAATAGGACCTTCAGATCGGTTGCTTCTGTTTCTATTAGAAATTCCTAGATTTTTCACTGAACTGTATCAATTTTATCTTTGCCAATCATTAATACGAACTAGAATTTTCATTTCAAGTTTCTTGTAAGGCTTCAAAGTTCAGCACCCCGATAAGACGCTTTTAGAAGAGTTAACCAAATCCCACATCACTAACTCTCAAGAGATGTGTATTATTTATATGGAGCGTCAGCCGTCACTTAGTTAGCCGAGCTTTGTTGCGTATGCTTGTAACCCGAGTGGGGGCTCTAAGGTGATGGAACAGTGGTTCTACTCACGTAGTCGGGTCCATTGTGGCTTATCTTTGGCCTGCCCGTTCCAAGCCAATGATTCTGAGCTTGAAAATGCATGGAGCCAATGATTGAGCCACGGGACTTGAGCGAAGGCTCTGGGTCTCGCGTCTCCTAGAGTGGAAGGCACTGCGTGAGGCTGGATTCACAGAGCCAGCGAGAACTTCCCACCCTTGGCAGTGGAAGGACAACAGGCCGGCGTCACTTGGGATTCAACGTGGCTCCTTGGGTTGATCCTATCAGAACCATCACCTTTTTTTAGCCTTCTGAGCTTGAAAATGCATGGAAAAACAAGAAATGCAAAAAAGATGCTCCGGAAGAAGTAATCTTGCATCATATTGAACTAGTGGCCAAAAGCGTGTCCATTGAAATCTGTTGTTTTAATCCAAGGAAATCCAGTAGTAGTTAGGTCACTTACTGGAATAACTTAAAACACTGATTTTGTTGAATGAGATGGAATATTTTACCATTTATTGGCAAGTTTGCTTGTTAATTCTTGTTCTAGTTTACAAACGTTTCCCATTAACTCTTCAGAGCGTGAATTTCCATAGCAAATAAAGCAGATACTGTTGCTTAAGCACTTCAACTTTACAGAGCTTGGGTCTGGAAATTCAATTTAGGAAAATTTTTGTGTGAATTTACCGGTCACTGCTATATAACCAATTGTTCATCTTTTCAAATATAATATTAAAACTACTATTACTATTTCTGATCCCGAACCATAAACCAGTAAATTTTAGGCCATCTGGAGTTAGAATATTCCTTTAAGTGGCTAGCTTCTGGCCAGAACAGGCAATTTCAGAGTACTGGAATACTTGCTAGATTATTGGAGGGCTTTATAGAGTTCTGCCTTCTGAATCTTCATTCCAGCAGTTAGTTTTTGACAGGTTGTATCTGTTTGAAGTGAATTGAGGATGTTTTTGAGAATTCACCAATCCTCCACCTCTGCTCTCATACTTGTAAACTTAGCAATCTTCTGCTTTCTTAATTCTTTGAAAATGGTGATCTAAGTATTTCAGATTGCATATTATTCAGATTACTACTGCTGAAAGACCCTTGGACCACTTATTTCCCAAGTACTAGAAAGACAATACAAAGAGATCAGCAAAGTCAAACTGAAGGAATCCCCCCTTCACATCCATTATGTGTGTCATTTTGAGAATTAACATAAAAAATGGCAGACAACATGACATCAAGAACATGGGAGAAGTCCGGGTGAATAATAGTATTTGCTTACTTTGCTCTGTTGCAGTATGAAATCTGGAATATTTTTAACGTTAGAGAGGAACATTTAGAAAAGACGAAAAAATGGTGGTTGCATTGTGTCTAATTTGTTGAGCTTTGGCAGCATCTTATAACTCTCCAAACTTTGCAATTGAATCTATGTTTTAATATTCATTGTTTATTCTTCCAAGAGTTTATTGGTATTACTGCTGTTTTGTGGATACAATAAGTGTTATGGCTTTAAGGGATAATCTCCCACAAACCTCTCAAAGCTATGTTTTCAAGTGAAAAGGGTCCCCAAGACCGAAGCCTTTTTTTGTTTAATAAAGACAAACAAGGAAGAAATGAGATGAGACAGTACAATAATGAAACATGGAAATATTTACATTTGATATACATATTTTATAGTCTGACTGCTCTCCGAGTCCCAATGAAACTTGGCTATAATTAGGGAACAATGAAACATGACAATATGGACGGGAGAAAAAACACAATACTTTTGTCTCTTGGTGGAACCTCAGACAAACTGAGGAAGAGACAGGATAGATTACTTGGGGCTTTACTGCTGCAGCAAATTTCTAAGAATCTCTGCATCAACACTAGTTATGTCCATGGAACCTAGACAATGAGATAGTCTTTCGCTCAAATCATCTACCTCTTTCTGTAATCCTCTGATGTAACTGCATGTTTCGTTCAGAACTTTTGTTGCTGATGCCTACAAAAACAAAATCATAGAAACAATGGTTAGTCTTGGCCCCTTAAAATCTTCCTAAGCATAATACAGACAAAAAAATTCACACTCAAGTTCCCACAGCACAACTTTATTCTCTTCATCAGGATTTATCTTCATCAATGTTGAAACTTGGAAGGGTGTTTTGGAAGAGCATCAAAACATTATATATGTTGTTATTATTATCATTGCAATTCGGTCCAACAGGTTCTCCGCATAATCATTGCCATAAATTCCGAGATAAGATCAGAATATTCTCATGACAAAGAGCCTAGCTAAGATTTTCAGCTACTTCAGCATTGTCAATGACAATATGACAAAAGTAACGTAAACAAGTTAACAGTACTGTTGAATAGGTTCCTTAAACATTGGCACCATGCTTTAAGAAAGTGAAGATAGAAAGGAGAATAAAGAGAAAAAAGATAGACAGACAGAGAGAGAGAGAGATGTAGGCTCTACCCTGCCATTGCGGCCTTGATTCTGCTGTTGCAGCAGTGTTTGTAGTTTTAAGATGAGAGCATTGAGCTCATCATCAGTGATTTTGTTTGAAGCTCTTGATACTTGGCTAGACATGAAGAAACCTAGCTTCTTGCTTTGTTTTAACACCCTCTAATTTCTAATATGGTGGGGAAGTATGAAATTGGAGGGCACAGGCAGGTTGAGCTTATAAAGAGACTTTGAGGATGGGGATTGCGCAACAAGGGAGTTGATAAAATCATATCTAAAACATAAACATTGTTGATTTACATAGCATATACTCAATCACAATTTGTCACATGTTTCTGCATTGCATTGGCCCACAACAATTTAGGTCCTATTAAGTCTGCCAAAATGGCCATGGTTTTGGTAGTGCAAAACTTTAGCAAATTTTAAATGACACAAATCTGTCAGAAATTTAGTTTTTGAAATTTAGAGTATATGTATACAAAGCGATCTATTTATAATAATGTAAAATTAATTTAATTTTATATTATTTCACAAAATTTTATACTACTTATATTTTTTGATTCGATCGTGAAATTTTATGTTTTATTTACATAAACTATGCTTATTTGTCACTTTTCGTAAATTATTTTGTAATTACAAACAAGTGAAGAAGCACAAAATGCACAACAATAATAATAGTAATATATTACTCAATAATAATAATAATAATAATAATAATAATAATAATATAATATATGTTCCTTGGATGTAACTAATTAACGGAGATTTAAAGATTTTTGAATTTATATAAAGTACAGATGCTTACACCTTACCAAATTTTTGCCCTTGTCTCTTGTACGTTTAATGGAGACACAGCCTTTACTGTTCGTTTCTTGCATTTGCCTCTCTGGTCTCTACTGTAGAAAGGTTTTTTTTTTTTAAATTCTATTGTAGTGGATTAAAATAACAATAAAATTTTTAAATAATTCTATTTTTGTAAGTAAATCTCTACAACTAAATTTTTATTTTTTTTAATTTGTACTCAAATAAATTCTTATTTCAAAAAAAATTTTAATTTATGTTATGAGCTTATTTAAATACAAATTTAATGATAAAGAATCATTCAAATGTAAATTAAAAGTTAAGCATTTATTTGAATGTAACAAGAATATAAAAGTTTCATGTACCAAAAAATAGAATATAAAAGTTTCTATTTAGGCTTAATAGCCAAATAGACCCTCAACCTTTAATATAAAATGGAATTAAGCTCTCAACATTTTATCGTGTAGAAATCAGTCTATAAACTTTTATTTCATTGTAAATAAACTCTCAACCTTTTAAAATTATGCAATTAAGTATAAATCTGTTAAATGACACTAACTTCCGTTAGTATTGCACACGTGACATGCCACATGGCAGCCAACTAAGCTATCTACGTCAGCTTTCAACTTAGATGTCCAAATAGCAATTAGTGTCATTTAACAGATTTGAACTTAATTGCATAATTTTAAAAGGTTTAGGATTTATTTACAATGAAATAAAAGTTTATGGACTGATTTTAACGCAATAAAACGTTGATGGCTTAATTCTATTTTATACTAAATGTTGAGGGTTTATTTCACTGTTAAGCTTTTCTATTTATACAAAAATTTATTTTGTTATTTTAACCATGGTGAAACTTGTGCTTTGGTAAAATCCCATATTTGCATGTCGGCCCATCAAATCTAACGTAGATTTGGTAGGATCTTTATAACTGTTAAGCGATGGAAAAGCTTGCCTCTGCATAGACTGACAGACATGGAGTCAAGATGGATCCATGCATTCACACTCGGCCTCAAGCCCTCAACCCAATGCTTTTCTTCTTTATGAGGCCGAATTGGGTACATGTTAAAAGTTAAGGGTAATTTACAATGCAAAAGAGTTGTCCTCCAAGAACACTACACCAAGGTGTTTGTGAAAAGGATCCATTCATTTGTTAGCTAGAGGTAAGTTCGATCAAACGTCAACCTTTTCTTTGTTTCTTTCAGCATATAATTCAGGCAGTAGTGTACTAACAACTTACAAAGCCTACAAGTAAGCCCCAATCTACATAAACAGTGCCTCTTCCACCATTTTTCTAGGCAGTTGTTGTGCATTTATTCTACTCCATATGGCTAGTTCGGGCCCTCACTACATAGATATATATTTTGCAAAATGTATCTAATTAACTCAAGGAAATTTCTAAACACACCCTATATTGTGCTAGGTGCACCCTAAGTAAAATTATTTTTTTCTTCTAAAACTAACCATTGATAATATGACCATTATACCCTAAACACACCATAAGTAGACACTCGTGGCAACATGCCATGGACAATATGACCATTATACCCTAAACATACCCTAAACACACCCTAAGTAGACACTCGCGACACCATGTTGCCGCGAATCAATAAGCACTCGCGGCTAGACCTGGTAATTCGTATTTATAATTCATTTTTGTGTCATGTAAAATCGTGTTTATGTCGTGTAAAACACGAAAATTTCATGTCAAAATTTGTGTTGATACAGAAAACATAAAATCTTATTTTAGCCTATTTTTAGCTTTTGCAATATTGATATACAATTTTTACTTAATTTTAATTCATCTCATCTCGTGTCTTATATTTGTATCGTTTTCGTGTGTGTATTCGTGTCGTGTCTAAGATTGTCAGGTTAAGGTGCCGCGAGATGCTCCACAATCGCGACACTAGGGTGCTGCAATTAGCCAGCATGTGCGGCACTAAGGTGCTGCGCATTGCAATGCTCGCGGCATGTTCATTGCCGCAAGCTGCACTTCGACTAAAATCTCCAAAAATGCTCTGAAGAGTTCGTTTAAATGAAAAATAATGAACATTTAACATCTATAATTGAATATAGAAGCCATACATATCTTATTAACTTCAAATACTCAAGGATTTGAAGAGGATTTGAAGGAATGAGGGTTTGGGAAAAATAAAGAGATGTGGGATTTGGGTGTGCCATGGGTAAGGGGGTTAAAATGGGATTAGAATTTTCAGATTTAAGGTGTGGGTAGCATAAAAGTGAAGAGAAATGGGAAAAATAGGGTGAGTCTAGCAAATAGGATGTGTCTAGCTAAAGTTTGGGTGTGTTTAGTTGCTCTCTTAACTCAATTGGATCAACAGGTAAGGCTTAGTTAAGTGGTTGTTATTTCTTTTTAAAAAAGATTAGATCTAAGTTTTGAATTTTTTCTCTTCTTGTGCCTTCTTATGAATAAAAAAAAATTAACTCAATTGGATCCATGGCAAGAAATGCATGTGAGGGGAGCAAAATTTCATGTGAGGAATTTATACAGTAAGATCTTACTGTAAAATTTCCTTTTGATGTTATCATGACTAAATTTAAGAAAACTCACATATGACACGATTTATTATTATCGATACAATTTAAGGTTTTTTATAAAATGACTAAAAAATATTTTAAAATTTCATTTGAATTTAATTTTTTATCAAAGAATATTAAAAATGCACTTTTAACATCAATTTTATACATTTAAAATTTTATTTTTAAGCCAATGAGGCCTTGGCTTGATGACAAGAAGAGGCTTTGAGACTTTAAGGTCTTAAGTTCGAGTCTCACTAAATGTGAAATTTATTTAGTTTGTTATTGTTTGGTTAGTTTGTTAAATATTGTTATTGTATTTATCAGTTCATCAAGTTACCTGTTAATCGAAATAATATCTGATTATGATTGTAACTTTGAATAAGATATACCTTTAAAAAAATTTATTTTTAAAATATTTTTTCTCAAAAATTAAATTCAAATTAATGAAAAAAACTGTTTTTTATCAACCAGATTAAATAAATCTATCACATTTATTTTTGGTTGACAACGGGTAGCCGCCAATGGATACAATTTAGGGCCAATAGGCAAATTGGAAAAGGAAAACTGAAAAAAGGGCAATAATAATTTTGGTGTTTAGAAGAGGTTTTGTCTTCACTTACGACCCCATAATCAGGCCCTAAATTTCCGGTTGCCAACCGTACTGCTTCAATTAATTGATTTGTCTTCTCTACCCCATTCATTTTCTGACAGGAATCCATGGAAAGGCACTGTCATTATCTTTGGACCCCTGCCCTGCCCCAAGTTCAGACTACTATTTCTCTACAGAAGTTTTGAGCAAAGATTGCGACAGTTAGTTAAGTGTTTTGGCGGTTTAACTGTAAAACAAGTCTGCTGTTAAAATTAGAAAGAAAACCTAAAAAGAATGTGCGTTTATAGAGGTGGTAAAAGCTAGTCTGAGTTTCAAAATCTGTCCAAATTCGCTCAAAACCAAACTTAGATCAATCTGAATTGGTTAAAAAAATTAAATATCTTAAATCAAAAAAATCTAAAATCGAAAAAGTTCGAATTGAAAAAATTCAAAACCAAAAAAAGCCAAAAACCAAAAAAACTCGAACTTGATATAACTGGAATATGATATGATCCGAAACAGAGACTGATCCGATCAAAACTAGTAAAAAATCAAATTTATAACTCAAAAAAACTCGAATTATAATTATATAATTATTATTTTTAAAAAATAAATAATTAATACACTCTTTAATTACAAAGTTTAAAATTTTGAAAACAATTATTTTTATATACAATTATATAAATTATGAATTACCAGCAAAATAAATATTGAATTTTTTTAATTCAATTATTAAATAAAATTAATTTAAAACACCAGAATATATGATATAAAATAATCCTTAATATTATACTTATTGTATTTATAATAATAAATATATTATTAATTTAACATTTGATTTTGTTATAAAAATTATTTTAACATTTTATTATTTTTATTTTATAATAAAATTTTAATTTTAATACAATAATAAATCAAATATATAAAAAACATTATATAATTTCAATATTTGTTTGAAACTTTAAATTTGATATTTTGTGCAACATATTAAGAACATTATTAATATAATTAAATTTAAACTATATTTTCTTAAAGTTTCAAGTACAGAAAGATATTAAATTTATATTAAAAAAGCCTAAACTTAAAATTAAAATTCAAGTTTTTAAGATTAGAAAAAGTTAAATAATTAAATTAAATAACACAAGTACAATTTTTCTTTTTATAAGCTTGGGCATCATTGAAAGAAAAAATTATAAATCAAGCTAGTGGTAATTAATTATTTATATTATTATAATAATCTTATACATGAATAAACCAATTTTGGTATCTTATAATAATGATTTGTATATTATATTATATTATAATAATATTTTAAGAATGAATTATGTAATCTCTTAGTATGTAAGTATTATTTTGATAGAATTAAATATTTATTAAAAATAATTTATTTATTATCTATTATATATAAAATTAAAGTGTGGATAAAAATAATAATTCTAATAGTAAATTAAAGTGTAATTTAATAATACATTATAGAGTAGTATTACTGTATAAGTGGTAATTTTAATAAGATTTATTTTTTATACTTTATTAATATTATTATTAATTATATTTAAATAACTAGCATTATGTTAATTAATTTAGTAATATCTACTATTTAACATTTTAATTAGACATTTGATCAATTGGTGTATATCTAATATTATTATGTTAATGCGAATATGAAAAAATTAGTACTCAATTGGTGTATAAATGTATATGATATGATTATATCAAATGTTATTATTTATAATATAATGTCAATTTGTGTATATAACTTGTTTAATTCAATGTTATAAATTTTTAATGAGATATTTGATTAATTAGTGTGTACGAGTACGATTATATTTAATCTAATAATGTTAATATAATGATTCATGTACAAACTAAAAATATAGTTGAACAATTAGTTAACTAGTTATACGGTTATATTTAATTTAATTACTAATTATGTTGGTATTTAAAAAACAAAATAAATGTAAAAAAATTCTTAAAAATTCAAAATTTTATTAAAAATATAATATAATTATTAAAAAAAGCTAATAAAACAAAGTAAAAAAAAAAAGAAATTTATTGAACTAAGAGTGTCCAAATTCCAATGGCCTAACGTTGACCAAAAAATATAATGACCCAGTAAGTTATTGTTAAGAGTATAAAGCTATATATATAAATGTTTAATTGTTTAGTATGATTTATTTATAATTTGTTAGTTATTTATTTGTAGAACTAATACTTTTGGATTTTTACTTTCCTTTAGTTTTACTATATATATGGCTCACTTAAAAAATAAATTTTTATATAATTATTAATTTATAATTATATATTTTATAACAAATGTGAATATTGCAGGAAACTATAAAAAATAAATTATAATTGTCAAGTAATAAAAACATTAAAATGTAATAATTTGAGTAAGCCCACTCGATTAAAACTGGATCGAACTTGAAACAGAAATAACCGAACCCAAAAATACTCGAAATCGAAAAAATCCAAAATTGAAAAAACCCAAACCTAAATATAACCCGAACCTAATCCGCTCGAACTAGCCCATTTGCCACCTCTATGCGTTTAACCTAAACTGTAAAACGAGTCTAATAAGATGAACAATGAATAGTTTTTTAAGTCATTATTTAAAGACTGGTATAAAATGGAATTAAACTCTCAACATTTTATTGCATGAAAATCAGTTCATTAATTTTTATTTTACTATAAATAAACCCTCATCCATTCAAAATTATGCAATTAAGTCCAAATATGTTAAATGGCACTAACTTTCGTTAGTATCGCACACGTGGCAACTAACTAAGCTATCCATGTCAGCTTCCACATAGGATGTCCTAATGGCAATTAGTATCATTTAACAGATTTAGATTTAATTGCATGATTTTGAAAGATTGAGGGTTTATTTACACTAAAATAAAAGTTTATAGACTGATTTTTACTCGATAAAACGTCAAAGGCTTAATTCCTTTTTATGCAAAAGGTTAAGGGTAGATTTCACTATTAAGCATTATTTAAACATCATAAGTCAATTGTTTAAACATATGAATCTATTATCACTTAATATAACATCTTTCAATTGTTTAAATCATTATTTAAACATCATAAATCAATCATTAAGATTAATTTTTAGAATAGAAAACCTTTTAAAAAAATATTTTTAAACACTTCAATTCTATGAGAAATTTTATCAAATGCCTAACATGCATCCTATGAATTAATGGCAACATCAAGAAATCCTTATTTCGATTTTCTATCATATTAAGCAAGACTCGGATACCAATTGTAATTTTCGATTCATGCTCAATCATATAATAATCAAAGTACGAAGTTGAATCATGATCATACAGTATTGAACCGCATCATGGATCAGACTTAATATACAAAAAAAAAATCAGCATACATGCTAACATGGTTTTCAAAATAAATTCATACCTCAATCTTAAGAACTCGAAACTATAGATTATGAAGACCCAATTCAACACATACACCGAATAGATTGTTTCAGATCAATATTCGTTCAATTGCCCAACCTCTAATGGTAATCCACACAAATAACAACAGAATTCTATGGGAGGCTAAATTGTATTATGATGGTTTCTATGCTAGTAGATTGAATTCTTAATCTCACCATCCAATCTTAATTATGTCTTCTAGCTATTAAGAAAGAGTGACATCTAACAATGCATCATGACCATCCAAATGTTAGAAAGATCAAATGGCTTGACCGACCTATTCAGTAAACAACATTTTAATGTAATTCAATCATTTCATCTTAGTATCTCAAAAATGGATAGAGTTTGGCTCAATGTCTAGTCTATTCACAATTTCATTTTTATCCTTGAGCTACCAACATTAACTCTAAGTCATATTTTGTCTTGGCCAAAGACTTCGGAGTTCATGTGAGGTAGGATATGTGAGATATTATCTCCATCTTGACTACTCATCCACTTTCATATGCTTCGAAGATATCCAAAAACATCTGTTTTAAGCATTTGGCTCTTCCAAACCTGTAAGGATGAAATCAAAGTATGTTGTCAGTCCACATATAAGATAACTTGACATCTAAAGTCAAATGATTACTTACATTGTTGCCATATAAAAGTATAGTCTATAAACATTTAATTGACACTACTAAATGGAACTCGAATAGTGGGTCATAATTAGTGAACTTATTCTTTAGTAAGCACCCACGTACTATCCTCAAACATCTCCACATATCAACATACTGGACTGGTTACATTCTTCACAAGTATGAGGCTTTGCATATATTGATCTTTGAGCTCTATGAATGCCCCTTCTTAATAGTACAATGACCAAGAACAAGTTTAGGAACAAAGCTTTAATGCATAGTGATTCAATAATTGCAACACATTACAATTCACTTACAAAGCTATTATGTTTCATAGGCTCTATCTACATAAGTATAATAATCAAAATTATTCTCGAGACCTATGGATAAAGAAATTTGTTATAATTCTCAAAACTCAAAGTGATAATCCATATAAATATTAATGATGTAAAAAATAACAATAAAGTGTTTACAACCATGACAAGGTACAATTGGCTTGCAAGGCTTATACTGACATAATTTAGGGATGAATTCTAGGTATTGATTGATTTCTTGAACTATGTTTTCGAGATGGATTTTGTTATTTGGTTCTATATTTTGTGGTTAATTCTTTATTCGAAATTTTTTATGGTTTGAATGTTAGCTAAGCTTGATTTTTATGTTATGAATGAATATGGACTTTTTTGTTTTTTTGTTATTTTGTGGATGATTTGGGTTTGGTATTGATGTGGATGAATTTAGATGGATTTTTTGGCTTTGGTTGATTATTGAGTTTTTAGGTTTGGCTGATTGTTAGATTTTTTTGGTTGATCTTTTTTGGTTTTCTCAATTTCAAGAATGAATGTACTGCTAGATTTGCTGTTGGCTATGAAAATCGGATGTAACCAAAAAAAACTTGCTTCAATCAAATATTTTTAACAAAAATTAAAAGTTTGTTACATCAATTGTCACATGAATTTTTTAATGATGTGATGAGTGACATGGCATCTGATGCGATAAATTTACCAATTCCATTATTTCACTGTGAAAATGTGACTAAATTGACTAAAAAAATTTAGGATAGAGCTACTTTTTTTAATATAAAACTAAAAAGAGAAAGATATATAGAGGATCAAAATGATCCTTTTGGTATAGTTTGAGAGGTCAAAAAAGTTATTATACTCACCAAATATAAATTTTTTAATAGTGGGTGTCAAAAATAAGAAATAAAAGGTGGTTGTGACTATAAAATCTAAGATAGAATTGCTGTTTTTAAAGATAAAACTGGTAAAAGAAAGTAAGAAATTGTCATGACTCGGAGATCACAACTAGATACTTAACATTGCGAATGCGCAATAAATTTTGAGCTAATTTTTTACTTTTCTAATTCTTAAATTTGTTTTTATGTGTGCAGTGCCAATATTCAGTCGTTAACTACCTGTCTCATTTTGAGCTCTTTGCTCAAGGTCCCAATCTAATACTTATATAGAAATCATACTCTCTATACGGTCGTAATATTCCATAATATCAGTTCAATTTGCTTTATACATACCAATCCAATTAACATTCATTATGTCATCAATATCAAAATATGCTTTACAATTTCCAGATCATTAAACTCATTTCCATTGGCATAAACATAATCATAACATATGCATCAGAAAATATATTAACATTCCATTATCCTAGTTTACATCCCGTCCTATAGTTCTGCAACAAAAATAGCCTGAAATAAATGTTAAGTTCAAAAAGAAAAATAATATACCAAAAATACAAAAAGAGGTCTCCGTGGAGTTAGGACGATATTTCAGGCCTTTGTGATTTTGGATAAATTTGATATTTTAAAACAATATTTATAATGATTCAGGCAAAAAATAGTCTCAAACTTAACTTTTTAATAGTTTACTTAACAGTTGACTAACGGAATGACTTATTTATCCTTCGAAGTAGAGAAGTTTCTAATCATCCATTTTTTATATCAATGGACTAAAGTTAAATTAAGTACAAACCTCAAGAATTTAGATGAAATTTACTCCTATTGGAACGATGGATTCCTTAATAAAATAAAATTGTTTTATATGGATATGACTTTAATTTGCTTTTTTTATTATCCCTATGATAGAAAGATGATGAAGATGAGAGTGAACATTGAACAATATTTTTTTTTTATATAAAATAGCCGTTTGTAAAGTTCTTTTATTCATTCATTCATAAATTATTTTCTCAGAAGTGATAAAAGGCACTAGGTTATAATTAGGAACATTGACCACTGATTCATCAATTGGATTAAGAGATAGCTAGCCTTTCAGTACCCCAAAGAGCAAAGATCCTTTCCACAAAAACACAAAAGGAGACAGGATGTAAGAATGTTAAATAAACAGGACCGAACTTAGAAATGTAATTGTCTGTTGATGTTCTAAGACAGCATGATTTTATTTAAGCAGCACAAAAAAACTCCCGTTTAACTTTTCAATTTAACGACAAGTACAAAATAAAATAAAACTCAAAAAGTTTAAATTTTACAGTTAATAACAATGGTGCTCAAAAAATAACAAAGCAATTTCATTTTTTTATTATTATTGTATTATTTTCTGAAAACAAATGGGTTAATCTCAAAGAGGTGAAGACCTACGCACAACACAGACCTAACCTCTCTGTGCTTAGTTCAATGTCCAAGCCATTGTGTATCAGCTACAAAGATGAGAATGAAACCAATATTCAAAACCCTTCTACTTTGCAAATACTCTGTTCTTCCCAATCTTTTCAACCTCAGCGACACTCAAATGCCTGATTCCACTCTCCTTCATCCATTTCTCCCCTCCAGTCAGGCTACCTTGAAGTTGCTTCTTTCCCATCTTCAACAACTTCAAGCCATCAGTTGCTTTGGGAAAGAAACCATCGGGCCTCAAGCACCAAGCCCTGAAAACACCTAATAGGACCTCCAAATCATACCCGAATCTCTCCACTCCGTCATCATGAAACTTCACATTGCTCAAAAGGACGCCATTAAAAATCAATCGATCCACCCCCACTGCCAGACTCCTCCAGATCCTGGCAAAGTCTAACTTGTTTAAATTTTCTTCTATTACTGACATTTTCCCCTTCAAATATTCCAGGGCCCCAACCAATGTTTTTGATACCGTCCAACCTTCTTCACTCTTTTCCTGCCATTGTTTCCTGTTTTTCATGTACTCTCTGCACTGGGCATCAAATCCTCTCAAAACAACTATAGATATCTTATCAACCCACTGTGTTCTGAAATCCTCGAACTTAACAATCTCCTCATGGAAAATGCCATTTCCATAATCTTCAATTGGAACCTTGATACCACTATATTCAGCAATAGACTCTCCAAGTTCATCTCCTTGATCCAATCCCATCTCAAGGAAAAAAACATCCTCACACCATTCTTTTAAAGTAGATTCAGCATAGTGAGCTGCATTAATGGAGTTTGCAACTTTGATAAGAGCATCATCATCTGTTAAAGCAGTCAATCCTTCAGCTTCTTGGCATCTGAGAAGTAAGCAATCCAAAAATTTTTTTATGACTGGTGTACCAGCTAATCTCAAAAACCTTGACCTCAAGGAAACTGTAGGCAATGATCGACATCGATCAATCAGAGATGATAAACACCGAAAAATGCTGCTAGAAACTGCAGGACATTTATAATCATCAGAATTAGAGAGAATTGCCCCCTGAACCTTTTTAGTCCAGTTTTTCTCTTCATCCATATCCGGTCTTAGTTTTTCCAGTGAGTCAGCTAGCTCTATTTCTGCCCATAAATCAAGCCAGTCAGGCCGATCACAGAAGACAGAGAGAGAGGAAATCTTGCGCAGGATCCCATCTTCCTGAAGGGAAAGCAAGATACCAGAATGTTCTACAAGAGACTTTATTCGTTTGTCAAAAGAGACCATCAAGTCAACAAGTTGGAGCCAAGATGTCCTAGCCTGTGACCTAACACCAGTCACACTCTCTTCCTCCAGTTGACTGACATAAATAGGGAATATCTCTTTCGCCAAGTATGTCGATAAGGAGGCTACCATTGCTGAAATCCATTCTTCTCTACAACTGTACCCAGTTAGCATTGCTTCGTCAACCAAAGGTTGCAATAATTCGTCCATAGAATCAACATAATCCCGAGTAATTTTATACACCAAAGCAAAAATGAATTCTGGTTTATCAATCCACTTAGAAAAATGGCGTTGGGATGCAACAGATACAGGATTGACAAGCTCTTCAATTGCCCAAAGTGGCTGGTGAAGAGCAACATCCCGATTATGGCCCTCAAGTTGCCGAGATTTTCTCTGTCTCTGCAACTCCTGAAGGCGGCACAAGGCAAGAAAGTTTTCACAGTACTGGTGTTTGAGATCACCTTGCATTGTAAAAAGAGGATTTGGGACTTCACTTGATTTCCTTGTATCCAGACTTGAGGAAGTCAAACTGGAAAGTGGTGGTGGCCATCTAAGGGATGCTAGAAGGGCTCGATGATCTGCGATTGCCTGGGGTCTTAATATAGCTAGAGCTCGATCTACTCTGTGATCAACAGCTGAGACTAGACGTGTCCATTGAGCGCGAGTCTTTGTGACTGAAGTTAACAAGTCTTCTGTTAGTTTGAGTGTTTCAATAGCAACCAGGCGGGTTTCCTGCAACATTAAGAAAGATAAAGATTTATGCAAGAAAATCATTTCCATAAGAGTATGCGTGAGTATTTTCTAATAGGGGTGCTTACTTCTGAATTTCGTGTGGAAGAATCCTTTCTTAAATTTTTGTTCATAGTAGAAGAGACAGCATCTTCAATATCACCAACTAAATTATCAAGCTTTGACGCTACCTCTGATAGGAAAGATCGTTTTCAAGGACGACAAAAGGCAGGTGAAAGCATTAGATCACAATTGTATACAGAGGCAACAAAAGGAAACAACAGTAGGGAAAATTAGCTAAAATTAAGAAGAAAGATTTAGCTACATTATTATGAAGATCTTGCTAATTAGTATCTTTTCCGATCAAAGCAATTTTATTCATCTAATTTCACGAAGGAGTAGTCATATCTTTAGCGTAAGACTATGTCATCATGAACTCTAAAAGCAAGAAAAGAACCTAGCAGGAAGAAAGCTTTTAACAGGATCAATAATCATCTATAGTTGACACTGCAAGAAGATATTTAGCTTCATTGGACCAAAAATTATGTACCACTTCACTATGATGATTAGCCTCATGATTCTAAATCTAAAGAGACACTGTATTTGGACAATTAGTGGATGTTACCACATTATAAATCATAGAAATCTAAAGCAACAATAGATGTGACATGAGTGCTAAAAGAGATCAGCTGATCCCAATCAGCAGCTGCAATAGTGATATCCGTATCACTAAACCATCCTAACCATGCCCTTAGCAGCAAAAAGCACACTTATTACACAATAACTCTAACAGCAGCATAGTGCTCAGTCTATCTGGATTCTATAAGGATACCAAACAATAAGACTACAACCTATACCACCAAATATAATTTTTTTCCCATTACACCCAATTGCTAAATTTTGCTGCAAGATGGATAGAAGCAAATGTGTCACTGGTGGCTAAAAGACTAGACCACCATTGATAGACCCAAAAGAAACACACAAAGTAATTGCAAAAATGATATATTAGATTAGCAAATTATTTCAGAAAAGAAAAGAATTATACATCACAGAAAAGGAAAACCCACAGTGACATAGTCCAGATGTGGAATCCAATAGTTTGGATTACTTGAGCTTTGAGACTTCGATTAATCTAAGGCCACAAAGGATCAAAAAAATTAGGGAGCAATAGCTTGAATGAGTTGAGCTTTGAGGGTATGATAAATAGTAATTCTATAGAAGTCCTGCCTTGAAGATCTCTCCACTTCGATGACTTTTTTTTGAACGAAGTTACATGTATAGATAGAAATTACAATTATAATCAAACAACTTTTAACATATATCCGGTAAAGAAACCAATAAACAAGCCAAAAAAAAAACCAAATGGTTGAGCTGATATATAGTTAGGATAAACCACAAACACTGGGACTTAAACCTCAGAACTAGAGGCTTAACTCCTCCTTGTCATTGAGAAAACTGCTCATTGGCTATGGATAACTTCTTTACTAGAAGAAAAGTATGAAATGAAGTTCAACGGTTAGAAGACTTTGTTTAATCGATGCTTTTGCTATTTGCCTTCTGATTTCTATTCATTTTTTCATTTTTTTTGCTTTTTTGATTTCCATTTATTTTTTGAAAAAAAAAGAAAAAAAAATAACAAAAGCATCAATCAATATGAGCCTAATACGAACAAAGTTTACCCAATTTCAACCACTGAACAACAAAACCACCTCTCTTTTATATTGAAACACAACAACTGAAATCCCAGAAAAATATAGACAATAATAATTCCAAGTTATCTAAAAAAATATTCTTTCTTTATATTCAATCAGCAGCTCAGAATCCAATAACTATGGTCTTATAGAACCCTCACCGGTATATGCTCGGACAGTTTCCACCCTCGCCACCTCCTTCGCCAATGCCGGCAGCTCGTCCCCCAATCCTTCTCCATCTATAAATCAGCAATTTCGACAAAGAAAAATAATAATAAAATAAAACCAATGCTCTCCATGGCACAAATTCCAAAATTGCCTAAACTTTCCAACAAAATTAGACAAAATCAGTATCAAAGTTAAAACTATACATTGGTTCGAACCTGAAAGGTAGGTCCGAGAACAAACAGAGGATCCCAGATCGGTCAATTTCGAATTAACATCAGTGAAGAGGTTTCCGATGCGAGCGGAGAAGGAAGCGTAAGATCCGAGGCTTGATTTGAGGGTACGATTGAGGTGGATTAGGCTTCGGTCCAAATCATCACACTGAACCAGGAACTCGGAGACCAGACTCGGTGCTTCAGTTAGGTCGTGGTCAGTGCTGAGTTTAGCGTTGAGGATGGAGGAGGATGAGGTGGAGAGAATCGAGAGTGGAGGGAGACTTTGCAGTGAGTCCATTTGGGTCGGGTTTTCGGGTCAATCCATGGAGGAGTTGGGCGGCAAGGGAAATTTGATAGGCAAAGGACGGTCTATAGGGAATTCTGAAGTTCCGTATTGGATTGAGGTGAGAGAGAAAGCTGACCAGAATCGGCTGATTCGTAGCTTCCATGGAGGAGACACTGAGTTCGATTCTTAGCAAAAGGAAAAAGGACTCGAATTGGGGTTGGTATCGGATCAACCCAAGACCAGATTGAAAGTTGGTCTGGATTGGGCTGGAATGGCCCATTTTTTTTTATTAACTAGACTCGAGATAATAAAAGGACATATTGGACAAAAAAAATTACATTGACTTCGATAATATAATCTATTTATATTTTTGATAATTTGTTATGGATTTTGCTCACCAATATTTTAAAATTATTTTTCTAAAAATTAGTTAAGATATTATTTATTATAATACTTTTTGCATTAAATGGATAATTGATACTTAATGCTAGGCATCATCATCATAATCGTCATTATCCTAAAGGTGGGATAGCTTATATTAATTAATATATAAACTCACACTAAATTTTCAGAATCAATTCTCCTTCTTCCCTCATTTTTTGTTAAGACAATTTGTTCTTCTAATTCTCGTTCTGCTATATCTTTACAAATAATTTTCTTTCTAAGTCTTTTATTTTGAAAGGATACATTTTATTCAAAGTTATAATCATAATCAATATTATATTCGATAAACAAATAACTTGATAAACTGGTAAATACAATAAAAATATTTAACAAACTAAGTAAACAATAACAAACTAAACAAATCTCACATTTAGTGAGACTTGAACCTAAGACCTCAAAGTTTCAAGGCCTCCTCCTTGCAATCAAACCAAGGCCTTATCGGCTCTTTCTAAGTCTTTTTTAGTCTTTTGCTAGCCGTGACTTATTTTACATCACTCATAGCATCCACTCTCTAACTAGAGCATCGATAGATTTACGTCTTAAATGAATTTCACTTATCTTGTCTTTGATAACTGACATTTCAATTTTCTTGTAAATGTTTTTTTTCTTATTTTACAATTTCTTATATATCCACACATCTGCCGTAACATTTGCATTTTTGCTACACTCATTTTTTTGTATATGCAATCTTTTAGTCACCCAACATTTACTACCATAAAGCAATGTTAGTCTAATAACTATATTATAAAACTTGCCTTTCAACCATATAGGGATTTCCTTATCGCACAACATGTTTGTAGTGTTTCTTTATTTGCTCCAACTAGTGTAGATCCTATAGGTCACAGTGCCATCAATCTCTCCGTCCATCTATACGATCGATCTCAAATATCTGAAATAATCCTGCTTAAGGATCACCGACCCATCAAGCATCACTATGTTTCGACTTTTTTTTTGTTTGAACTGAATTTACATTTCATTCATCAATTCTTTACTCTAATTAGTCTAAACCTTCTTGATTTTAACATTTGTTTCCACAGTTTTAACTTTGCATTAACCTCTGCTTTAGTTGTAGCACACAAGATAATATCATTTGCAAACATTATACACTAAAACACATTATCTTGAAGAGAATATCTATTTAAACTTCATTTTTTTTTATTTTTTACACTTCAAGATTTTTTTAAGACAAAAAAAGCATGTATGAAGAGACAAATATACCCTAATATAAATTTTCAAAACATGTAACTCATCTCCTCTCTTTTCTTCATCAACTTCTTCTCTCTTTCCTCATCATCTTCACATTTTTTCCTTCTATTCTAAATCCTAAAGTTTATTCTTTCTAATAAAAATAAAAAAAATTAAGTGATAATAGTTATTATGATAGCATTGAAGAATATGAAAGTATGAAAACTCAATAAGAGGTAAACTTCAAAACATCAAAAAGGGAAAAAAATAAGATAAATATTTATACTTCTCCCTACTTGCGTAAGCAAATTTGGTTGGGTTTGAACAAAATATTAAATCGATTAAAACGAATTTGGGCAAACAAAATAGGCTCAATCAATTTTCGGGCCGAACCTTAGTCTCACCCTTAAAAGTCCCCATCCAACTCGATAATATTTATATAATTTTAAGTATCTCAATATGCCTTTATATAAATACATTGAATATATCAAAATCAATTAAACCCAACAATATTGAACCCAATTAATAAAACTCATTAAATATGCCAATCTATTAACAATTAAAAAAACCATATTAAATGATCTAATTAAAGAAACCAACCTAATAATAGAATCAAAATTATGTTTTTTCATTGAACAAAAATTGATTTATTTGGACTAGTCTCAGCAGGCCTGGATTTTTTTGCTATTTTTGAAAAAAGGCTTGAGCAAAAAACTGAAACACAAATATCGGATCAAACCAAATTTGAGCACACATAAAACTTGTTAATATCATATCTAAGCCTAACCCAAATCTGATCCAATCTATGATTAAGTCTTATTTTGAGCATGACCTAACTCTTTTTTGCTGTAAAAGATGAAGTTATAAATACTCCAAATTTTTCTGAAAAAAAAACCTTTTGAAAATAAAATGCAGAAATATTAAACTTCAGCATCACAAAAAAAAGGGTGAGAGAGAAAAACTAATAGCATAAGCAAAAAGTTGTCAATTTTTTTTTGGCATTCGTGGAATCACCAACAGAGTCATCAAACAAAGTACAGATCGAACATTCAAGTTTAAACAGCAACTTCACACTCACAGGAACAGGCACAGGCACAGCAGACTGCAGAGATGCGTCAACGCAGCATCATGCAGACCAACATCCACGTGAGCCCGGCAGCTGCCAAAGCCCTAGGCCCTCTGCCACTCTGCCTCTGCTTCTTCCCACAGACAAACCAGAGAAACAAATTTCATTTGCTGTACTTATTGTACTCTTTCGCCTTGGGGCCAACTAAAAATCCGTCCTTTTTATTTTTCTATTTTTTACCTTTATTTTTGGTGCAGGTGGAGAGAGAGCCTTACTTTGAAGTAAAAGCCAGCAAGCACACCTAAAAGGGTGTTTCTTACACGGTAGCAACTTGGTACAGTTAAAAGGGATTTGGTCACCATATCATAAGCCATTTTGGATCTAGGGTGTTTTCTTCCTTTTTATTTCTTTTTCTTTCTCCTTTGATTGGGAGAAGAAAAGAATGAACATGGAGAGCCCCATTACTCACCTGATTTCCAACCTAAATTTAATATCTATGAGTTAAAAAAATTTATAACAGAAAGTCTTGTATTCAAATCATCACAAGTTGAATTCTCTCGAGTCAGCGCCAACTACGTAACGTTGTGAGTAAATTTTTAATCTCATACCCAATGCGATATAAAAATAGCTCGTAATTTAGGCACAAAAAAAGGTAATGAGGAGGAACATGGTTATTACTAATTAATGATCAAGATTGCGGATCCTTAATTACCATAATTAGAACTTAACCAGGATAGCTAATGCAGAAACCAGAACTACAAGTGAGGGCAGCCAAAAAAACCAAAAAGACCCTTCACCAAATATGATAAAAGCAACCAGCATGGGAGAGAAACACTGAATCATAATCTTTCTTTACCAAACATTATATATGCAATATTAAATTTGTACAAACATAATCCTGCATGGTAAAAGATTTCAAATCAAAGAAACTAAAATGATTATAGTAATAGACAAATTTTCATTGAATGGTAACCAATGATAGGAAATTCCACCATAATGAGAAGGAAAAAGCGGGAATTTTCCATCATAGCAAATCACCTGTAAACATTGATACATATAAGCCAACAAAACTTTCTTTCTTGGCAGTTTCTCCTCTCATGTGCATTAAAATACCATCCGGCCAGCCTCATGCACCCAGTTTTCTACTTTGTTCTGACATATATCTGATTCCCAGATCGTGACATGAATCCAGAAAATGAAAATTAATGCCATTTTTTTTGGCACTGTACAGATGAATATCAACAGAAAAGCAAAAAGGAAAATTGATTATGCATAGTTTATCATGTAAAAGTTCCTAATTCGAATTATCAATAATAATAATAATAAAAAAAACCTATTGTTCAATCCATAGAACAGAAACAGATATCCTCAGTTTTGGTTATGTTACAGGAAAAAAAATTAAAAAAACCAATGCTGGCATCTCATCTCAGTATCCGAAAGCAAACTCACAAAAAGTAAAAGGAGATTTTACCAAATAAATTAGAGTAAAATTTACAAACATCTAGAAAAGTATTTCACATTAAATATAGCCAATGATTGGCGATCAATTGAAGATAAAGAATGATGCAACAAAATAAAACATTAATGAAATGAGAAAATTTGTCAGGGATGTGAATTGCAGCATCACAAAATGTTATCTCCAAATCCATCCATACGCTTGCAACCAAAGAGTCAACAGAATTAAACACACATGGAAGTGATAGTTGCCACAAGTTTCTAAGTTGCAGAGAAATTTTATCAGAAAGACAGCTCTTTCTAAACATGTCCCACCAAATTTTTTACTAAAGATAATTTACTAATCATCTGAGGCTCATACAAGTGTCCTGTACTTTGGTGATCTGATATAATAAGACATTGAATTTCATTGAAAAATGATGGTGTGATAAAGCAACAGTATAGATTGAAGCCGAATGAAATTTCTTCAAGCTTTGGCGCTAGAAAAGCAAATTAAATTATTACATGCAAGAAAGCATGATGTATTGCATACTATAAACAGAAATAAAATCTAGTCGTAGAAAATTTCCTGGACAAATACCATCTTAATGCCAAACATGAGAATGAATTATAAGAATTGACGTAATATTTTCATTGAGAAGTTACTTTCACTCCTAATGTATTTTGTGCTAAAGAAAGTTATTGTGTGTTGCTTGGCGCTTGTCTCACTGAATGCAAAAACCATGCACTCCTAGACATTTAATACCATTGAGAGGCTGGGTTAAGTGGACAAGATTCACATGTAACCTTCCTACAAAGTTATCCATCTTGACCAAATGTTCATCCCCGTCTTTTCAAACTTACCAACCCTGATGTATTTATTGATCTTAGAAATATATTTCTTCTTTCCAGATTTTTATTATTATATAAATATCTTGCTGATATTTACTCCATCTTGGTTCTTTTGGTGAAAATTTCACTTAACTGGACTAATTTAGAATATTAACAATCTTTTATTTCTTTTCTATTTTAAATTTTGTTCTCTGCAAGCTCTTAAAACTGACCAAAAAATATTAGCATGCTATATGAAGCAAATAGAGAATAAATCCTTTATCTTCTCCTACTAAGTGTTTTCATGTTCCTACTAGGAGGCCTGTACAATAAACTGTAGGGGGAAGGTACTTGAATGTCCATGGCTTACAACCTTCATGAACAACAAAGCTATGTAAAACATAATCCACACTACATTGTCATTAATGCAATAATACAATGAGTTTAATATCTAGTAGTCTCGCAAGAAGTACTGAACTGAAATATGTAAATGGTATATGTATAAAGAATAACTAGTTAGTTACATCAAATCAAAGGTAAAACATTTTTAGCTTAAAGAATCTTGCTTCCTTTTTATTTTTATTTTTATTTTTTTTTTGGCCGGGGGGGGGGGGGGGGGGTGTGGGGGTTGAGGGGGGTTTAGGAGTTTGGGTTATGGATATGGCAGGCCGTTGCTTATATCTTTAAAATGTTATCTAAGTAATTGATAAACATGAGAGAATTAACATTTGGCTGAAAGAAATTTTGTGAATATTGAAAAAACCTAAAATGCACTGAGACTTGAAATTATTGAACTGTGCATGTTCTACATGATGCCAACCTTTGACAAACCCTGAAGGTAACCAAATAAAGAACGACTCTCTGACCCAAAAAAAGAAAAAGAAAAATGGCAATTAAGAAAAGACCCAAAACAATGAAACAAGATAAAACTAAAAAGGTCAAGAAATCTCCTGACCTCCTATAACGGTATCTATGGATCTAAATTAAAACATGAAATTTCCCCCCAAAGGAAGGCAGAGATTACCCACTCTCCAGAACCCTTTCTCGTTGAAGTCCGCAGCTGTAAGTTCCGGCAGAAAAGGACTACATACAGCAGACACAGTGCCACCAAAACTGGATGCACATTTCAGCATCCCATCACGGCACAGTTATACACAAAACTGCTAGAGGGTTTCCTTGCAAGCAAGTTCCATTGCAGTGGGCCGTCATTTGGAACCCAAGAGTTTAGCTCAATCATCCCTTCACCAAAAGTCCTAGGTCCACCAATAACAAGTAGCCGATCCCCACACGCCCGAAAGGCTAACCCCCAACCATTCATTGAGACTGCTCGTTCAGGTAAGTGCCCTAGTGTGACCCACAAGTTCTTCTCTTTGTCATATTTCCTCACTTCTTGCTCTGCATAATCAGCTGCGTACAGCTCATTATTTACAACTGCCACTAGAGGAGGTGCCTCAGCAGCAGCAGGTGCTTCAGTTGCTCCAGCCCCCCCCTTTCGTGCAGGAAGCATGTTAGGTATCTCCTGCCACATCTTCGCCTTCAAATCATACACCTCCCCACATGTCAGTGTTTTTGAATACCCAACCCCAATTCCACCAATAACATAAAACTTCCCATCCATAAATACACCAGAACACATTTTTCTTGCTTTATTCATGCTTGGAATGGTCTCCCAGTTGCCAGTTTCTGAATTATAAAGCTCTGCTGAGCTCAAAATATTTCCACAAGGATCACAACCACCAGCTAGAATTGCAATTTCACCCAGACTGGCAGATCCAAATAAGCACCTGGGCGTATTCATCTTCATCCCAGATGACCAGGAGTTCGTCAAAATGCTATATCTATAAATAACATGGGACGTTATTTCTCTTCCAAAAACGAGAAGTTCAGTCCCAACGGCCAATGACTCCTTATCTGAAAACATGAAACATTCATTGGAGGTCATTCTGGGCAAATGCATCCATCGGTGACGAAAAGGATCAAAAGCCTCCCACTCCAGATGGTTGCAAGAGAAGTAAACCCAATGTTCAACAATTCCCATTTCCCGCCTCAACCTGTACAGCTCACCACTCCGTATAACAGAGTGGAAACCCTTATTCAAAGATGCAATGACACCGTAATCAGACCTTGAGCAGCGGAGGAGACAGTTAATCGAGATGTCTCGCCCAAGCTGGTGGATCAGTAAACTTGATTCTGAATGATCCCCAGCATGGCGGCAGTTATTTGATTGGTCAATTCGTGCAAGGGGCATATCCTCCATTTTTTCCTCATTCTCATCACCTTCAAGTGGCTTGAGAACTTTTCTCGCTATCTGGTGTTCTCCATCTTCCATCTGGTGCTTGCTTCTGGAGAGCTCGACTACTCGATAAGTATTATAAATCCACTTGCTCTCTTGCTCGCAGGGGCTTGGCAAATCCCTTGAGACAAGATATGATGGGCCCTCCAACATGATCTCAGGATTATATAATCTAAGCACCAGGAACGTTTCCTTTCTTCTTCATCGTAGTGAAATGCAAAACTGATCAGTCAATAAGGAAAATGACAATCCTCAGTTACTGCATGAACAAAGATTACCTATTTAGCTTACGATGTAATTTTCGAAAGAATTAGAGCATGACCAATACACATATATAGAATTCCGTAAATTCCAACAAAAAAATGAATGCAAATCCCTGCAGAAACTAATGGCTAAAGAGCTGATAACACCCTATACATAGAGAGGGCAGGGAATTCCAAAAATAACATAATTTAAAAGACAAAGCATAAGACAGTTCTATCAACCCAAAACTAGGCAAAATGAAAACTAACAAAGGCATAAGAAGAACAAAGCAACCATTTTCCATAATGACAGATCGTAATCCTTGTTTATCATCAGAAACAACATGCATAACAAGAACAATCTTTTAATCAAAGCCAACAATCCAAAAACAAACATACAAACAAATAAATAAAACTTACAAATTGATACTCTTTGCAAAGCTGAATAGCCAGAAAAATCCAACCCATTGATGAGCAATGACAATATCCAAAAATTAGATATTTAAATTCACACGTTTTGTGATATAAACAGATAAAAAGCAAAAAAAAAAAGAAATTCATCAAGAGTCAATCACATGCCACACTTTTCAGCAAATCAACAGTGAAAACCAAATCTAAATTTGGCTCCAAAAAAGCCAAAAGAAAGATCTACCCTTCACTGAAAACAATGTCATTTCAGAAAAAGAAAAAACTTCACCATTTCAAAAAATGAGAAGTACCCGGAAAAGAAAATCCAACAAAAAAAAACAAAAAGAAAAAAACCGCAACCTTTAACAATGGAAATGAGAAAGTTAAAAAAGAACCCAGAAACCACCACAAAAGGGAAGGAAAGAAAAACGGCTTACAAATTGGATAACAAAAGGCTGAAGCTTTTAGCTATGTTGCCCTTCAATTATCTCTGAGAATCAAATTAAAAAGAAAAAAAAAAGCTCAATTTGCTGCAGATTCTCTCTCTCAGGGATAGTTTATATTCGCTTTGAGAGACAGAACTCATAAAAAAATGGGTTAAGAGAAGTGGATTTATATAAGGAGAAAAGGATTAAATTTTTAATAATAATTTTATTTTAACAGAAAGGGAAGAAGTGATGGGGTCTACAACGGCTAAGAGAGGCAGTCGCCGTTTAGGAATTGCGGCCCCAAGGAAGCGAAACCGAGAACGGCCGTTTCTGCACGTGTTTCTACTCCGGCCCACGCTCTGGACAAGTACTACCCCTGCGTGCGTGGCTTCCTTTGTTTCTTTCCTCTTTCTCTCGCTTTCTTTTCCTATTTTCTTTTTCTTTTAATTTTTATTTTCAAAGAGGTTTTGGTAAGAGTTTAATTGGTTTAAGACTTTTTTTTTACGTCCAAAGATTGTGGCTCAGTTGGTAACATAAGTTGAATTTGTGGAAAGAGCTTTCGGATTCGACTCCCACTAAACACATCTTTGGGAGGGGTGAGAGTCTTAACTGTGACTAAACCCGCAACACGATTAGTCTTAGACCGTTAAAACGAATGAAAATACCTGTGATCTATAAAAAAAAGATTTTTTTTCACCATAGTCAAGTAAGTCAACGAAGGAATAAACATATTTATAAAAAAAATATTTTTTCCTTACATTCAGAATGTTTTGGATTTAATTTGCTTGTATTTTGAAATTAATTTTTTTCTAATTATTTTAATTGTGTACTCCACTGTCTCCATATCATCTTGATCTTGGTGTATTCAAGAAAATTATTAAAATGTTTCATCACAGCTCGTTATAAGATGATTATATAATGTTGTAATTTCGGGATTAAAGACATGAACACATATACACCTACTAATGTTTTAGCATGCCAATTCAGTTAGTATGAATCTAAGTTAAAGTTCGGTTTCACTTTATTATAAGTATTTAAATATTTTGGATAAGAATAAGATGATTGATTCGAAATTAATTTTTTATCTTTACTTAAGAGATGGGACGAGAGTATAAATAAACTTTATTAATATTAAAAAAGAAAAACTCTGTTTTATTCTATCGTTTTACACGTGTCAATGTTTTTAAAAATGATGTGAGGGTCTTTAGTTATTTCACTTTATCATAGTATTCCTTTTTTTTATTCTTTGTTCTTTATAATGGTCAATTAAAAAACATTCTTTTCAAGACTAAATTGACTTTTAAAGCCTTTAATATCAGTCTAAATTAAGATTTCGAACATATCTAACTGCAAACTATGAAAATAAGATATAAAATATAAAAGATGCAAGTTCTATCTCATAATAAAAAATAACACATGTGAATTCAATTAATATTTTTTTTTGGTATAAACCACAGGTATCTTCATCCGTTTTAACGGTTAGAGAGTAATTTTGTTCGGAATTTAATTACAGTTAAAGCTTTTCAGTCTTCACCTCTTCTCAAAAGTGTGTTTAAAAAAAGTCGAACTCGAGAGCTCTTTCCACATGAATTCAATTAATAAAATTTTTAGTCACTCGATTAAATTTACTCACAAGTTTATTCGTATTTATGCATTAAAAATTTAATTTCAAATCAATCACCATATATACTTCAGTGTAACTTAAAATGAGCTCTTGTGAGTTAATAGAATTTGTACACCCAAAAACTCTAGTTGATTTTTTTTTTTCATTGAAAACATAAAACAAAAAAGCTATCATAAGTAAAAATGTAAATAAGTCAAATTATTCATGAACTACTCGAACTCAATTCGATGCTTATTTGAAATCAATTTGTTTACTTTCGAGTTAACTTCGAACTCAAGCTATTCGAATTACAAATTAAGTCGAATTCGAATTTTTTAATACTTGCGAGTCATCAAATTTTTAATATACAATTTTTAATATTTTATTATTAATTTATATTTTACTCTCATGATATACAGTTAAAAAAATAATAAATTAGGTTTAACGAGTCAAGTTCAATCGAATATTTTGTCAAATTGAACTCGAATTTTAAAAATTAAATTCTATCAAATTCGAATTAAATTTTAAATTTCAAATTTTCAAATAAAATAAAATTTAAACATGATATTAAATCGTTTCGAGTCACTTCGAACTTGATTAAGTTTTGGTTGAGCTGAGTTGACAAAAAAATTGTGAAAACATGTACTTGCCTTGACTTGTTTTCTTGGGTACATGCCGCAAATTTACCATTTTCTTTTATGTCGATGAATGACGATGATGATGACGTTTTACATACCTCATAGTCCGTAATCCATTATTTATTTAACAAACATAGTATTAATTACTATACCATGGTTAAATAAAACAGTAATTAATCAATACAGTTTTGTTTTTACCAAAAAGAGAAGAATTAAAATTTATTTTGTTTTTTTAATACCATGAGAGAATCCAGAGAAAAAAAAAAAACTTCAAGGTTGGACTTGGCCTCTTGCCTTGAGGAGTGCATGAGCAAGTTAGGAAAGTGTTGAATTTGGATTTTCTGCGCCGCTGGCTTTGTCTCCTTGTCTTCAAAAATTTTCATTTTTCCTTCGTTTTCCTCTCTCTTTCTTTTTTTTTTTTCCTCTCTTTGATTCATATTTATGTGAGATTCCACTGCAGTTAGTGCTTCTGAAGTTCTGATTATCTCATAAAGCTTCAAATTTGGCATTTGGCATTTGCCCACCTTTTCTTTTGAACCTCTCTGGTATGTGACACCACCCAATGCCCGAAAACGTGACATACTGAAACTGTTGCCTTCCTTTTTCTTCCAGGCATTGCCTTGTTTGGTTGAGGAGAATTTATTTCTGGGAGAGAAAATGTAGAATAGTCTCTTTCACAGATTTTCCACTAAAAATGAGGGCAAATATGAAAGAAAAATTGTTCAGTTCTAACACTTCAACCCCACCTCTCTTTCATTATTCTACAATAACGTTGAACATCCATCAGTGACGGCAACAAGGTAACTTAGATTTGGAAGTTCCCGCCGACCGATGAGGACTCCGGCAACAGCGACAGGCAAAGGCACGTAAAGAAGAACTGAGGAAGGAGGAGAAAGAGGCCAGAGGGATCTGATCAAGATGAGTTAAAAAAATAAAAAAAATTGAAATACTTATTAGGGATCGTTTGGTATAGTTTGATGTTTTTTGTTTTATATTTTTGTTTTTGAAAATTTTGTTTTTATTTTGTTTTCAATTTCTGAAAATAGAAAACATGTTTCTTTAATACTGTTACGTTTTGAAAACAAATATTTAAACTGATTCAAATATAATAATATGTAGATAATATTAAATAATATTATTTTATATTATTTAATACTAATATTAAATATTTTCATTTAATCATATAAAAATTTAATATAATTTAAATAATATTAAATAAAATAATATTATTTAAGTTAATTGTAATAATCATAAATTATATTTAATAATAATTTTTTATTTAATTGTAATAATAATATTACATTATTAAATAATATATTTAACTAATTAATTTATAATAAATTATATAGTTATTAAAATATATGATATTTAATATAAATAATATTATTTAATGTTAAGTATTTACTTATTTAATACTATTAAAGTATTTAATAGTAGTAATGATATATTTTAAATTTAAGATAGAATAAAATATTAAATAATAATATTGTTTTGTAAAATAAAAATTAATTATATTAGATAATAATATTAATTATTAACATATCAAAATTATAATAAACGATATTATGTAAAATATATAACATATTCAATAAATTATTATAAAAATTTAAATTAAATAATATTATAATATTATAGTTCAATGTAATTTATATTTAATTGCTTTTTACATTTTCAACTTTTTAATATTAAAATAAATATATTAATTTAAAAATATTAATTAATTAATATTTTATATTAAAATTTAATATTATTTTATTTAAAAACTTAATTAATTTTATTTATATTTTTATTATAAAAATATTAATATTATATTAATATATAAACTCTGTTCACTTACTTATGAACGATAACAAAAATGAAAATATGTTTACAAAAACAATAGAAACAAGAAATTCTTGTTTCCAACAATTTTGAAAATTTTTGTTTTCTTTTTAGTTTTTTAAAAATGGAAACATGTTACGAAACATGTTTTCTGTTTCTGTTTTCAAAAAAACTAAAAACAAAAACAAAAAACATGAAACAAAAACGATACCCTTAAGTAATATCATTTTAGTGAATGAAAAGAGGTAAAAAAAAAAGAACTAGGAGAATGATATTGGTAGCTGTAGGGCCCAAACCAAATTGCATTATAACATCCATATACATCATTCAAGGATGGGAATTGCAGGAAATTTTTCGGTAAAATCGATTTTATAAAAAGTCAATTTATTTTATACTTATTTTAAAATTATTTTTATTTTAAAAATATCATAAACATATAAAAATAAGTGTAAAATTAGTGTTAATAGATATAATTACATGATAATAAACATAACATAAACATTTGAAAAACATAGATTTATAGTGTAAAAAAGGACAAAAAAATTTACGTTTTTTTTTCATATATTTATATTTTTTATCATGTAATTATATCTATTAACACTAATTTTATACTTATTTTCATGTGTTTATGATATTTTTAAAATGAAAATAATTTTAGGCATAAAATATATCGACCTTACAATAAGCTTGACTTACTATAGGATTCCCCTAGGAAATTCTACATGTGACGACCAGTATCATGTGGGACCGGTCGCACTCAACCGTATTGTCCGCTTTGGGAGTATCATGTGGGGCCCCCTCACGGATTTCTTTCGCGTCCGCCGCTACTCGAACCCTTGACTTCCTCAAGAGTCGAGTAACGACTAACCATTGGAGGTCGCACTCAACCGTATTGTCCGCTTTGGAAGTATCATGTGGGGCCCCTCACGGATTTCTTTCGCGTCCGCCGCTACTCGAACCCTTGACTTCCTCAAGAGTCGAGTAACGACTAACCATTGGAGGTCCAATGGTTAGTCGTTACTCGACTCTTGAGGAAGTCAAGGGTTCGAGTAGCGGCGGACGCGAAAGAAATCCGTGAGGGGGCCCCACATGATACTCCCAAAGCGGACAATACGGTTGAGTGCGACCGGCCCCACATGATACTGGTCGTCACAATAAAACGAGCGTTTTATTGTGAGGCCCACTTCCCGGACTACCTCACTCATCCGTATTGTCCGCTTTGGGAGTATCATGTGGGGCCCGCTCATGGATTTCTTTCGCGCCCGCCGCTACTTGAACCCTTGACATCCAAGCGATTCGAGTAACGACTAACCATTGGACCTAGCCCGCTTCCCGGACTACCTCACGCATCCGTATTGTTCGCTTTGGATTCTAGAGGTGGCCCCCGTCAGTTCCGCGGACGTGGCACTTAGGTCCTCACGGATTTCTTTCGCGTCCGCCGCTACTCGAACCCCTTACTTCCCGTAAGTGTCGAGTAACGACTAACCATTGGACCTACGACTAACCATTGGACCTAGGTCCAATAGTTTGTCGTTACTCGACTCTTGAGGAAGTCAAGGGTTCGAGTAGCGGCGGACGCGAAAGAAATTCGTGAGGAGGCCCCACATGATACTCCCAAAGCGGACAATATGGTTGAGTGCGACCGGCCCCACATGATACTGGTCGTCACACTACAAATATGGATTACCTTTTTTTTTCAATTATATTTGAGGTTTTTTTTATCTGATTATTTTAGTATAGCTACTTTTTCATGAAAAATCATTTTCCTCTACCATCGAAACAGAATAATGATTTTTATTTTCCTAATTTTTTTCATTTCCCTATTTATTTCTTTAATATTTTTCATTTCCTAGTGTTGATAGATAGGGTCAAAATTAGATAAGGTTTTAATAGATTTAAAGTGAGTTCAAGATCTATCCGGCTTGATCATTAAGTCTACTTTTTTCTCGAAATCCGCTTATATATATATAATGAATGAGTCTAAACTCACATAAATATTATTAATTTTTTAAAAAATTATAATAAAATATAAAAATATTAAACATAATAATTAATAAGTATAATACAATAAATTTAAATAAATTCTTATAAAAAGATTACAAGAAACATGAAAATTTTAAATTAAAAAATTAAAAAATAATAACATGTTCAAATTAAATTGCACAACATTAGTAAAAAAATAGTAAAAAATTATAATTAAGGGTCAAGCTTAGGTTTATAAAAAATAGTAAAAGTTATAATAAAATATAAAAATATTAAAACACAACAAGTTCAAAAAAATTCTTACAAAAAGACTATAATAAACATGAAAATTTTACATTAAAACATAAAAAATAACACATGCACAAAATAAATTGCACAAAAAAATAAAAAGTAATTAAAAAAATGCAATAGTATAAAAAAATAATAAAAATTTAAATTACAGGTCAAGCTAGATCGAATTTTGACCTAAATAGTGAATCCATATCCAACACAAATTTTTATTGAACATTGATTCCCAAATCCAAGCCCATTTCATAAACTTAAAAATTTTCCAAGCTTATTCAAAAATTGGGTTGACCTTCAAGTTTAGACGGATAACTCGATCTTTGAACAAATTTACATTTATGAACCAAATAAAGCCTTATTTTAGCTTTTAGTCTATTTAATTTTCATCTTTACAAAAGAAGATTAATTATTTCTCCTTTTGTTCCCTACTCAAATCAAATTAACAAATTCTATGAATATAATACTTGTTTCATGTAGTTATTAAATCTAATTCTTTACTAATTTAGTTAGTTGAGTTAAATGATTTTCATAGGGTTGCATGTTTTATAAATGCAATGCTTGATTATGATTGTAACTTCACATGTAATGTGGTGTTAAAAAAAAATCAAATTAACAAAACAGGTTTTGCCAATAAGACAATTCTAATGGTGATGAGAGTTTTTGGTAAGTTAAGGTCTCAGTTTCAAGTTTTATAGATTTAATTTAAATTTAAGTTGAATTTATTTAGTTGTAAGTTAGTATGTTGGTTGATTAATTTATTGTTTACGCATAAAATATAATATTTAATTATAATTATATTTTATATTTTATTTATATGAATAATCTCATAAAACAAAAACAAATCATGTTTATAAATAATTAAAATTTAAAGACTCCATATTGTAATGTTTTGAAATCAAATTTTAAGATAGATCCAAAAGGATTATTTTAGACTTGTTCAAAAATCGAACTATTCAAAGGCTAGCTCAATTTTTTGGGCGAGTTTAAAGAAATATTAAGTCCATTAAATGAGATTGAGCTTGAAAATTAAGTCTATGTATTCTCTCTCACATTATATTTGGATTGCACTTGTAGAAAAAAAAGAAGAAGAGAGAGAAAGGCTTCTAAAGAAAAAAAATGATGTATCATTCTATTATTTATTTTGATAGTTAAAAATTAAAAAAAAAAGTGTTTATCGAAGTTTTATTTGGTTAAGGTGTGAAAAGGAAAAGGAAGGATACATTAAACTAAAATTTTTACCTTATAGTTATACCATTTTAAATAATATATATTTTTTGTGAATAATATGATTGGCTTTAAATTTAAGGATTATTATTAATACATTATAAATAGAATTTTTAAATTGCATAAGTGAAGTTAAAATAATAACACGTATTCTTTAGGAATATTAAAAATAAAAAATTTATTAAAAATAAAATAAGGTATATGTCACTATTTTAATCTTATGTGTAGAGTCCAAAATCTCCACTGATAATCAAGTAAATAATAATTCTAAAATTAATTATTAAAATTTATTACTAATGTTGTTTTGTTCTCTGACCTTTCTTTTTTGCAGAACTTTCAGTGACATGTGTGAGGAAGGATCAAGCTACTTACGTCAGCATTTCATCATTGTTGTTTTGTACAATAACAACTAATAATAATATTACTAATTGTGTTTTTTTAACTAAAATACATTACTTAAAAAAAATTATAGAACACTATTATAACACTTGCCCAAACAAAAAATATCATGTCTAGAGCTAAAAACTACTGCACCAAAACATGCAAATAACACTAGCACGTTAAATATAACAATTGTATTAACATGAAATCTTTATCACAAACTCAAAACAAAATACTTTTCCTTCGGATTAAAAACTAAAAAGTCCATGAAAGTCACAACTTCTTGACCGAATGATTAAGTATGAGTTGTGGCATTTTGTAAGGACTGGATTCAAGTCTAAGTAATCCTATTCCAATCACAATTATTTAATATTTTCCTTCTAACAAAAAAAAGTACATGAGAAATTTGTTTGTGTTCAAACTAAATAGAAACTTGATGATGAGATACAAAAAGATCGGGTCGGATCGAGTTTGGGTTGGGTTATTTTGAATTGGATCATTTTGGATTAAGGAAAAATCGGATCATTTTGGGTTCAGATCCTTTCGGGTTCGGATAAGGTCAGGTTTGGGTCAAGGAAAAATAGGTCTATTTCGGGTTTAGATCATTTCGAGTTCGGATAAGCTCGGGTTTGGATCAATTTGAATTCGAATCAATCTGGGTTTGGATTAGATTGGGTTTGAGTCGTTGACTTTTTTAGTTAATTCGGATTGGTTGGATTTGGATTCGGGTCGATTGGACAAGTTTATTGGATTAAACCTTGGTCATCTCGATGTGATTTATCTAGTATGAAAATCAACTGAAACCATATTTCTAAAAATTACAAAACTCATGAAAATAAAATTTTCTTCTTACATGACCTATAGTACATTTGGGATTGAAATAATCAAAATAGTTAATAATTTGTATGATAATTTACTTTATAATATTACCAATATTCATAAATTAATTACATTTTTTTCATTTTATTTTTATTATTTGTAATAATTAATAACTTATGAATCAAAGTGATTTAATAATCCCTACTAAATATAATAAAATAGTATTATATATTTCTTTAATTTATCTTATTTTTTATAGAATAATTAGAGACATTAAGTGTATGTGATATAGCTTTTGTACTCTATTATAGATTAGCCATTAAATAATTATACATTAGGTTCAAATGAATGCAATATAAAAGTGAATATTTAAGTTTAACTATATTAAAAAAATATATATAACACTTATATTATTGAAAAAAATTATATTTTTACTATAATAAAATACTTTGATAATTAATTTTAACATTTAAATACTTATTGATAATATTAAATTTAAGTTTGAATCTTTTCAGGTTTGAGTAAATTTGGATTCGGATCAATTCGAGTTTGGATCAATTTGGATTCAGGTTAATCTAAATTCGGATGAATTTGAGTTCGGATCAATTCAGGTTCGGATTAGGTCGGGTTTGGATCAATGTGAATTTGGATAAATTTGGTTTCAGATCAATTTGGATTTAGATCAGGTTGGATTTGAGTTATTGACTTTTTTAGTTAAATCGGATCGGTTGGGTTTGGATTCGGACTAATTGGACGGATTTTTCAAGTTGGATCAACTTTTGCCACCTCTAATTAGATGAGAATTTTATGTGAAGTTACAAGTGGAGAGATGTTTTTAAGATTGTAAAGCTTGTACGGGATTTTGTTTAAATTTTAAAGAAGAAAACATAAATATAATAATCATTTTTATATATTTTTATTCAAAGACACAACTATAATCAATATGTTACATTAAAAACATTTTAAAATAATCGGAATGTGTTCAACTCTGTTCCTTTCCTTTCTTTTAATTTAAGTGGAATATAAACGAGGAAAGGTTTTCTCACTATCCTTCATTTTTGCATTCGTCTCAATCCAAATGCATTATTAAATTAACTAAATTCTATAACAAATTTAAAATAATTAATTAATAAATCGCCTTCGAATATTAACTAAATAATTGTACATAACCGTTACTCAAGAAGAAATCAAAATTTTCATTCTTCAAGAAAAAAATAATAATTCAATTTTCTCTATCATGTTTCAACAGTATTTCATATATTTAGTCAATTTAATTTACCATCTTACACAATAGATACATCTTTTCTGTGACAGATTTAACAATCACTAAATCTCTCAAGTTTTTATGAAAGCCTTGCCTCTAAAAATCAGACTACTGGAATTCTCAAGAGCATTTTTCTAAATTTTTATCTAATCTTAACAAAAAAAGTCTGATGTAAAAGTTGATTTAAAATTTTTCCATTTTGAAACGAATTTTTCATAAAATTCATATTATCTTATTACATGTTCCCAAAGTCAATTAGTCATAATGGCTGGTCATCTTTCAAAGTGATTAACCGTAGGAATGATACGTGGAATTAAGCTAACCACATGAATAGATTCACTTTCATAAATAAATTATAAAGTATGTTGTTCACTTTAATAATAATCTTAATTAATATATGTTTCATTGATAATGACATAAGACAATAGAATAAAGAAAAATCATCATCAAAGAATATTTTTTTATAGAAATAAAAGCATACTTTCCTTTTCCAAATTTCCTTCTCATTCCCAGCTTAAACAGCTAGAATCTTAAAATTTGTATGAATGATGATGCAAGCTAAATTCGATTATTATCTAGCCGAGTTTAAGTTATTCGAGTAACGAGTTGAGTCGAATTTGAGTTTTTTAATATTCAGGTTAAGCAGCTTCTAAGTCTAATCAAGCTTTTTTAATATATATATATTAATATTTTATAATTAATTTTCTATTTTATCCTTATAATATATAGTTAAAAATGGACAAGTCGGACCTATCAAGTTGAGTTCGAGTTACTCAAGTATTCTATCAAGTTAGCTTGAACTTCATAAACCAAGTTCAATCGAACTTGAGCCTAGAGTTTTCGAGTCAAGCTGAGCTTGATCCTACTGGATCGTCTCAATTACACCCTTAATTGGGATAAAGTGCATTTGTAGTTTCAATTTTTTTATGTGGATTTCATTTTTGTTTTTAATTTTTAATTTGTTTTATAATTAGTCTCAATTTTTTTTTAAAAAAAAGTGTCATTAGAGTCCTCTCATCTAATTTAGCATAAAAATAAGAAAAAAATTATAAATTAAGATAATGGATTTAAAATTATTATTATTTGACCCTAATAAAATATATTTATTAAAAAATAAAATTTCTAAAAATGAAATAAAATTATAATTTTCACTTAATTTAAGAAATTCAACTTAAAATTGATGGCAAAAATGATAATTTAGTTTCCTTCTGAAAAATTTTAAAATTTTAATTTTCTTAATAAATATATTTTGGTATGATGGTAAAGATTAATAATTTTGAGTTCTTATTTTTGATTTTATTTCCTTTATCATTATTATTATAATTTTATCAAGTTAGAGTTTGTATTGTATATTTGTTACTTTTAAATTTTTTTTTGCTTTTTTCTAAAATGTGGTTGTGTCTGAATGGTATAATTGTTGTATATTTTTTTTTGCTAAGAAATAGAAAAATATGGATAAATCTTGGTTACAATGTGATAAACGATCAATAAACTATGAGAAAAGGGTGAAAATTTGGATGTTAAAAATGCTGATAAACCCCTCAAACCCAGCAGGTAAAATGCCAACTTTCATGCCTATCCTCTCAAGTAATTCTAAAGTTGGTACAAAGTCAGAAAACCTATGGTTGGAGGTTGTGAGCTTGGCAGCTCTATTGGCATCAGTATTGTATTAGCAATGACTCCAGAAACCAATTGCGAGAGTTCTTATGCAAAGAAATTTTGGTTGTTGGTGATGAAGTTTAAGGAGAATACAAAAGGGATGTATTAAAGTCTCAAAGATAGTTCATTGTTATGAAAAAGTGACATAAGAGTATTTTGTAGTAGTTACTTTGTTATTTGTTATGATTTGTGTAATGACCTTAATCTATGGTAATGTGGTTTATTAATCTAATATATCAAATTATTTTCAAATAAATCAATATAATAAAATATATCAATTTATTCAAAAAAAATACAAATATTTTTTGCAAAAAAAAATAATTTAATTAAAATGAGATCAAGTTATAAATTTAAAATGTAATCTATCCTTATAAAAAAAACTAATTTTTTAAATTTAAAAATGTAGTCTATTTTTTAGAAGAATGGGTTTTTTTGTTAACCATAATCTACTATATGATAATTTTCGATGATAATAACTATAATTTAATATTACATATTAGACTATGAGACATCCCAGTCACCATACATTTCTTATTCATCTTTTATCCTTTTTCCCTTAAACTTAGTTAGATTTGCTTGTCAATGTCAATCATACTTTTCTTTCTTTGGCTTACTGTCTAAGAGCTCAATATATTTAATTGGATTACAATAAAACAGACTAATGATACATGTATATATGTACCATCCATTTCCACAGGATCTCATACATCATCTTAACTTAAATCCCCGACATCTTATATACATGAATGCTAGTTGTACTGTACCATAGCTGAATTACAAGTTTACTTTGCATAACTACATAAGTATACCTTCTATACTACTTGGGAAGCGTCTCTTGAAGGTAAACTTTCAAAATCCACTCGTAGGCTCTTCTATTTAGAGCGAGGGATTACTCCGGATAGTCTGTATGAAAAATGTTCGTAAAAGGGTGAGTTTACGCTCAGTAAGAAAAATATGTAAAAGAGCGTGCTATGCCTCTATATGTATTTTTCCTACTTGGCTCTATAATGTCATGTAAAGCATTATAAAGCATGCATCATAAACCTCTTTCATGCATTGTTTGCAACCATGTATATTTCTTTCAAATGGTGTAGGCAAACATACTTTCTTGAAAACATCATACTTCATACATACTTTAAAGCATCATACTTCATAAACTTACTTTGAAACATACATTGTATTCTTAAAACATACATCATGCTTCTTTACTTCAAAACATACTTCAAAACATCATACTTCATAACTTACTTCTTTACTTTAAAACATACTTCATAACGTACTTTAAAACATACTTTACATGCTTTTATAACATAGCAGGCTTCATGTACTTCTTCAAAATATATTTCAAATACTTCTTTGAAAATATCATTTACATACATACATACATACTTTCCTTGAAACATCTTATA
The DNA here is from genome assembly GCA_031772115.1 of Heritiera littoralis. Lineage (NCBI taxonomy): Eukaryota > Viridiplantae > Streptophyta > Magnoliopsida > Malvales > Malvaceae > Heritiera > Heritiera littoralis. The sequence continues at coordinate 118,518 of JAPDPK010000171.1, read as the reverse complement.
CTTTCTTGAAAACATACTTCATATACTTCTTTTAAAACTTCTTGTACGAGTAAACCAAGTACTTTCGATTTCTTTATTCTTAGAAATCGCATAAACATATAGTTTTGATAACATAAAAACTATTCATACTTTTGTGGAGTTATGCACTACATCATCATCATCATCATAATCATGTGGCGTACCCCGTAGGGCCAGGAATTCTCCCTTAGCCGAACATGAAACAAAAACAGATTGGCCAGCTGTGGGTGGCTACAGCCAACACTAGTCAGGTGTCCTCTGTAGCAACTGAGGCCTGACTTATGGTCCTCAGCCCTTAACATACATCATTTCAGGACTTGATCAGAGCCCCTACTAGAAACATGAAAGTGCATAATCTCAAAACATATGCCATGTAGCTTCTAGCCATGACATTTCATACTTTTAGAAAATAGGTATGAAAACCTCTTTTCAAAACATGGCAGTCGACTGGCCTCATAGGGCAGTCGGCTGCTGCTTCATATTTTCATTTATCGAAATTATTTTCATTTAAAATTTCGATAGTTTCATCTTTGAAAACATATAAGGGCAGTCGACTGGTCCATATAGCAGTCGGCTGGTTTTCAAACAGAATACTTCTTAAGAAATAGCAGTCGACTGGTACATATAGCGGTCGACTGTTTTTGAAACAGAATGCATCTCGGAAAATAGCAGTCGACTGGTCCTATAGGCAGTCGGCTGGTTTTGAAACAGAATGCATTTTCATAAATAGCAGTCGACCGTCTTACATAGCAGTCGACTGGTTTGGAACAGAAAGCTTTTCTGGAAAATAGCAGTCGACTGGCATACATAGCAGTCGACTGGTTTGAAACAGAATGCTTTTCTTGAAAATAGCAGTCGACTGGCATACATAGCAGTCGACTGGTTTGCATCGGTTTTCGGAAAACGACGTTTTGGTTGTCTCTAGGCAGTCGACTTCCCATTTAAGGCAGTCGGCTGCTCCTAGCCTAATTGGTACTAGGAGACAAATCCGAAAATGCATCTTTTCATGCACCAAATCCAACTAGTACTTCTTCCAAACCACATAAAACAGTATAAAACATGCGGACATAGCCGCCTTACGTCCGTTACATAAATTCCTTACCTTGATTCCTTCGGAAACGCAAGATCACTTGATGCGTTAACCCTAGCTTTCACTCCTTCAAATCTGAAATCATCATATCAAAGCAAACCTTTAAGAATTTGCCATAAACATGTTATACTAATTCAGTACAACACCATACCATAAACATACTTGAACAAATCATCTTCTTCTCTTACCTTTTGCTAGTGACCAAAATCTCAACTTTGAGATCTCTTCCAATACTTGGAATCAATCCACTAAACTTCAGATATAGCCTCGTCTAGTGACTACGATCATTTTTCGTCTAACAAACTTAACGATTTGGTTACTAAACAAGGGTGTTTGTCATGGTGGATATGGATAGAACTTATGGAAACTTGGAGAACACGAGGGAGAGGGCTGGAGAGAAGCTGGCGTAAGGTGATAGCTGATGGGCTGGTGAGTCATGCAACTTCATTAATTGCATTCTTATCCCATCATCAATCTCAGCCATACTTTTCCTTGACTCCTTTTTGACCCATTAATTCTCTTCTTCCCTTTTTAACCCAATACCATTTGTCCATTTAATCTCCAATAATATTTCTGATTTAATTCTTGTCTTATACTCTTAATATTTTTCTGATATCAACCTAATAAATCATTTGTCTTATTGACTATCAACTTTCTTATTTCTTCCATACATCATGCATACATCATTCATACATTAAGCTTCATATTCATTTAATTGGTCTTCTTTCTTCCTATTCCATTTATTTTCCTGACATCAATATTAATTGACTACTTGATTATTTAATCTTTCATCTCCTTACTTCTTCCATGTTCCATACATCCTTCATACTTTATAATTCTCATATTTACTTACTTCATTTAAGCCAAAATGCTTTACAATTATGGAGGAATTGCATGAAATTGGGGATTTCACATTCTCCCCACCTTAGAGAATTTGGTCCTCCAAATTCAAATCAAGTTATGTTTCAAATAGTTCTGGATACTCTTCTTTCTCAAGCTAATTAGCTTCATGTACCTTTTTCCCATAGTGTGGTATTGTCAATAATCTTAACCAATGGGATCATCATAGACTTCTATATCATATCTTTTCTGTTCAAAATCCCGAATGGCTCTTTCACATGACTTGTGTCTTTCTATACTTCTAAGGTTTCATCTTTCGTGACATAAGATGAATTCTGAATTATACTTTCGAAGCATTGACAATTTCTATTCTTATAGCATTTCATACAGTGTCATCTCAGTACTTGTATAATAGCTATTTTCATAACTAAACTCAGTTAATGGCAGATGGTCGTCCCATGAGCCTTTAAAATACATAGCACCAGCTCTTCACATGTCCTCGAGCGTCTAAATCATGCGCTCGGACTGCTCATTAGTCTGCGGACGAAAAGCTGTGCAAAACTTCCAACTGAGATTCCATGGTTCCTTGTTAATCTCTTTAAATGAGAATTGAACCTGAAATCTCTATCACATGAATTTGCTCATTGGAACTCCACTTAATCTTATGACATTCTTTCATCTACATTTCTGCCAAAGCACTAAGTACATCCATAGACTTCTTAAGTAGTAAGTGGGCTTACTTAACAGATCTGTTCATCAATTCTGGCTTAATCCTTATACTAGTCATCATTCCCAATTTACTTTGAAAGCATAACATTTAGCTTAAGGCTTGGAAATTTCTCAAGTAACTTCTTACTTTCTTGTCATCATATAAACCATTATTCTTTCATGCTTCTGACTCATAGCATTTGCCATCATAATGGCTTTCTATAATTTCTTCCCATAGCATCAAACATGCCTATGAATGAACATCTTCATTTCCCTATGGTACTCTAGGGATCAACCAGGAAGGATACTATAGTCGGCTAGGGATCCGGATGGAGTAAGGAAGGTACTTTAAAATACCTGTCTTGTTCCGAAACCTAGAAGCGACTATAGGGAATAATTAGCGTTGTTGAGACAATCCATCTCTCATATTAATTCATATTCTTTTCAGAGTAATGCTTTTATAGCATAAAACATTTAAATAAAATAAGTCAATACAATATCAATTTAAGTCCATCATCAGTTTCACTTAAGCTGATTTCACATATCACTATATACATCATAAAACTTTACATCAAAAAGTACTTCAGAAACTTAACTATCGTTTCTTGTCAATTATTAAATTCATTATGTTCAGGACTTTTCTTTACTCCTTCCACAACGTAAACTAAAAATCCTTCACATAACCATACTACCTTCTATTAACTTTCTTTACAATTTAGTCAGATCATACAACATACTTTTGCCTTATATATCTTCAACATTTACATCATAGTTAACAGGTGTCTTTCCTTTCTCTTCAACAGTGGCCTTGTGTTGTGGTTGAGGAGTCCCCTCAGATTCCTCGAATGTCCTCATGTCTCTCTTGGGACAATCTTTGATCAAATGTCCTCGTTCACCACATCTGAAACATGTGCCACTTGCCAACCGGCATGGCTGTGATCTATGGAACTTTTTGCAATGTTCACACCTTTGTCCTATACTCTTAGGTGAACTAGCTGAATGTCGGAATCTATCATCATTCATCTTGATTCCCGTAGCTCTAGGATTCCCTATTGAAGCTCTTTCATATGGCCTACATCTCTTAGATGAGCATCCATCTTTCGAGATCTTCCTTTCTGACTTCCGCTTTATCGGTTTCTTACTTTTACTTTGGATTCGAAAATCAGTTTGATGAAGCTCATAGTCCTGCTCACACAACTGAGCCTTACGGACGGTCTCATTATAAGTAGTGACACCTATAGTGTACAACTTGGATTTGATAGGAGACTTCAATCCTTCTATAAATCTGTATATCTTATATCCTTCACTCCTGATGGTCTCTCGATCGAATCCACTTAGAGAAATAAACCTTGACTCATATTGATTAACTGACATTGTCCCTTGAGTCAATTTCAAAAATTCAATCTTCAACCTAGTCTGATCAGTGCGTGGGATGTACTGCTCAGTAAAGGCTTCTAAAAATTTATCCCACGTAACCTCAACATGTTGGGCTTCCAAAAAGGCCTGAGTGGACTGCCACCAATACTTTGCATCATCCACTAACAGATAAACAGCCAAACCTACTTTTTCCCTTCCGGAACATAACATATACTCGAAAGATCTAGTGACCGCCTTCACCCAATTCACTGCGGCCAATGGGTTCTTATCCCCCTTAAACTTAGGCGGATCCAGCTTCTTATATTTCTTAATCAAGGTCATACTGCAATAGGCTGTGAGATCCCGCCTTTCAATAACTGGGAATGGTGGGGGTAACTCTGTCTGTACTGGTGGTGGCTGTACCATAGGAATGGCGAATGGCACACTTGTGACCATGTTGGGAAAATTCGCCATAAACTGCGTAAACATAGTGGTCATATTCTCCACTTGCTTTTCCATCTTCGCTAACCTAGTGTTCAGGCTATGCGGTGGAGATGGTTGAGGAGACTGTGTTGGGGACTGTTCTACATAACCCCTTCCTCTTCCTTTCTCAACACCACTTCTACCTGAGCTCATTCTGTCGATAAAATCACAAAGTTGAGCTACTTAGTATAACTTCAAACAGTTATACATCGTATATGTATTCAGACAAGTACAGTACAATTGGGGATATACTCTACTTCTAACTCATCGACACCGACAAACCTCAATCTAATTGCTCTGATACCACTCTGTGACATCCCAGTCACCATACATTTCTTATTCATCTTTTATCCTTTTTCCCTTAAACTTAGTTAGATTTGCTTGTCAATGTCAATCATACTTTTCTTTCTTTGGCTTACTGTCTAAGAGCTCAATATATTTAATTGGATTACAATAAAACAGACTAATGATACATGTATATATGTACCATCCATTTCCACAGGATCTCATACATCATCTTAACTTAAATCCCCGACATCTTATATACATGAATGCTAGTTGTACTGTACCATAGCTGAATTACAAGTTTACTTTGCATAACTACATAAGTATACCTTCTATACTACTTGGGAAGCGTCTCTTGAAGGTAAACTTTCAAAATCCACTCGTAGGCTCTTCTATTTAGAGCGAGGGATTACTCCGGATAGTCTGTATGAAAAATGTTCGTAAAAGGGTGAGTTTACGCTCAGTAAGAAAAATATGTAAAAGAGCGTGCTATGCCTCTATATGTATTTTTCCTACTTGGCTCTATAATGTCATGTAAAGCATTATAAAGCATGCATCATAAACCTCTTTCATGCATTGTTTGCAACCATGTATATTTCTTTCAAATGGTGTAGGCAAACATACTTTCTTGAAAACATCATACTTCATACATACTTTAAAGCATCATACTTCATAAACTTACTTTGAAACATACATTGTATTCTTAAAACATACATCATGCTTCTTTACTTCAAAACATACTTCAAAACATCATACTTCATAACTTACTTCTTTACTTTAAAACATACTTCATAACGTACTTTAAAACATACTTTACATGCTTTTATAACATAGCAGGCTTCATGTACTTCTTCAAAATATATTTCAAATACTTCTTTGAAAATATCATTTACATACATACATACATACTTTCCTTGAAACATCTTATACTTTCTTGAAAACATACTTCATATACTTCTTTTAAAACTTCTTGTACGAGTAAACCAAGTACTTTCGATTTCTTTATTCTTAGAAATCGCATAAACATATAGTTTTGATAACATAAAAACTATTCATACTTTTGTGGAGTTATGCACTACATCATCATCATCATCATAATCATGTGGCGTACCCCGTAGGGCCAGGAATTCTCCCTTAGCCGAACATGAAACAAAAACAGATTGGCCAGCTGTGGGTGGCTACAGCCAACACTAGTCAGGTGTCCTCTGTAGCAACTGAGGCCTGACTTATGGTCCTCAGCCCTTAACATACATCATTTCAGGACTTGATCAGAGCCCCTACTAGAAACATGAAAGTGCATAATCTCAAAACATATGCCATGTAGCTTCTAGCCATGACATTTCATACTTTTAGAAAATAGGTATGAAAACCTCTTTTCAAAACATGGCAGTCGACTGGCCTCATAGGGCAGTCGGCTGCTGCTTCATATTTTCATTTATCGAAATTATTTTCATTTAAAATTTCGATAGTTTCATCTTTGAAAACATATAAGGGCAGTCGACTGGTCCATATAGCAGTCGGCTGGTTTTCAAACAGAATACTTCTTAAGAAATAGCAGTCGACTGGTACATATAGCGGTCGACTGTTTTTGAAACAGAATGCATCTCGGAAAATAGCAGTCGACTGGTCCTATAGGCAGTCGGCTGGTTTTGAAACAGAATGCATTTTCATAAATAGCAGTCGACCGTCTTACATAGCAGTCGACTGGTTTGGAACAGAAAGCTTTTCTGGAAAATAGCAGTCGACTGGCATACATAGCAGTCGACTGGTTTGAAACAGAATGCTTTTCTTGAAAATAGCAGTCGACTGGCATACATAGCAGTCGACTGGTTTGCATCGGTTTTCGGAAAACGACGTTTTGGTTGTCTCTAGGCAGTCGACTTCCCATTTAAGGCAGTCGGCTGCTCCTAGCCTAATTGGTACTAGGAGACAAATCCGAAAATGCATCTTTTCATGCACCAAATCCAACTAGTACTTCTTCCAAACCACATAAAACAGTATAAAACATGCGGACATAGCCGCCTTACGTCCGTTACATAAATTCCTTACCTTGATTCCTTCGGAAACGCAAGATCACTTGATGCGTTAACCCTAGCTTTCACTCCTTCAAATCTGAAATCATCATATCAAAGCAAACCTTTAAGAATTTGCCATAAACATGTTATACTAATTCAGTACAACACCATACCATAAACATACTTGAACAAATCATCTTCTTCTCTTACCTTTTGCTAGTGACCAAAATCTCAACTTTGAGATCTCTTCCAATACTTGGAATCAATCCACTAAACTTCAGATATAGCCTCGTCTAGTGACTACGATCATTTTTCGTCTAACAAACTTAACGATTTGGTTACTAAACAAGGGTGTTTGTCATGGTGGATATGGATAGAACTTATGGAAACTTGGAGAACACGAGGGAGAGGGCTGGAGAGAAGCTGGCGTAAGGTGATAGCTGATGGGCTGGTGAGTCATGCAACTTCATTAATTGCATTCTTATCCCATCATCAATCTCAGCCATACTTTTCCTTGACTCCTTTTTGACCCATTAATTCTCTTCTTCCCTTTTTAACCCAATACCATTTGTCCATTTAATCTCCAATAATATTTCTGATTTAATTCTTGTCTTATACTCTTAATATTTTTCTGATATCAACCTAATAAATCATTTGTCTTATTGACTATCAACTTTCTTATTTCTTCCATACATCATGCATACATCATTCATACATTAAGCTTCATATTCATTTAATTGGTCTTCTTTCTTCCTATTCCATTTATTTTCCTGACATCAATATTAATTGACTACTTGATTATTTAATCTTTCATCTCCTTACTTCTTCCATGTTCCATACATCCTTCATACTTTATAATTCTCATATTTACTTACTTCATTTAAGCCAAAATGCTTTACAATTATGGAGGAATTGCATGAAATTGGGGATTTCACAGACTATGTTCGAAGAAACAATAATTTATCATACTTGAGAAAAGACTACACCAAAATATGTTACGGTTGGAAAAAAAATAGTCTTTTGCCATAGACTATGTTTTTTAGAAGTAATTTATGAGTTTTTTTTTTCTAGTAGTGTATCCAATTTGAGTTTTATTGGTAACTCCTCATTATTTACACTATTCTTGAATATCTATACTTTGTGGATATGAGATATATATTTTAAAACTAAGGGAGATCGAATAATTTATTTATTTCAAAAAATTTATTTAAATAAAAGAATAAAACTTAGTCAACAATTATATGACGTTGGAAAAATGTTGAATCTTTAATTTCAATGATTATAATTCAATCTTTGAAAACTTTAAATATAAAATAAAAAGAAAAAACTAATTTGAATTCGCCATTCCCAAACTATTAAAAATAAATAAATAAAATTTATGGGACTAAACTACATCTATACAGAAAAGTTATGAAGGGAAAAAAATGAGGTGGAATTGTAGGATTAATGTTTTTTTGTTTTGAGAAAATTGTAGGTTAATGTTGAAACTTTAAAGTTTCCAATTGGAAGAAGAATCTATTGTAGATTGATTGCCCTACGCGAGATTCAAGATGATGTCATGTTTTTCAATATCATTAAAAGCCGCTAGCCAGCATGAAATGAGTTGGTAATAAAATGGAACGACCACATGGATTTAATGCAAAATTGGTTGAATTGTACAAGGTTGTGATTGTTACCGACTAAGACATGACTTGAAGAAAGAAAAAGGCTAAAACGGTGTGGATGGCTAAGAGGGATTGGTGGCTTGCTGCCATTGCCAACAAAGTCTAGTATTAGGAGGATAATTCTAATTTCTAGGGGACAGGGCTATTCAAAGAATTGTATGATCTCATCATGAATTGAAAGCTGCATCAGATGCTGTAAATATTATTAGTACCTTGGTTTCTTGGATTCTCTTTGATAAATCACCAATGCTTTTTGGAATTGATAATAACCCTAATGCTAAAAGAATAAAATAGAACTGTTCCCTCATACCTCTTTAACTGAAAACCTCTATTATCCGTGAAATATGCAACAGACAAAAAGTTTAGTATAGGAAACTTCTTCTAATTCTTTATGTCGAAATTTTTGTGAAACTAAAAAATATTTGCCAATAAATGCACTAATAAAAGAAAATTTGTCCATTGCTGTTAGTAATTTTTAATATTAGATAGATTATCAATTTCTTTGTGTTATCAATATATTAAACATATTATTCCTCAGTTCGTAGGGCTAACGAAAAGGCAAGAATCTAAAAATGCACCAAAAAATTTATTTCAATAGATTAGGGTAGATTACACGAATTAATATATAAACTCACGCTAAGTCGTCAATGTAAATTCTTCTTATTCACTCATTCCTATCCAATGCGATGTATTCTTCTAACTCTCTGTAAGGCTTTAGCTTATGCTAAATTTATTAGTGTATGTCCTAAATCCGACTGATCTGGTGAAAGGGATAATTCCATAGCAAAACATGTTTACTCAAGGAAGTGACATGAAAGGTTTTCTTTCACCATTTTAGTTGATTATGTTGAGACATAATGATCACAAGATGAGGTGAAGCCCATAAAACAACATAAGCCTTACAAGGGATTTGTATTAGAGTCACAATTATGAGAATCCTTATGCATCAAAGCTTAGTTCATAAAAACTGTTCCTGGTTATTGTGCTATTGAAACAAGTTATTGATAGTGCTCAAAGATTAGTACGTGCTAAGCTTTCTTACTTATGAAGTAAGCAATTGGTCTCATGGATTGAAAAATAGTGATATTTGATGATAGAATGTGGGTACTTATTAGAGAATAAGTTCACCAAATATGACTTAAAGTGGGAGTTCCATTTAGTGGTGTTACTTGAGTGTCTAAGAAATATACTCCCACATGCCAGTGGTGTAAGTGATCATCTTACTTGAGATGTCAAGTCTTCTTAAAAATGTTATATCATACTTAAATTTCATCATTATGGGTTTGGATTGCAAAATGCCTAAAACGTATGATTTTTTAACATGTAAATTTTTGAACTCAAATATTTTGTGATAAATGTTAAGTATTTTACATAAGTTTTAAATACACACATATATATTAGTTTTATTGTATAAAACACAATAGAGTTTTGTTTGCCTAACATTTACATGAATTTTTGATTTTCCTTTATTCATATTCTTTAAAAAACTGTAAATTGTTAAAATTTATTTAGATCTTTAATTTTATAAAATTTATATTTTTGATTTTCTTGTGACTAATGATTGTTAACATCATTTTTATTTTGAAAGTTAGGAGGTTATATAAGTGTGTTTAATATTTGTATTACATTTTTTTCCCTTATTCTTGTTTGTCATTTTACTATTGTGTTTGTATTTTTATAATTTTTTTATTTTTTAATCATGATGTTAGAATTTTTATTGGAAGATAGAGAGAATTTGTTCAGTTTTTATGAAGTCGAAAGAAAAAAAATGAAAATTGTATAGTTTTATATAATTGGAGTGTTAAGTTTAATTTTTTTATAATTTAATTTTTGCTCTTCGTCATGTTTGTTTAAGTAATTTATTTGTTGACTTTGAGGATGCTTTGTTATTAATTAATTATTATTTGAAATTATTATTATTAGTAAATTGTCTTTGCTAATTTATTTATAAGTTTTATTTTTTTTAAAAAATATTACCTTATACACCGTTAGTTAAATTTTTTACTTCATAAGTAAAATTAGAATCATGATATATATCTTATTTTATTTATTTTTATTTTTTTATATTTTAAAAAAATATGCGTTATGATTTTAATTTCGTTTATAAAATTAAAAAAAATTATTGATAGTGTATAAAATATTAAATTTTTTAAAATATTTTAGAATTATCATTATTACATGTATTCTGACATTCAGATCTCGAGTGTTTAAGTAGAGTGGCGTGGTAGTTTTTCGTGTAGGATCAAGGATGCATTTTCCACTGAAATAATTGCTGTAGCTGAAATTAGACGGTGAAAGAAAGACAACGGAAAGATCTGTGTCCTTTGTACGATCTCAGACAATCAGAGTCAAGTTTTGGTCTCTTTGGAAAACCATATCAACTACCCTTGACAAAGTTATGACAGCCAAAAAGTACTTGAAAATTATATTTTCAATGCTAGTAATTAGTATTTAATTGTAGCATGTTTTGGTGGCGGAGTACCATGTACTGCTTCACTAGAAAACATTACACACTAATTAACGATACCAATCATACTGTACTGCAAAATTCTAATGAAAATATAATTAATTCTGTCATCACGTCTAAGGTCTTAGAATCCAATTAATAGAGTTGTCACCAACAAATATTTTTTTAAATGTGATATGTCATTTATTCTAATCTAAGGAAAAATATTAGTTTACATTTCAAAATCTAAGTTTGGTAATACGGTTATGTATGAGAAAGGTTTTACGCATTACGTAACTTCTGTCTTAATATAGTATCAACTAATCATATGTTTTCGCAGGTTTTACCTTTAATTTGATTTTAATTTCAATAATTAAATTTTAGAAATTTTCTTTGGATATCTTTCATTATCTTGGTAGAATTCTCAAAAAAACTTTTTCACTCAAGAGTATTCAAGCAATTTTATTTGACTTTTTTGAAAATACTTAATTACGTAGACCAATTAAGTGTATTATGAGAGAATTCTAAATTTTATCTCAATTTTCCTTTTTCTCTAATTTCTATTCCTTTCAAAAATGTTATTATATTATTTTTTAATTTTTAGTTTTTCAATTAATTTTTATTTGCATGAGAATAAAACTTGATTATTTTTTTATTGAAATTATTCATTTAAATTTTTCATTATTCTCGTAAAATTTAAAGAAAAATTTTTCACCAAGGAATTTCTTAGGTAAAATACTGTAAGGACCAGAGTGGCACTTTGGTCCCCACTTGGATTCAAGAGGTGGCCCCCTCAGCGACCTCACTCATCCGTATTGTCCTCTTTGGGCCCACTGACCCTCAGATTTCTTTCGCGTCCTCATGTCTTGAACCCTTGACCTCTTACAAGTGTTGAGACATGCTAACCATTAGGCCAGGCACTTTGGTCCCCACTGGGATTCAAGAGGTGGCCCCTTCAACGATCTCACTCATCCGTATTGTCCTCTCTGGGCCCACTGGCCCTCAAGGATTTCTTTTGCGTCCGCATGTCTTGAACCCTTAACCTCTTGCAAGTGTTGAGACATGCTAACCATTATGCCTTGTCTCAATGGTACCAGGTGTGTAAGAACTAGGTACCTAAGGATCTTGAGTTCGAATTCCTGGGGACGCGAATTGGAGTTGTGGCCTAAGGGCACACTCTGAGAAAGCCGTGAAGGGCAGTGGCTTGTGTGGTGCACCCTAGAGCGGACAATACAGATGAGTGAGGTCGCTGAGGGGGCCACCTCTTGAATCCCAGTGGGGACCAAAGTGCCACTCAGGTCCTTACAAAAAAACGCGCGTTTTTTTTGTTTTTTTGTAAGGACCCGAGTGGCACTTTGATCAGACCTAATGGTTAGCATTTCTTAACACTTGCAAGAGGTCAAGGGTTTGAGACATGCGAATGCAAAAGAAATCCTTGAGGGCCAGTGGGCCCAGAGAGGACAATACAGATAAGTGAGGTTGCTAAGGGGGCCACCTCTTGAATCCCAGTGGGGACCAAAGTGCCACTCGGGTCCTTACAAATACTAAATAATATCATTTTAGTGATTGAAAATAGGTTTAAAAAAATGAACTAGGAGAATGATATTGGCAGCTGTAGGGCCCAAACTAGGGGTGTAAATGATACATTGATACTCGCAAGCTACTCGAGCTCGGCTCGAAAAAAACTCGAATTTGACTCGATTTTTGTCGAGCTGAGCTTGAGCTCAAGCTATTGAGCGAGCCGAGTTCGAGTAGTCTGGTATCCGACTCGAGTAGCTCGCGAGCTTAATCGAGCTTTTTATTTTAATATATATTTATTGTAAAATTACAAAATTACCCTTGTTATATATATTTACAACCCTAAACCTAAACTCTCATATTCCCTTTTTCTTTCAGCCTCTCCCACGTTGCTTGCTCCCTTCTCCCTCTCTAACGTTACTAGCTCCCTTCTCCCTAACAGCCGTTACCCACAAATCCGACAAGCCTGTTAACGAGTCCTCCTCGTCGATCTATCCTCTCTCTCTCTTATCTCTTCCTTACCTCTTCGACTCTTCCCCCAACATTGCTATCAAGTTCGCGAAGTTATTAACCCAGATTGGCAGAAGATCTGGTAAGGAGCTTGACCTAAATCTCCAAGTTGTTTCCATTTTGTTATTAGAGGTTTTCTAAGTCATATTTATCATTTTGATTCTTCTATAACAAGTGGTGGACTCTTTCAAAATTTGACCCATTCAAGTCAATAATCTCCCCTGCTTTTCTTTGGAAATGGTTTGCCCTTATTTTTCCCATACCTCCTAATGTTGGCTTGGATAAGGCTTTAAAGTGACATGGTTCATCTCTTTAAAATCTTTGCAGTAGCAATTTTAGGCAGTTGCAGTGGTAGATTTTTTTGTTCTTATATTTGGATATATATTATTTAATTGTGCTTTTACCTTTATAATATGATTTATTCTTTAAAAACGTGATTTCTAATTACAAGCGTTACTTATTTCTTTGATTTATAGTTTGGCAATTGAAGTTGTTCAGCAGAGTGTGGATATTTGATGTCAGCCAAATTCCTTTTGTTAGCATCCATGTTCAAGTGGAACTGATGCTTTTAAGTTTTTAGTTTTTTTTTTTTTACATTTATGTTTTAGTTAATTAACAAATTAATGTTATTTTGCTAATATATTTGTTCTGTTAATGTTTCTTAAATTCATTATTTTTGTTCTATTTTTGCTTTGTTGCCTACTTTTAGAGAAGCTTTAATAATTTTGGTTTTGATCTGCTGAATCTAAAATGTGTTGAATTCAACTTCGAGCTCGAGTTCGAGTATGAGAATCAAGCTCAAATTCGAGCATGGGAATCAAGCCTAATCAAGCAAGCTCGAGTAGCTCGATTTTTATCTCGAGCCAAGCTCGAGCCCAAAAGTTAAGACTAGATTGAGCTCGAGCCGAGTATTGAGCAACGAGTTTTGGGGTCGAGCTCGAGCTCGAGCACCTCATTGTAACGGCTCAGCTCAGCTCGATTACACTGTGATAACCGAGAATTTTTCCATTTTTGCTATTAAATTACTTGGGAATTTAATTTTATGCAAGTAAATAAGTGAAAGTAAATAAATAGGCTTAATAGCCAAATAAGTCCTCAATCTTTAGGCCAAAATGGAGTTCAGCCCTCAACGTTTTATCGCATGAAATTCAGTCCATAAACTTTTATTTTAGAGGAAATAAACCCTCAACCTTTTACAATTATGAAATTAAGTCAAAATCTGTTAAATGACACTAACTGCCGTTAGTTTTGCATACGTGGCAACTGACGTGGATAGGTTAGTTAGCTGCCACGTGGCATGCCACATATGCAAAACTGCCGGCAGTTAGGTCATTTAACAGATTTGGTCTATTTCCATTGAAATAAAAGTTTATGGACTGAATTTCATGCGATAAAATGTTGAGGGCTAAATTTCATTTTGGGCTAAAGGTTGATGGTTTATTTGGCTATTAAGCCAAATAAATAAATTTATTTACAAGATGGGAAAATTATTGAAATTCTCGAATTTGATGAAGTTGAGGAAATTGTTTTGAATGAATTTTCGGATATTAAGAGATCCAAATATTAAAGAGGTGAAAATGAGTATGGTTATATTGGAGGATAAGAAATCCAAAATTTATGAATAAAAATGTGTATATATATTGTAAATACAATATATATATATATATATTGTATTAGTATAATTATATAACCAAATATAATTATATTAAAAAAAAGAAAATAGAAAAAAAAGGGAATCGTGATAACCCGATTCCCTCTATTTTCCTTCTCCTCTCTTTAACAGAAGAGAAGCTTGAGAAGCCAGTCGACGCCGATGGCGAGGAAGGAGAACGGAAAGAGAGACGACGCCGGCTACGTGAAAGGAAGTAACAACCGGCGACGGAAAACAGAAACAGATGCAGAAACGGGAGAGGCGGAACCGAAGCGAAAAAAGGAAAAGAGCCACAGCGGTGCCGGCTGATCCGGGCACCGCCACTCCCCCCATGAGACCGATGGAGACCAGGGGAAGGTGAGAGGAGCCACCAGCGGAGAGGATATCGATGGAGGAAGGAGAAAAGAGGAAGGGAAGAGGCCAAAACCCAAGCCTCCAAATCCAGCGCCGTCGTCGGTGATGGGAAGAAACTGAGGCCAGATTCGACATCCCCGCAACTGTGGCTTGCTGTGGGAGGTTTGAATCGGCGGTGATGCAGGCAGGAAGAGGCTGAACCGGCCAAACAAATACTGAACCGGTCCAACCCGATCCGACCTGACTCGACCCGACCCGGTTCAGAAAAGAAAAAGAAAAGAAAAAGAAAGAAAGGAAAAAGAAGAAAAGAAAAGAAAAAGAGAAAGAGAAAGAAGGAGAAAGAAAAAGGAAAAGAAAAAGAAGAAAAGAAAAGAAAAGAAAAAGAAAAAGAAAAAGGAAAAGGAAGAAGAAGAAGAAGAAATTGGTAAGAAAAATTAAAAGATTTCGCTATATTTCTATGAAATTTATTAGAAATTGTTGGATTATTTTTTAAATGAAAATATGTGTTAATTATTGAAATTGTAGCAAAACGGAAATGAGACGAATGGTGTAGTTCGGCAAGGCTCGAAAATCGAAAAGTGCGCTAAGCTTTGGCGAATAGGTAAGATACTTTTATAAAGCATTAGTAGCATTATATTGTATGTGGGATTATGATTTTTATATGATGCATTGATGGAATGATTTTTAATGGAATTGTGATTTTTTAATATGATGCATTGATTGAATTGATGTTAAAAATGCTAAGAGAACCCACAACTGATGGTGGGGGGAGGTCTTAGTAAGAGATAAAGAAAATGTGAGAATAAACGGCTGTAGTTATAAACTGTGTTTTCCTTGCAGGAGGTTTAGTAAAAAATTAAGTCGTTATGCTGCCAAAATTTTTAGAAAAATGTTTGAGGAAAAAGATTAAGTTTCTCACATAAATGGAATCTTGAAAATAATTATTGAAAACAAACATTTAAAGGACTTTATGGTATTACCGAAAAAGTTGATATTGAAATCGATGAGAAGATAAATCGTTGAGCACGATGACGTGATGAATTATATGGTTTAAACCTTATAGAGTCGATAAATCAAGTAATCTTAATATCATAAATGGTATCAAGTTGAGATTTAGGTGGAATTATTTATTAGACGACTCACGGATAAAAGTGATGATAATTATATGATATAGCTTGAAAGAGAAGATCGCAGTTGAAATTTCGATGGTCGAGCGATGGAATTGTGAAACTATTAATGGAGTAATGATTCTAGAATTTATCGAATCGATCTCTTGATTTTAAATAGTTCCGAATGTGATAATATAGATAATTCAAGAGGTCGATGCTGAGACGATTTCACCGTATTACATCGTATTAATGATTATACGTGAGATGATAAACAAACCTACACTAGTGATATAGGTCTTAGTATCAATGTTGTGGTACACAATGGATGGCTATGATGTTGAGTCATAACGAACATATGATTTGAGTACACATAACTTTATTGACATTGAGGTTAAATTACGACACAATCCGATCATTTATAGATTCAAATAAATGAGTGATGAAAATATATGAATATATGGTTTTGCTTATAACCATAGAATAGGCCTTGAATAATAAGATTAATAATCGCATAAGTTCGATATTAAATTATACAGGCCATATGAAAAAAAAATTGATTTGAGGATTGTGATCTAGCTTTGTGATAGTGAATGAAATTGAACCTCATGTCGGAAATTATGTACATGCGTCAATAGGTCAAACCATAATTAGATTTGATAAGTGATTATTGATCAGGTGGTTCTGTTATCTTCAATATCGACTCTGGAGTAGATATTGGATGACGATATTGGAAATTACATAATTTTCGTATCTTGATGGTTACACTGAAACATGATATCTAAATGTTCATAGAAACTAAGAGGATTTATACTAATGATGTGATTCTAATATTGATAATGAGATGTATAAATGATTATTACAGTCGATGACGATTGAGAAAGGATATTGAATATCGAATGGTCTGAATACCAAGTGATTTGATTACCGAATGAATTGAATACTGAACAATTTGAATACCCAATGAATCGAATATTGAATGAGTTGAATACGGATCTACTGATTTGACAAAGAGGGTTTCGAAGTCGAATGATTGATGGTGATAAAAATTGAATGAATTACGTCACTGTATTAGATGAAATATGATTTATATCGATATTTTGAAATAGTATCGAATTTACCTATTAGGTATGATCTGATTGAAATTAAAAGGATGGAAATGAGAGAATTGAATTATAGTGAACATTATAATTAAATGACATGTTTGATGAAATGATAGTTCACTATTGAACTCGTGATTTAAATTGCATTGTATTTAAAAATGCCCTGTTCCAACTTGAAACATTTTAATAATGTTTATATGAATACTATAAAGTATTGATTTGTTTTTGAAAGGAAAGTATATGGTAGATTTATATATATGTATTATATATAAAAATTCCTTAAATGATGATACCATATGCTTTACATGAATTTGACAAGAAAAGATAAAGATTTAAATGTTTTATGAGACTGTAGGCACCCTAAAAGAATTAAATTCAATAAAGCATAGTGGAAACCGCCTAATTGGAGCTTTACTCATTAGGCAGATATGCTTGTTCGACAATAGTCGTGGACAGGTCTCAGTTACGCCTGATTAGTGGGGCTGAGAGAGATGAGGTCTATGGCCATAGATAGCGCCCTAGTTAGTTTCCAGGGGACGATGACATGATTTTCACTACTAGCTACAATGATTTAAGTCTTTATTGATAGAGATGATAGGGATCTAGCCTAGTCTCTAACCGTTATGATATGAAGTCTAGAGTATGATTTGATTGACTTGACATGATTTATATAGTACATGAAACATGTTTGAAAAAAGAGATATTTTGAAACTGTACATGTTTTAAACATGTTTTAAAAGTACATGATATATGATTTCGACAACTATGTGATTCGTATTTGATTTTGTGTCGAACATGAAATGATATGCAGTCTAGAGTATAGATTGATTTGATATGAACTCTAGACCTGATATGACTTACAGTATATGAAAAATGTTTTGACTTGACATGATATGAAAAGAGAAATGTGCACGTTTTGATTTGAAATGATATGAAAAGACATGTTTTGAATTGACATGATATGAAAAGAAAAATGTGCACGTTTTGATTTGAAATGATATGAAAAGACATGTTTTGAATTGACATGATATGAAAAAAAATGTGCACGTTTTGATTTGAAAAAATATGAAAAGACATGTTTTGAATGAACATGATATGAAAAGTGAAAAGACATGTTTTGAATGAACATGATATGAAAAGTGAAAAGACATGTTTTGAATTGACATGATATAAAAAGAGAATTATGCATGCTTTAAACCTTAAATATGAAATGAATTGAAAATTCATATGTTGAGTATGTTCTAAAGTAAATATGATATGATTTGAAATGATAGCGGTTCAAGAGTGAAATTACATAAGTTACCTACTAAATCATGACATAATAGGTAGCTTTTTACATAAGATATGTCATGACCTTATATGGTACAAAAACATGAAGAGTATATGAGGAGTATCACGACTTGGTGGTAACGATATTTTATCTGCATGATGTCATGATATGATATGATACATGAATATAGAATATGCATGAAGAGAATTATGACTTCGTACCACCGTGATTATAATCCTCTATATGGAAAGTGATACGAGATGATAGACTACAGGATTATGATTATGAAACATAAAGTGATTTGATACGATATTTCAATTGGACATGATGTACTCCGAGATTGAGGAAAGTATAGACTAATAGTATATGACATTCAAATTGGACACGACATATTGTTGTGCGATGCACTATAGTATAAGGATGAGAAGACTGAAAAAATGATTATGATGATTTATTTAAAAGTATAAGTGATAGACAGATGACAAGAAATGAGATAATAAGATGTTATCGATGAGAAAGGATTAACTGTAATTGCAAACTTGCAAGTTTTAAGCATTGCGGTTTAAGACAGTATAATCATACTCTTGCATTTATATTAGTATCTTACTGAGCCGTGGTTTTGCTCACCCTACTAAATTTCATATCTTTCAGACTATTGAAGTTAACATCTGCCATGCGAGCTGCTAAGTGGGCATCGGAGACGGTATCTAAGCTTGGTACTGGTCACCGTTCTTCGAATCCGCTTCATTGCCTCGAGGTATACGTTCTTTGTAAATTTCTTGTTTACATGAACAGACTTTAATTAATACACAATACGTATTTTATTCAACGAATCGGATGTAACTTAGAAGTGTGATAAATTTTTGTATGGAGGATCAATGAAAGTAGAGTAGTAACTACACTGACACCAAATACAAACCTTAAAATGAAAATGAAAAATTTAGTCCATAAATTTGTAGACTAAGAAAAGTATAAGTATTAAGTGAAAGTCGCGACCTTCGGGTCGTGACATACACTCCTAGCCCAAATCAAAATTGCATTATAATATCCATATACATTAAGGATGGGAATTGCAGGAAATTTTTCAGTAAAATCGATTTTATAAAAAGTCAATTTATTTTATACCTATTTTAAATTATTTTCATTTTAAAAATATCATAAAACACATGAGAATAAGTGTAAAATTAGTGTTAATAGATGTAATTACATGATAATAAACATAAACAAATGAAAAATATAAATTTAGTGTAAAAAATACATTAAAAAATTTGGATTTTTTCAAATGTTTATATTTATTATCATGTAATTATATCTATTAACACTAATTTTACACTTATTTTTATGTGTTTATGATATTTTTAAAATGAAAATAATTTTAAAATAGATATAAAATATGTCGACCTTACAATAAGGTCGACCTTACTATGGAATTCTTCTAGAAAGTTCTACAAATATGGATTATTTTTTTTCCAATTATATTTGAGGTTTTGTTTTTTATTATTTTACTATAACTACTTTTTCATGAAAAACCATTTTCCTTTACCATCCAAGCAGAATAATGATTATTGTTTTCCTAATTTTTTTCATTTCCCTATATATATATATATATATATTTATATATATATATATATATATATTTCATTTCCTATGTAAAGGTGTTAATAGATAGGGTCAAAATTAGGTAAGTAATTAATAGATTTAAAGTGAGTTCAAGCTCTACTCAGCTCGATTATTAAGTCTAATTTTTTGTCCAAATCCGCTTGTACATATAATGAATGAGTCTAAACTCGCATAAATATTAGTAATTTTTTTAAAAAAATTATAATAAAATATAAAAATATTAAAACACATAATAATTAATAAGTTTAAATAAATTCTTACAAAAAGACTACAAGAAACATGAAAATTTTAAATAAAAATATAAAAAAATAATAACATGTTCAAATTAAATTGCACAACATTAGTAAAAAAAATAGTAAAAAATTATAATTGTGGGTCGAGCTTAGGTTTATAAAAACTAGTAAAAGTTATAATAAAATATAAAAATATTAAAACACAACAAGTTCAAATAAATTCTTACAAAAAGACTGCAATAAACATGAAAATTTCACTTTAAAACATAAAAAATAACACATGCTCAAAATAAATTGCACAAAAAAATAAAAAGTAATTAAAAAGTGCATTAGCATAAAAAATAATAAAAATTATAATTACAGGTCGGGCTAGATTGAATTCTGACTTAAAATGGTGAATCCAAATCCAACCCAATTTTTTATCGAATATTGATTCCCAAATCCAAGCCCATTTAATAAACTTAAAATTTTTCCAAGCTTGTTCAAAAATTAGTTTGACCTTCAAGTTTAGACTGATAACTCGATCTTTAAACAAGTCTACATTTATGAACCAAATAGAGCCTTAATGTTTTTAGCTTTTAGTCCATTTAATTTTCATCTTTACAAAAGAGGGTTAATAATTTCTCCTTTTGTTCCCTACTCAGATCAAATTAACAAATTCTATGAACATAATACTTGTTTAATTTAGTTATTAAATCTAATTCTTTACTAATTTAGTTACTTGAATTAATGATTTCCATATGGTTGCATGTTTTATAAATATAATGCTTGATTATGATGTAACTTCTCATGTAATGTAGTGTTCAAAAAAAAAATCAAATTAACAAAACAGGTTTTACCAATAAGACGATTCTAATGGTGATGAGAAGTTAAGGTCTCGGTTTCAAGTTTTATAGATTTAATTTAAATTTAAGTTGAATTTATTTAGTTGTAAGTTAGTCTGTTGGTTAATTAATTTATTGTCTACACATAAAATATAATATTTAATTATAATTATATTTTTATTTATACAAATGATCTCATAAAACAAAAACAAAAACAAATCATGTTTATAAATAATTAAAATTTAAAGGCTCCATTTTGTAATGTTTTGAAATCAAATTTTAAGATAGATCCAAAAGGATTATTTTATACATGTTCAAAAGTCGAACCATTCGAAAGCTAGCTCAATTTTTGGGCGAATTTAAAGAAATATTAAGTCCATTAAATGAGATTGGGCTTGAAAATTAAGTCCATGTATTCTCTTTGTTTTTTTGTTCATAGGAAGGTACAACGAGAGATGGGGGAATCGAACTTAGACCTAATCCCTTCTAAGAAGGGGTAACAACCATTAGGCTAAGCCTTAATTGTTAAATCCATGTATTGTCTCTTACATTTCATTTGGATTGCACTTGTAAAATAATTTAAAAAAAAAAAGAGAGGAGGACTTTTAAAGGAAAAAAAATGATGTATCATTCTATTGTTTATTTGGATAGTTAAAAATGAAAAAAAAAATGTTTATTGAAGTTTTATTTGGTTAAGGTGTGAAAAGGAAAAGGAAGGATACATTAAACTAAATTTTTTACCTTACAGATATACCATTTTAAATGATATATATTTTTTGTGGATAATATGATTGACTTTAAATTTAAAGATTATTATTCAATATGTTATCAGTAGAGTTTTTAAACTTTGCAAGTGAAGTTAAAATAATGACACGTATTCTTTAGAAATATTAAAAATAAATAAATTTATTAAAAAATAAAATAGGGTATATGTCACCATTTTAATCATATGTGTAGAGTCTAAAATTTTTACTGACAATGTAGTGAATAATACTTCTAAAATTAATTATTAATAATATTATTATTAATTTTGTTTTTTTAACTAAAATACATTACTTTAAAAAAATTATAGAACACTATTATAACACTTGCCCAATCAAAAAATATCATGTCTAGAGCTAAAAACTAATACACCAAAACATGCAAATAACACTAGCACGTTAAATATAACAATAAAGATGTGTACTAACATAAAATCTTTATCACATACTCAAAACAAAATACTTTACCTTTGGATTAAAAACTAAAAAGTTCATGAAAGCCAACAACCTCTGAACCGAGTGGTTAAATTTGAGTTGTAGTATCTTGTAAGATTTATATTCGATATTGTAAGATTTATATTCGAATCTAAGTAATCATATCCCTATTATTTAAGATTTTTTTTGTAACAAAAAAAATAGGTACATTAAAAATTTGTTTGTGTTCAAACTAAATAGAAACTTGACGATGAGATACAAAAAGACTGGATGAGAATTTTATGTGAAGTTACAAGTGGAAAGAAGCTTTTAAAATTGTGAAGCTTGTACGGGATTTTGTTTAAAATTTAAAGAAGAAAATATAAATATAATAATCATTTTTATATATTTTTTAAACAGTATTTTTATTCAAAGATATAACTGTAATCAACATATTACATTAAAAAAAGTTTAAAATAATCAGAAGGTGTTCAACTCTGTTCCTTTCCTTTCTTTTAATTTAAATGGAACATAAACGAGGAAAGGTTTTCTCACTATCCTTCATTTTTGCGTTCGTCTCAATCCAAATACATTATTAAATTAACTAAATTCGATAACAAATCTAAAATAATTAATTAATAAATAGCCTTCAAATATTAACTTAATAATTGGTATATAACCGTTACTCAAAAAGAAATCAAAAATCTCATTCTTCGAGAAAAAACATAATAATTCAATTTTCTCTATCATGTTTCAACAGTATTTCATATATTTATTCAATTTAATTTACCATCTTACACAATAGATACGTCTTTTCTATGACAGATTTAGCAATCACTAAATCTCTCGAGTTTTTATAAAAGCCTTGCGCGCCTCTAAAAATCAGACTGCTGGAATTGTGGAGAGCATTTTTCCAAATTTTTATCTGATTTTAACAAAAAAAAGTCTGATGTAAAAGTTGATTTAAAAATTTTCCATTTTGAAACGATGTTTTCATAAAATTCATATTATCTTATTATGGAAAGAAAATCCCATTTGATAATGAAAGACAATTACATGTTCCCAAAGTCCATTAGTCATAATGGCTGGTCATCTTCCAAAGTGATTAACCGTAGGAATGATACGTGGAATTAAGCTAACCATATGAATATTTTTTTTATTTATAAATTATAAACTATGTTGTTCACTTTAATAATAATCTTAATTAATATATGTTTCGTTGATAATGACATAATAGAATAAAGAAAAATCATCATCAAAGAATATTATTTATAGAAATAAAAGCATACTTTCCTTTCCCAAATTTCCTTCTCTCTTTCCCAGCTTAAACAGCTAGAATCTTAAAATTTGTATGAATGATGAAGCAAGTTAAACTAGTTGATTTTCAAGCCGAATTTGAGTTACTTGAATAACGAATTGAGTTGAATTTGAGTAACGAATCGAGCTGAATTTGAGTTTCTTAATATTTAGTTCAAGCGGTTCTCGAATCTTATTAAGCTTTTTGTTAATATATATTTTAATATTTTATAATTAATTTACTATTTTATCCTCATAATATATAGTTAAAATTGACAAATCGGGCTTACCAAGTTGAGTTTGAGCTGCTCAAGTATTTTCTCAAGCTTACCTTGAACTTCAAAAACCAAATTCGATCGAGTTTGAGCCTCAAGTTTTCTAGTCAAGCCGAGCTCGATCTTATTGGATCGTCTCGACTCGATTCAATTACCCACTAATTGAGATAAAGTGCATTTGTAGTTTCAATTTTTGTTATGTGGATTTCATTTTCATTTTTATTTTTTATTTTATTTTATAATAGTCTCAATTTTTTTAAAAAAAGTGTCATTAGAGTCCTCTCATCTAATTTGGCATAAAAATAAGAAAAAAAATTATAAATTACGATAATGATTTAAAATTATTGTTCTTTGATCCTACTAAAATATATTTACTAAAAAATATAACTTTAAAAATGAAATAAAATTATAATTTTCACATAATTTTAGAAATTCAACTTAAAATTGATGGCAAAAATGATAATTTAGTTTCCTTTTGAAAAAATTTAAAATTTTTATTTTCTGAATAAATATGTTTTGGTATGATAATAAAGATTAATAATTTTGAGTTCTTATTCTTGATTTTATTTCTTTTTTTATTATTATTATTTTATAAAGTTAGAGTTTGTATTGTATATTTATTACTTTAATTTTTTTTTGTTTTTCTAAAATGTGGTTGTGCCTAAATGGTATAATTGTTGTATATTAAAAAATATTTTTTTAATAAGAAATAGAAATAAATGGATAAATCTTGGTTACAATGTGATAAATGATGAATAGAATATGAGAAAAGGGTGAAAATCTAGGATGTTAAAAGATGCTAATAACCCCTCAAACCTAGCAAGTAAAATGCCAGCTTTCATGCCTTACCTCTCAAGCAATTCTAAAGTTGGTCCGAAGTCAGAAAACCTATGGTTGGAGGTTGTGAGCTTGGCAGCTTTAATGGAGTCAATAATGTATATTGTACTAGCAATGAGTCCAGAAACCAATTGCGAGAGCTCTTATGCAAAAGAAATTTTGGTTGTTGGGGATGAAGTTTAAAGAGAATACAAAAGTGATGTATTGAAGTCTCGCAAACAGTTCATTGTTATGAAAAAGTGGCATAAGAATATGTTGTAATAATTACTTTGCTATTTGTTTTGATTTGTGTAATGACATTAAACTATGGTAATCTAGTCTATTAATCTAATATATCAAATTATTTTCAAATAAATCAATATTGATACAAGATATCAATTTATTCAAAAAAAATACAAATATTTTTTTTCAAAAAATAATTTAATTAAAATGAGATCAAGTTATAAATTTAAAATGTAATCTATCCTTATAAAAAAAACTACGGTTTTAAATTTAAAAATGTAGTCTATTTTTTAGAAGATTGGGTTTTTTGTTAACCATAATCTACTATATGATAATTTTCGATGATAATAACTATAATTTAATATTATATATTAGACTATGTTCAAAAAAACAGTAATTTATTATACCTGAGAAAAGACTATACCAAAATATGTTGCGGTTGGAAAAAATGTAGTTTTTTTAGAAGCAATTTATAAGCTTTTTTTTTCTAGTAATGTATCCAATTTGAGTTTTATTGGTAATTCCTTATTATTTACACTATTCTTGAATATCTATACTTTGTGGATATATGAGATTTTATATATTAATGCTAAGGGAGATCGAATAATTTATTTATTTCAAGAAATTTATTTAAATAAAAGAAGAAAACTTAGTCAACAATCATATGACATTGGAAAAATGTTTTAACTTTAATTTCAATTATTATAATTCAATCTTTGAAAACTTTAAATATAAAATAAAAAGAAAAAACTAATTTGAATTCGCCATTCCCAAACTATTAAAAATAAATAAATAAAATTTATGGGACTAAACTACATCTATATAGAAAAGTTATGTAGGGAAAAAATGAGGTGGAATTGTAGGATTAATGTTTTTTTTGTTTTGAGAAAATTGTAGGATTAATGTTGAAACTTTAAAGTTTCCAATTGGAAGAAGAATCTATTGTAGATTGAATGCCCTACAAGAGACTTAAGATGATGTTATGTTTTTCAATATCATTAAAGGCCGCAAGCCAGCATGAAATGAGTTGGTAATAAAATGGAACGACCACATGGATTTAATGCCAATTTGGTTGAATTGTACAAGGTTTTGATTTTTACCAACTAAGACATGACTTGAAGGAAGAAAAAGGCTAAAACGGTGTGGATGGCTAAGAGGGATTGGTGGCTTGCTGCCATTGCCAACAAAGTCTAGTATTAGGAGGATAATTCTAATTTCTAGGGGACAGGGCTATTCAAAGAATTGTATGATCTCATCATGAATTGAAAGCTGCATCAGATGCTGTAAATATTATTAGTACATTGGTTTCTTGGATTCTCTGTGATAAATCACCAATGCTTTTTGGAATTGATAATAACCCTAATGCTAAAAGAATAAAATAGAACTGTTCCCTCATACCTCTTTAATGGAAAACCTCTATTATCCATGAAATATGCAACAGACAAATAGTTCAGTATAGGAAACTTCTTCTAATTCTTTATGTCGAAATTTTGTGAAACTAAAAAATATTTGCCAATAAATGCACTTTGTTTTTTTTTTCGGTATAGTAAAATTAAAAAGAAAAAAAGAAAACTTGTCCATTGCTGTTAGTAATTTTTAATATTAGATAGATTATCAATTTTGTGTTATCAATATATTAAACATATTTTTCCTCAAATCATAGGGCTAACTAAAAGGCAAGAATCTAAAAATGCATCAGAACTTTTATTTCAATAGATTAGGGTACATTACACGAACTAATATATGAATTCACATTAAGTTGTCAACATAAATTCTTTTTATTTACTCATTCCCATCCAATGCAATGTATTCTTTCAACTTTTTGTAAGGCTTTAGCTTGTGTTCAATTTATTAGTGTATGTCCTAGAGCCAACTGATCTGGTAAAAGGCATGATTCCATAGCAAAACATGTTTACTTGAGGAAGTGTGATATGAAAGGTTTTCTTTCACCATTTTAGTTGATTATGTTGAGACATAATAACCACAAGATGAGGTGAAGCCCATGAAACAACATAAGCCTTACAAGGGATTTGTAATAGAGTCACAATTATGAGAATCCTTAAGTATCAAAGCTTAGTTCCTAAAAACTGCTCTTGGATATTATACTGTCGAAACAAGTCATTGATAGTGCTCAAAGATCAATAAATGTTAAGCCTTCTTTCTTATAAAGTAAGTAATCGGTCTCATGGATTGAAATATAGTGAAATTTGAGGATAGAATGCAGGCGCTTATTAGAAAATAAGTTCACTAAACATGACTTGAAGTGGGAGTTTCATTTAGTTGTGTTACTTGAGTGTCTAAGAAATATATTCCCACGTGCTACTAGTATAAGTGATCATCTGACTTGAAATGTCAGGTTTTCTTACATATGTTACATCATACTTTAATTTCATTATTACTGGTTTAGATTGTCAAATGTCTAAAACGTATGCTTTTTAACATGTAAGTTTTTGAACTCAAATATTTTGTGATAAATGTTAAGTATTTTTACATAAGATTTACATGCATACATACATACATACATACATACATACATACATACATACATACATACATACATACATACATACATACATACATACTAGTTTTATTTTATAAAACACAATAGAGTTTAGTTTGCCTAAAATTCATATGAATTTTTAATTTTTGATTTTCTTTTATTCATATTCTTCAAAAAACTGTAAATTGTTAAAATTTATTTAGATCTTTAATTTTATAAAATTTATATTTTTGATATTCTTGTGACTAATGATTGTTAATCTCTTTTTTTTTTTTAAGGTAGGAGGTTATATAAGTGTATTTATTGCTTCTATTACATTTGTTTTTCCTTGTTCTTGTTTGTCATTTTACTATTGTGTTTGTATTTTTATAAATTTTTATATATATTTTTTAATTTTTTAATCATGATGTTAGATTTTCTATTGGAAGATAGAGAGAATTTGTTCAGTTGTTATGAAGTCAAGAGAAAAATTGAAAATTGTATAGTTTTGTATAATTGGAGTGTTAATTTTAATTTTTGCTCTTCGTCATGTTTATTTAAGTAATTTATTTGTTGACTTTGAGGGTGTTTTGATATTAATTAATTATTAATTTGAAATTATTATTATTATAAGTAAATTGTCTTTGCTAATTTATTTATAAGTTTTATTTTTTTAAAAGGATAATTAGCTTATACATTATCAGTGAATTTTTTTATTTCACAAACGGAATTAAGATTATGACACATGTTTTATTTTATTTATTTTATTTATTTAATATTTTTAAAAAATATAAGTCATGATTTTAATCTCATTTATAAAATTAAAAAATTTTGTTGATTGTGTATGAAACATTAATTTTTTAAAAATAGTTTAAAATTATCATTATTACATGTAACTGACATTCGGATCCCAGAGTGTTTAAGTAGAGTGGTACCGCGGCTTTCATGTTGATGTAGGATCAAGGTTGCATTTTCCACTGAAATAATTGCTGCAGCTGAAATTAGACGATGAAAGGAAGACAACGGAAAGATATGTGTCCTTCACTCCTTTGTACGATCAGACACAAACGGAGACATTACTTTTTTTTGGTGGAAAGTAGAGACAAATTTTAGTCTTTTGGAAAACCATATCAACTACCCTTGACAAAAGGTACGACAGCCAAATAGTACTTGAATATTATGTTTTGAATGCCAGTAATATTTAATTGTAGTATGTTTTGGTGGCACAGTACTGCGTATCACTTCACTAGAAAATAGTACATGGTAATTAACGATACCAATCATACTGTAATGTAAAATTCTAATCGAAATATAATTAATTTTGTCATCACGTCTAAGGTCTTGGAATCCAATTAATAGAGTTGTCACCAACAATTATTTTTTTATAAATGCGATAGGTCATTTATTTTAATCCAAGGAAAAATATTGGTTTACATTTCAAAATCTAAGTTTGGTAATATGGTTCTGTATGAGAAAGGTTTTATGCATCATGTAATGTTTGTCTTAATATGGTATCAATTACTTATATGTTTTCGTAGGATTTACCTTTAATTTGATTTTTATTTGAATGATTAAATTTTGAGTAATATTCTTTTGATTTCTTCCATTATCTTGGTAGAAAACATAAAAAAAAAATTTTTTTTTTCACCTCAAGAGTATTTAAACAATCTTATTCGACTTTCTTGAAAGTACTCAATCACACAGACCAATTAGGTGTATTACGAGAGAATTCTTAATTTTTTTCTAAATTTTATATCAATTTTCCTTATTTTCTAATTTCTATTCCTTTCAAAAATGTTATTATATTATTTTTCTTAATTTTTAATTTTTCATTTAATTTTTATTTGCATGAGAATAAAAGTTGATTATTTTTTATTGAAATTATTCATTTAAAATTTTCATTATTCTCATAAAATTTAAAGAAAAATTTCTCACCGAAGAATTTCTTAGGTGTTACGTATTCCTTTAAATTTTCATTACTCTAATAAATATTAAAGAAAAAAATTAACTTAGGAATTTATTAGGTGTTATGTATTTGCAATCATCCTAAAAATTTCATTATCAGAACAATCTCCATTTTTATTTTATTTGTTTACATTTTTAGCTACAAATGAATCTATATTTACAAATTTTAATTTTAAAAAATATTTAATTTACCAATCTAACTTAGTTTTTCTAACACATAATCTTTTTTTTAAAGAATCTAAGTCAATCTAAAACAAAAGTAATTTAAAAAAAATAGATTAATAAAACAAAATAGAAAAAACTACAAAGCAAAACGAATTAAAGTTAATAAATTAGACAATTTTAACAAATTGAATAAATTAAATAATGCTAACTAAACAAGTTAGAACTAAAACAAAGTAATTAAATAAACAGAAATCAATAAAATAAAAAATGAATGACATAGGGGTTAGGTCAAGCTACGGGGCAGTGCATGAGTAAGGGATCATCATTAGAGATGTCTATGGGTCGAGTCAGGCTTAAGTTACATGTTAATAGATTACATATAAGCTCGAATTCGGCTCAGCCAGATTATTTGAGCATGAATTTGAGCCTAGACTAATGTTTATGTTATATGGTTCAAGCCCAAGCCCCAAGCCCAAGCTCGACTAGATTTTTTTTTTTCATTTTGGTTATTTTGTTTTTTTTTTATTTTTTATTCCATTTAAAATTTAATTTGATTTGTCAAATTATGTACGTTAATTTTCATATTAAATATATATAATGTTTATTAATCAACAATGTTTTAAATACATATAATTACATTATATTCAATAAAATATATTAAAATTTTTTAATATTAATAATGTTCAAGTAGGGTTGGGCCAAGATTTCCATAGGCAAAGCTCAAGCTTGATCAAAAAATCATCGAACTTATTTTTTTGTCCAAATCTACTAAAAAATCAAACTAAATTTCGGACTTTAACAAACTACTAGACCTGGACCTATGTACAAATCTTGTCGTCACGCAAGTCAGAAGCTTATTGAAACGAAGTTGTTTTAATGTTTTGGCCTCAAATCCTCGACAAATGATACTATGTCATTTTGGTGTAATATTTAATGGTCCAACATTGGTTTTCGTCTTCAGTTATTACATCATTTGTTTTGACCTTTACTCGAAGTCTATAGGAAGTTGTGTCAAGATGCCTGATTACATAGCACTTCTAAACAACCAGACCAAAATCTTTTTCTCTCAAAACAGATAGCTTCGAACTCTAATCGAGTTCCATATTTTCATTGGGAAAAACAACTACCATGGAACCGCAGAATAATGAATCATATTCAAAATAGAACTTGATCTGATGTCTGCAAAGTTCTTTTGCTTGGTTTTTGTTAATTTTTGAAGAATTAGAAAGACATTAAAAAAAAAGAAGAAGAAAGAAACAAACCCACTGATTGTTTTAAAGAAGTAATGCTTTGGGCTGCATGATTCAAAGATACTGCCTAAGGGACATTGGAATTGTGCCGTTTTTTTTTTACCACAAATGTTTTTGTCTATTTTATGATCTGAAACTAGTCCTGATTAGGTCGAAAATGATAAATGGTATAATCCTTCCAACTGTAATGATTCCAAAATTCATATCATGTTTAAATGTCTAGAGAAGATATCCATTACCACTTTTTCTAATCACTTATTGGTAGAATTATACTTTTTATTCTATGATAATAGTTCTTTACAAGAACATAAGCAGAGGTTGGCATGTGAGAAATGTACAGTAGTTCTTGAGTAAGGATTAATGGAGAGGCATACGCGCGCAGGGCAAGCAGCAACCTCAGCTACACTTCTTTGGATTCACTTTCCAATTCCATCATCACTTTAGAAAAATGTAGACATTAAAAAGGGACATTATGAAGACATTAAAAGGGTATGTTTGTACCACCTCAACTAGTAGCCAAACATTAATTTGGTTTTTGTTGCAAGAGATAACTGCTGACGCCAAACCAATAATTTTAGTAGTTAATAATCATGCTTTACTTTCATTAATTATTACCAAACCAATAATAAGCATCAAGAATTATGGTTGAAATTGAATCAAAAATCCAATTACCTGAATTGTGGTGATTACACCTAGCTGTCTCAGAAGATTTAACCTTCTGCCACCTTTCAATAAGTTAATGATTAAGTAATCAACAACTAGATTAGGATTTAATTAGTAATATTTCATGACCAAAATGATATAACAGAAGAAATATCTAATCATGGTATTTTTAAACAAAAGGCAGGATTTGTGTTATTTACTTAGTTAATATGAAAAGTACATGGTACAACAGATTTAACTAGCCAAGGTATAGTACAATTACAAAAAAATGTAAAAATGGCGATAAAAAAACGGACAAATACATGTAAATTTTTGAAAATGATGATATCACCGCTCGAACTGACAAACAATCTGTTGTTTGGTTTGCCTCTTTGAGAACAAAAGTAACTTTGATGTTGTCAAATCCTGTTGCTAGCATCATAATATCAATAGTGATTGTTGACACCTAATTTTGTCCCATTTATTATTATTATATATATGTTTGTATTTATTTTTATTATTTGGTTTGTTATTGTTTATATTATTTTTATTATTATCTGTTATTATTATTATATTATTACTATTACTATTATTATTTTTTTTTATTTTTATTATTATTATTTTGTTTCTGTCTGTCATCTACTTGCCGCCAGCCTCCTAAGGCTATCCATCAGTCCCATTGTCACATTAAATGCTTCAGATTTTCCAGATTTACCAGCCAGACTCACTGCCCCAACCGCCGGCGGTTCTAACCCTTCCCCCTAGGTCTCGGCTGCCACCCAAAATGCACCTTCCCAAGCAAACCATCCCATCCTGACACTGCCTTGGAGATCTGGAAAACAATAAGAAGAACCCGGTTTGGATCTAACCCAGCGGATCAAAGGCTGATCCTAAATTCGTTTAAAAAGACTAGATTTTCTTCAAAGAGGGACTTCTTGGAGAAAAAAAAAGCAGAGACCCAAAAAACACAAAAACACCAACCCTCAACCATTCGACCACCACCAACCGACAACCCCAAAACACCATTCATCACCACCAACCAACGCCACATAACCCCAAAGCCTCCAACCACTAACACCGAAGGAAACCAAACCCCAACCCAGATCTAGAAACCCCTAACCCAAGAACCCCGAGCCTAATCTCAGGCCTAAATCTCTATCAACCTGCAAAAAAAAGAAAAAGCAAACCAAACAACGGCAACCACAAAGAGAACCACAACAAGATCCAACCAGATTTAAAAACAAAACAAAAAAAGGGAGGAAAAGCTTTCGGAGATAGTCAGATCTGTGAAGATGGGAGTGTTTTTGGGCTAAACGGGGCTCGTATCGAAGTAAAGAAAAGGGAGTAAAGTGTTTTAAGGCTGTCGGGAAGGTCACCGACAACCGGCGTACGGCGGCGCACGGCGGCCGGCAGTTGTCTGGAGAAGGAGAGGCTGAGAGGATTTTGAGGTTTTTGAGTTTTTTGGGAGAAATCAGATGAAAATGAGTTTGAAAAAAAAGGATTGCCTTTTATAGCCGAGGAAAAAAAGAAGAATAAAGGAGGCGACCCGTGAGTGGACTCGACCCAATCGAAATCTGTGAGCTCGCCTGCCCGCCCAAGCAGAAGCAGGGTCCGCGTGTTGCTCCCATTCGACGAGACCGAGATCTGCGTGTTCGCCCGCTTGAGGAAAGAGAAGCAAGATCCGCTAGCTCGCTCGCCCGAGGAAGGAGAAGCAGGATCCGCGTGTTGCTCCCACTCGACGCAACCAAGATCCGTGTGTTCGCCTGCCCGAGGAAAGAAAGGCAGGATCTGCGTGTTGCTCCCACTCGACACGATCGAGATTTACGCGCTCGCCCGCCCGAGGAAAGGGAAGATCCGCGCAGTCGCCTGTTCGAAGAGCTCACCCGCCCGAAGAGGGTATATTTCCTTTTTTTGTTTTATTTATTCATTCATTTGTTTTATAGAAATATTTGTTTAGGTACTTTTAATGCATTATCATGGCAAAAATAATAAGTAAATAAATAAATAGAATAACATAATAAACAAAAATATAATAAAATAAAATAAGTATGAAATTTCGATGATAAGTCTTCGTAGAACTCGCAAGTAGCGATTCTTCGAAAAACTTTAGGTGAGAGGAATTGTATCGAATGTTACCAGAGTATTGGGATATTCGATATTATTTCTCAATATTCAATTTCATGCTTATTTTTAAAAATATATATAATAAAAAATATATAAAAATAACAAATCAATAAAAATAAAAATCAAATAAATGAAATTATCCCGATGATGGGATGTTATGAAACTCACAAGTAGTGATTTCTTGACTGATCCCTAGGTGAGAAGAGTCTAATAAATGTTACTAGAGTATTGAGATATTTAGTATAATTTTTCAATAATTTAAATTTTATTAAGAATGAAAATAAATATTTTTTTAAATAAAAAAGAAGAAAAAATTAATAATAAAATTAAAATTTAATTAAATAAAAGTCCGATGATGGGATGTCATGAAACTCACAAGTAGTGATTTCTTGATTGATCCCTAAGTGAGAAGAATTAGTTAAATGTTACCAGAGTATTGGGATATTTAGTTAAATTTTTCAATATTAAGAGTTTCATTAATAAAAATCAAAACACAAAGTTCTTTTTATAATTCCATGTGCATCATGTACTATATGCTTGCATCATATGCATAAATATCAATTTTAAAATAGATGAAATTCTTCGGATGATGAGATTCTATAGAACTCATAAGTAGTGATTCTTAAGAAATCTCTAGGTGAGGAAAATTATTCCAAATGTTACCAGAGTATTGAGATATTTGATTTAATTTTTCAATACAAAAATGTTCACATTCACTTTTGAAAAATAAAATTTAACTTTTTAAAATAAAACAAAATAAATTTACAAATAAAAAATGATTTTGAATAAAAATGATTTCAAAATAAAAAGGAATTATTTTTAAATATTAAATTAAGACCATTTTATTAAAACAAAAAGGATAACACATGATTATTATAGTGCCGTTTTTTTAACAGGCATCGTGGGGGTGCTAATCCTTCCCCACGCGTAACCGTATTCCCGGACCTGATTTTGTTTTCGCAAACCAAAAATTATCTTTTTAATAAAACTTAATTAATTTTGAGATTTTGTTAAAAAGATAAATATTTTTAGGTGACCAATCACACCTAACAAAAAAGATTGGTGGCGACTCCCTTTGTTTTTAAATGTTTTCAAAATCGTCGAGCGTGAAACCGTTACGATAGCTCGGCGACTCCACTGGGGAAGTTTAAGAGTCAAGCCATTTATTAGTCATGTGTTATCCTAAGTTTTAATTTAATGGTCTTAATTAATATTTAGATTTAATTTCTTTAATTTTAAATGATTTGTTGCATTTGTGTTTTAGCTATTATATTTATTTTATGCCATTCTTTATTTTGTATAAATGTTATCGCTAATAAATTGTGGGGCATCTAGGATAGGGGTTATGGTTTGATGAATGTTTGATGTGTTTCCTCATACACACACTTGCATATGCATTTGCATAACATGATCTCTATACCCGGGCTTCGTCCTTCTTAGGAGGGAGTAAAGTACCTATGCTCTCGTGAGGTAATAACCTCCGCAATGGCAAGCGAAATACTCCCACTCAAATTAAATCTTACTAGTCCAGTGTGGATGACAGTGAGGTATAATTTGGGAACCTTTAGATCTTTATAAATCCTAACCCAGCATGTAAAGGAACCTAAAAGGCTAGCTTTAGGTAGAACCATGTCCAATTTTTGTAGAAATTATCCCAAAATTAGGACACGAGGGAACACTATTCGACCCATTTTCTCATGTCTATAATAAAGGTACAATCGATTTTGATTTGAATTGTATATAATTTAAGTTTTTGATTTTCTTTTTAAAAAAAGAATTTTTATAAAATAAAAATAAAAAATATATTTTTTCTTAAAAAAAAAATCCGCTTATTTTTGAAAACATAAAGGTGTGTGATAAAAGTAATAAAACAAATTTGTAACTTTTCTTTAAAAATGCGAATAATTCTTCACTCTTTATTTTTTTTAAGGAGGAATTTTTTTGAAAATAGGTGCATAAAAATAGGAACTAATAAAAATATGTTCTCCAAAGCAAGAAGAAAAGGAGGTTTCTACATTTTTTTGCTATAAAAGGTTTTTGTATCTACAAGAGCAATAAGAAAGTTTTAGTTTCTTCCACCATTTTATAAAAAAAATGAAAATGATAAAAAAGGATCATAAACTATTCTTTTTATAAAAAATGAAATAATTTGTAAAAAAAAATGGTTGAGAAAAATAAGATTTTTGTCTCTTTCAAAATAATTAAAAGAAATTCAATTAAGTTTTTTTTTAATTCAAACAAAAAAAACAAATTCTTTATTCTTTATTCTTTATTCTTTATTATTCTTGGAAAAATTTCTTAAGATAAAGGCATAAAAAAAAGGGTAAAAGGGATTGAGTAGGAAATTAATTAAGCTCTCTTGAAAAAAAGAGTTAGATAAAACGAGAGAATGAAAATTTTTTTTTTCTCTTTTTCTTTTTTTTTCTTTCTTTTTGAAGTCCAAATAAATATTGAAGAAAAAAAAAGATGAATAATTGATTTGCCAGTATAGAATTTTCAAAGAATAGTTTGATGTGTAAAATATTTTTAGTTGCACAAGAAGATAAAAAATGCAAAAATGCTTGTGAAAAATTTTCTCTTGAGATAAGGGCAAAAAAAAAAAGAAGTAAAATGAGAGGGATTAAAATGGAGAAGGTGTTCCTTTAAAAAAAAAAAAAGAAAGAAGGGAGAATGGCATAAAAATGAAATTTTTTTTTAAGGAAGAGATCTGGATTTTAGGAGAAAATTCATTAGGTTAGAAGGAAGGAAGAAGAAAAAAAAAGAAGAAAAAAAGAAAGAGTAGAAAAGATGTAATACTTTATAGAATATAAATGATGGAAAAAAGAAGAAAAGAAAAAAAGGGTTAAGAGAGTAGCCTAGTGACAATAATGAGTACAAATTGCAATGAAAAGAGAGGTGTCATTTTTATTTTTTATTCTTATTTTCTCCATTGTTTTATTCATAAATAATGATACCATAATCATTTGGAGAATGTGCCTATGAAAATAAATTTAGTAAACCTGTTTTGCATTTTATGTCATCTCACATCATCCATCATTGCATCCATGCATCCATTGACATGTGTGCATCATGTTGATTAGGCCCATGTTCAAAAGAGTCCAACAACCTTAACATTTTGTTAAATTCCCTTAGAAGGTTGATTCTTGTCTTTATAAAGTGATTCAACATGGAAGATGGTCAAGTAACCCGAATGGACAAAGTGGAACAAGACCAGAATGAGATAAAGGAACAGCTCTCTCGAATGATGCAAGAAATTAAGGGTATCCTAGAAATGAAGGAGACTATGGAAGGGAGTACACTGCAAGGAAACAATCAAGTTCATGTGCCTGACAACCCAAAAGGGAACTTCCAAGGACAAACCTCTAGCAATGTGAATTTTCAATCAATTCTTGGTCGAGAGGCAAAATTTCCCAATCCTATTGGTGTCCTTAAGTTAAGACCTTCAAATGAAAATCCATCAAAAATGGCTTGGGGTCCAGGTGTAGAAAGAAGGTATAACCTCTTAGAAGAAAGAATTTAAGCAATTGAAGGAAGGAATGAACTTTATGATCCAAAGGAGTATTGCTTGGTGCCTGATGTGGTCATCCCACCAAAATTCAAAGTCCCAGAATTTGAAAAGTATGATGGGACCAAATGCCCTAAAACACATTTAGCCACATATTGTCACAAGATGATTGGGCATGCTCATGATGAAAAGCTGCTTATTCACGTATTTCAAGATAGTTTGATTGGGGCAGCAGCTAATTGGTATTTTAAGTTGAAAAGAAGCCAAATTTATACATGGAGGGATCTGTCTCGAGCATTTTTAGAGCAATATAAACATTTGATGGAGATAGCTCCTGATCGTTTAACCCTCCAGAGCATGAGAAAGAACTTGAATGAAAGCTACAAAGAATATGCTCTTAGATGGAAAGAATTGGCATCACAAGTTCGACCACCACTTACAAATAGAGAAATGAACTCTCTGTTTATAGATACTCTCCCTTTTCCATATTATGACAAGTTGATTGGCAATATTTTTTCAGATTTTTCAGATTTGTTGTTTTCTATGGGTAGAATTGAAGATGGGATAAGAAAAGGGAAGATTGTAGATACTAGTACAAGGAATTATGGTGAGAAGGGATGGGACACCTTTAGTGAGCAAGTTCAAGAAGCAGCTATTGAACGATCAAACAAGAGGAAATTCAATGTGATGCGAGGACCCTTCAACAGTCATTCTCACCCTTTTCTACAATCCTTTTATCCTTACACTCCAATATCCTATTCCCACAAGTTGTCACAGCCACGTTATCCTAACACCTCAGTCCCCTGTGCACAAGCCCCTTTGCTTCAGAAGCGCATTTTACCAAATGATTATGATATTGATCTTGACCATCCCGAGACCAAGATGAGAAAAAGGGCTAAATTGTACCATTCAATCCCG
Source organism: Heritiera littoralis (assembly GCA_031772115.1). Classification (NCBI taxonomy): domain Eukaryota; kingdom Viridiplantae; phylum Streptophyta; class Magnoliopsida; order Malvales; family Malvaceae; genus Heritiera; species Heritiera littoralis. Next base: position 80,571 of record JAPDPK010000171.1, on the reverse strand, counting down.
ATGTCCTATACAGACTTGTTCCCACTCCTTGTCCAAAGTCACAAGATTTCCACTGTTCATGCCAAACCTAGAAAGCCTCCTTACCTAAAATAGTATGACCCCAACACCAAATGTGACTACCATGATGGGATTGAAGGACATTCCATTGAAAATTGGACTGCGTTTAAGGATAAGATGCAAGCTTTGATCGACGCAGATCCAACGAAATTCAAAGAACTTGTCTGTGGCTATTATTATCAAGGGAGAAAGACCTAAGGATCAATGGTTCAAGGGATAACATGTGTTCCAATGTGAAATTTTTGTTTATGCTTTGTACATATTTTTCATTTCAAATTCACTTCTAAGGATGTGAACTAGACTTGACCAGGTATTTCATGAATTTGTAAATATTTATATTTGAAATTTTTAGATTTCTTTTAAAATTGTGTTTTTAAGGTTAAAAAAATGAAAAAATGGTAACTGGGCATTTCTTTTGAAAATAAAAGCCCTTATAATTGCCAACAAAAGAAAAAAAAAATAAAAGAAGAGGACATAACAAAGTCTCTAGAGAATTGGTGATCATTATTCTAGCAAAAACATTATCTTCGAACAATTTCTTTCTTTCAAAATCACAATTTGGAGCTTCATGGACCTTCATTTTTCACTAAGTCATGGTGAGATTTTGAGGAAAGATGACCTTTATCTAGGCTAATAAAATGATTTGTTTGTTAAAACCTTTTTTTAGGATTCCTTAATGATCAAATAAATGACACTGTTTTAGATTTGGACTTTGGAAGTTTAATAATTGTCAAGATTATGCTAAAATCATCCAAACTTCTTTAAAAAACCATGGGTCCTAAATTCCTTGGCCAGTCTTTTCGACCTGTTGCTTGAAACACGCAAACAAAAGATATGGTAAACAAAGTACCTTAAGCCTTTAAAACATCACAAATACCATAGTATTTCTTCCCTTTTCTCTCGGTAGAGATACTACGAGCAACATACTGTTAGAATGAAATGTTCCAACATGATATTCATTGGTCTATGAAGCATCATTGCCATGGAAAGATTGATGCATGGGATGCAGAAAAAAAAAAGAAACAAACAAAAAAAAGGAAATAAAAGGAAAAATTGATTGTGACATCATACACTTAAGAAATTCGGATGATTCCAAAAAAAAAAAAGAAAGAAGAGGAAAAAAAGAAAAAGATAAAAAAAAAACCATGAAGCCCAATCCCAAAAAAAAAACTGAAAAAAGGAAAACATAAAAATAAAGCTTTTTTACCCTTTTGATTCAAGGAATAACTCTTCATTTTAAGTGGCTATGTTTGAAATGACAAATGGCCATCTTTTGTCATCCATTAAAAAATTTGAAAATTTATCCATTTGCTACCCCCTTTGAGCTTGATGATTTTTTCTAAATTAACCCTAATCAAGGATTATCCTCCACATTGGGGGCAAGTTTGAAACAACAAAAAAGAAGAAAGATCTTTTCAAAAAATACGAATAATCCAGACCCAGTTTCTAGATGAAAAAAGAAGATTATTATGATGAGGGGCAAGTTTGAATTAAATTGATTTCCAATAATTTTGGTCCAAAAAAAGAAAAATGGAGAAATAAAATGACGAAAGGTGAGACTTGATAGTGAAAAAAGTCTTAAAGTGAATCCTTCAATCATATTAAATGATCCTTGGTTTGATCACCTTCAAATATATTTTTGGGCTTGTTTATCCATTCTTTCAAAACCTCGAACCTTGGCCTACATTACATACCTTAAAAAGTCCATTTTGATCAAGCTTGGATACTTAAACTGAAGAGATTGTTCCTTGAAGAGTCATAAAACCTATGAGGCACTTATCTCATTTTTTGCCAATATTATCCTTTGATAACCCTTACACTCATTTCAAATGAATTTTGAATTTTTAAGTGCATGATGAAACAATCACGGAAAAAAAAACAAAATGAAAGAATGAGGCTTTAGGGTGAAAACCCCAAAAGGGGCAGTCTAGAGCAAAAGTGAGAACTCTTTGAGTTCATTCATGGTGTTGTTAATGCCACAACAGAAACAACATTAAGAAAGTCATTTTGAAGCAACCAATGAGCATCCCAAACCATCAAGATATCCAAGAATGCCCTTTTGAAAGCCATTAAAATGATTGGTACTAAGATTGAAGCTTTTGTCTCCTCCCAAAATAACATGCCAAAAATTTGAGCCCATCATAGCTAGTCTTAACAAATATCAAAATACCCCATTTGAAAATTAAAAAAGTGTTAGTTTTGATTGCACTTTAAAATGGATCTTTTCACCAAAAAAAATATCATTTCAAGGAATCTAGTGTTTTTTAAATAATTTACACTTTCTTTTGTGAGCCTAAATGAAGGGACACCCATCCCTTTTCTCATCAAATGGTAGCTATCCTTCCCAAACCAAAACCTTGGTGTGTGAACTCACTCAATTGGGTTGATGAGAATAACTTACCATTTTCCTCCATATGCATCCAAATAGTGATCACCAATTTTTAAGAGAGTTGAATGTCAAATATATTGTATAATTGTGGGTCTTAGGTTCAACTTCTTTTGACAAGAGTATGGGGTAATCTGTAAAATTGAAAAGTTTTGACTGGATAAACATTTTTGGATAATGAAATCATTTATATCCCTCAAATGAAAAATGGAAAGGGTGTTTTACAGGAAATAATAAGCTCCTTGAGATTTCTTTGGGGCAATTTTGTTCGATTTTTTAGTATTTTCAGTGAAAAATGAGAGAGAAATTTGATAATTATGGTGGGGCAATGAACTTCTTGTGCCTTTTTGGGGCAATTCTCATTAAGGAAAATTTTGATGGTGTTTCAAAATAATAGTAAAAAGGAATGTGATGATCAGGGCAACTCCTGAAGAAGAATAGAACTTCATGGAATAAAGAATTTTGTTGACAAAGGGATCAAATAGAAAATTCTTGGATCATTGTGTTTGCATCTTTGCAGTGCAAATTGGCATGTTCATGAGACATTTGAATTTGGACAAAAGTTGTTTGCATTGGCATCACAATAGCTGATTATTCACTGAAATAAAATTGCATTTGCATCATCAATCATTGCATTTGTCAATGTTGAAAAAAAAAAGAGAGAGAAAGGAAAGATAGGAGTTTTGTGAATGAGAAAAGAAAATGAAAATTGAAAAAGAAAAGAAAAGTTTGTGTGAAAGAGAGGAGGAAAGAAATAATAAACAAGTTTCTTTTTTAAAATGACAAGAATGTCAAAATGTAGCTTGAAAAGCAAAAAAAAAAAAAAAAAGAAAAAAGAAAAAAGGGAGATACTTCTTTTTTCGAGAACAAAGGAAAGAAAAAGCAAGAAGAACAAAAGTCAAATAAAGGGAGAAAATGAGATGAGTTAATGGAATTTTGAGAATACGAGAGATAAAATGGAAAGTTCCAAAATTTTGAGAATTTGAGATGAGATAGTAAAGAATTGTTAAAGGAATTTGCAGAATCTAGAATCTTCGAAAAATAATTGCAATTTTGATGTTGGATGAAAATTTAAGCCCAACAAGGTTGGCACTTAGATGAGGTATTAAGCCCAACGTAGTTGGCAAAATTAAAAATTAAAGCCCAACGTAGCTGGCACTTAGATGAAAGTTTATAGCCCGATGTAGTTGGCACCGTTGTGTGGTATTAAGCCTAACGAAATCGGCACATTATGAAATGAGATTTTTAAGCCCAGTAAAGTTGGCACTCAAGAAGAGACTTTAAGCCTAACGTAGCTGGCACCTAGATGAAGTTTAAGCCCGATGTAGTTGGCACCATTGTGTGGTATTAAGCCCAGCAAAATCGGCACATTATGAGATAAAATTTTTAAGCCCAGTAAAGTTGGCACCCAAGATGAAAATTTAAGCCCAACGTAGCTGGCACTTAGATGAAAGTTTATAGCCCGATGTAGTTGGCACCGTTGTGTGGTATTAAGCCCAGCGAAATCGGCACATTATGAAATGAGATTTTTAAGCCCAGTAAAGTTGGCACTCAAGAAGAGACTTTAAGCCCAACGTAGCTGGCACCTAGATGAAGTTTAAGCCCGATGTAGTTGGCACCGTTGTGTGGTATTAAGCCCAGCTAAATCGGCACATTATGAGATGAAATTTTTAAGCCCAGTAAAGTTGGCACCCAAGATGAAAATTTAAGCCCAACGTAGCTGCCACATAGATGAAAGTTTATAGCCCGATGTAGTTGGCGTCGTTGTGTGGTATTAAGCCTAGCGAAATCGGCACATTATGAAATGAGATTTTTAAGCCCAGTAAAGTTGGCACTCAAGAAGAGACTTAAAGCCCAACGTAGCTGGCACATAATTAAATGAAAATTTAAGTCCAACGTAGTTGGCACAGTTGAAAGTTTAAGCCCAGTAAAGCTGGCACTAGATGATGTCTAAACCCGATGTAGTTGGCACCGTTGTGTGGATTAAGCCTGAAGAAATCGACACATAATTAATTGAATTTAAGCCCAACGTAGTTGGCAAAGTTGAAAGTTTAAGCCCAATAAAGTTGGCACTTAGGTGAGATTTTTAAGCCCGATGTAGTTGGCACCGTTGTGTGGTATTAAGCCCAGCAAAATTGGCACATTATGAGATGAAAATTTAAGCCCAACGTAGCTGGCACCTAGATGAAGTTTAAGCCCGATGTAGTTGGCACCGTTGTGTGGTATTAAGCTCAGCAAAATCGGCACATTATGAGATGAAATTTTTAAGCCCAGTAAAGTTGGCACCCAAGATGAAAATTTAAGCCCAACGTAGCTAGCACCTAGGTGAGGTTTAAGCCCGATGTACTTGGCACCGTTGTGTGGTATTAAGCCCAGCAAAATCGGCACATTATGAGATGAAATTGTTAAGCCCAGTAAAGTTGGCACCCAAGATGAAAATTTAAGCCTAATGTAGCTGGCACTATTGTGTGGTTTAAGCCCAGTGAAATTGACACCTTAAGAGATTGTTTCTTTTAAGCCCAGTTCAACTGGCACTAAATTTTTAGATCTAATTAAGTGGATGTGTGATTTTCAAGGTAGGAAATGATTTCCAAGTCCTCCGAGCACAATCATATCTCTTTAAAGTTTCATTGCCTCTGCTGCAAGAGGAGCACATTTTCAGGAAAATTTAAAGTTTCATTGCCTTTGCTGCAAGAGGAGCACATTTCAAGAAAAATTTTTAAAGTTGCATCGCCTCTGCTGCAAAAGGAGCACATTTTCAAAAAAAAAAATTAAAGTTTCATCGCCTCTGCTGCAAGAGAAGCATATTTTCGGGAAAAAATTTAAAGTTTCATCACTTCTGCTGTAAGAGGAGCTTTCTCAAAAAGAATTTTAAAGTCTGATTGCATCTGCTGCAAGAGGAGCACATTCTCAAAAAATTTTAAAGTTTCGTCGCCTCTGCTGCTAGAGGAGCACATTTTCAAGAAAAAATTTAAAGTTTCATCGCCTCTGCTGCAAGAGGAGCTTTCTCAAAAAGAATTTTAAAGTCTGATTGCCTCTGCTACAAGAGGAGCACATTTCAGGAAGAATTTTAAAGTCTAATTGCCTCTACTGTAAGAGGAGCACATTTAAAAAAAAATGAAAAAAATGAAAAATGAGATGAATGAAAATTAAAAAAAAAAGGAGAAAGAGATTAGGTTATAAGCCGGACAAAATTAGTGTGTCTATTGTCTCTGCTCTATTCCTGATCCTCAGCAATGAGCAATCAGGAATTTGCTGAGGATCAGGAATAGAGCAAAGAGGGGTAGCTGTTGACACCTAATTTTACCCCATTTATTATTATTATTATTATTATTATATATGTTTGTATTTATTTTTATTATTTGGTTTGTTATTGTTTATATTATTTTTATTATTATCTGTTATTATTATTATATTATTACTATTACTATTATTATTTTTTTTATTTTTTTATTTTTTTATTTTTATATATTATTATTATTATTTTGTTTCTGTCTGTCATCTACTTGTTGCTAGCCTCCCGAGGCTATCCATCAGTCCCATTGTCATATTAAATACTTCAGATTTTCCAAATTTGCCGGCCAGACTCACTGCCCCAACCGCCGGCGGTTCTAACCCTTCCCCCTAGGTCTCGGCTGCCACCCAAAATGCACCTTCCCAAGCAAACCATCCTATCCTGACACTGCCTTGGAGATCTGGAAAACAATAAGAAGAACTCGGTTTGGATCTAACCCGGCGGATCAAAAGCTGATCCTAAATTCGTTTAAAAGGACTAGATTTTCTTCAGAGAGGGAATTCTTGGAGAAAAAAAAAGGTAGAGACCTAGAAAACATAAAAACACCAACCCTCAACCATTGGATCACCACCAACCAACAACCCCAAAACACCATTCATCACCACCAACCAACGCCACATAACCCCAAAGCCTCCAACCACTAACACCGAAGGAAACCAAACCCTAACCCAGATTTAGAAACCCCTAACCCGAGAACCCCGAGCCTAATCTCAGACCTAAATCTCCATCAACCTGAAAAAAAAAAAAAGAAAAAGCAAACCAAACAACGGCAACCACAAAGAGAACCACAACCAGATCCAACCAGATTTAAAAACAAAACAAAAAAAGGGAGGAAAAGCTTTCGGAGATAGTCAGATCTGTGAAAATGGGAGTGTTTTTGGGCTAAACGGGGCTCGGATCGGAGTAAAGAAAGGGGAGTAGAGTGTTTTAAGGCTGTCGGGAAGGTCACCGGCGACCGGCATACGGCGAACGGCGGCCGACAGTCGTCTGAAGAAGGAGAGGCTGAGAGGATTTTGAGGTTTTTGAGTTTTTTGGGAGAAATCGGATGAAAATGAGTTTGAAAAAAAGGGTTGCCTTTTATAACCGAGGAAAAAAAGAAGAATAAAGGAGGCGACCCGCGTGTGGACTCGACCCAACCGAAATCCGCTAGCTCGCCTGCCCGAGGAGAAGCAGGGTCCGCGTGTTGCTCCCATTCGACGTGACCAAGATCCACGTGTTCGCCCGCTCGAGGAAAGAGAAGCAAGATCCGCTAGCTCGCCCGCCCGAGGAAGGAGAAGCAGGATCCTCGTGTTGCTCCCACTCGACGCAACCAAGATCCGTGTGTTCGCCCTCCCGAGGAAAGAAAGGCAGGATCCGCGTGTTGCTCCCACTCGACACGACTGAGATTTACGCGCTCGCCCGCTCAAGGAGTTCGCCCGCCCGAGGAAAGGGAAGATCCGCGCGGTCGCCTGTTCGAAGAGCTCGCCCGCTCGATGAGGGTATATTTCCTTTTTTTGTTTTATTTATTCATTCATTTATTTTATAGAAATATTTGTTTAGGTACTTTTAATGCATTATCATGGCAAAAATAATAAGTAAATAAATAAATAGAATAACATAATAAACAAAAATATAATAAAATAAAATAAGTATGAAATTTCGATGATAAGTCTTTGTAGAACTCGTAAGTAGCGATTATTCGAAAAACTTTAGGTGAGAGGAATTGTACCGAATGTTACCAAAATATTGAGATATTCGATATTATTTCTAGAATATTCAATTTCATGCTTATTTTTAAAAATATATATAATAATAAAAAATATATAAAAATAACAAATCAATAAAAATAAAAATCAAATAAATGAAATTCTCTCGATGATGGGATGTTATGAAACTCACAAGTAGTGATTTCTTGACTGATCCCTAGGTGAGAAGAGTCTACTAAATGTTACCAAGGTATTGGAATATTTAGTATGATTTTTCAATAATTTAAATTTTATTAAGAATGAAAATAAATATTTTTTTAAATAAAAAAAGAAGAAAAAAATTAATAATAAAATTAAAATTTAATTAAATAAAAGTCCGATGATGGGATGTCATGAACTCACAAGTAGTGATTTCTTGATTGATCCTTAGGTGAGAAGAATTAGCTAAATGTTACCAGAGTATTGGGATATTTAGTTAAATTTTTCAATATTAAGAGTTTCATTAATAAAAATCAAAACACAATGTTCTTTTTATAATTCCATGTGCATCATGTACTATATGCTTGCATCATATGCATAAATATCAATTTTAAAATAGATGAAATTCTTCGAAAGATGAGATTCTATAGAACTCACAAGTAGTGATTCTTAAAAAATCTCTAGGTGAGGAAAATTATTCCAAATGTTATCAGAGTATTGGGATATTTGATTTAATTTTTCAATACAAAAATGTTCACATTCACTTTTGAAAAATAAAATTTAACTTTTTAAAATAAAACAAAATAAATTTACAAATAAAAAATGATTTTGAATAAAAATGATTTCAAAATAAAAAGGAATTATTTTTAAATATTAAATTAAGACCATTTTATTAAAACAAAAAGGATAACACATGATTATTATGGTGCTGTTTTTTTAACGGGCATCGTGGGGGTGCTAATCCTTCCCCACGCGTAACCGTATTCCCAGACCCGATTTTGTTTTCGCAGACCAAAAATTATCTTTTTAATAAAACTTAATTAATTTTGAGATTTTGTTAAAAAGATAAATATTTTTAGGTGACCAATCACACCTAACAAAAAAGATTGGTGGTGACTCCCTTTGTTTTTAAATGTTTTCAAAATCGTCGAGCGCGAAACCGTTACGACAGTGATGATCTCCTAAAGCGAGTGGATATCGGTGGTCCTGTTAAGTAAATAGCAGCTAATCATGGTATTAAGGAGCTTCTGAATTTAAATGGAAAATTGCAGCATAAGTATTTTTCCAATTCTTCTTTTGAAAATTAACAAAAAAAGGAATGAGTCGATTAATCAATGAAAAACAGAAAGAAACTTTTGGAAATCAGAACCTTTGGTTAGATATCAGATTCAAGTTCAATGAAATATTAATTTTACCTAATTTTACATAATATATTGGTTGGTTTCTTCATTGATTTTCTTTTTATGTTTATAAAAAATTTTAAAAGTTCTTTGATTACACTATAATGCTGGTTTCTTAATGCTGCATAGTAAGAGGGGAAAATTAGACAGGTTGGGACACGGGAAGAGAGGTTAGGTTGGGACACGGGAAGAGAGGGGACCGACAGTATTTCATTCTTAACCCTTGATAAAGCAAAATTGGGGTCTAGATATATAAGTTTGAAAAGGAAAATAAAATTAATTATTCAAGTTCAAGTTAGTTGAGTCTTGTTAATGGTAATGTGACACTAAAATGCAAATGGATGATCCAAATAGATCTAATGGCCTTGTCTAAATTGACTATAGCTACAGTACTTGCTCTGACCCTTCTTTTATTAATTTGACAACATAGCATTACCTTTATTTCTAGGTTAGTTTCAAAAGTTGAAAGGCAAATGCTAGTTGAATATATGCTTTGAGACTGAGTCATGCTATTCTATTGCCAGCTTCTATTCCATGTGCAAGCAGATAAATTCAAAGCTATGCTTTGACATATTGCTAATATGCATCAAATTCCTTTACAGATTCGAAGAAACAACACTGGCTGATACGTTGGATATTAGAGGTGTCCAATGAGCAGTTACATACCCAGGCTTGATCTTTCGACAAGAGTTTTTTGTTTTTGTGTAATCGGAGTTATCCTTATTTATTTTACGGTCTAAGATTAATCTTGTTCGGATCGAAATCGTAAATGACTAAATGGTAAAACCTAAATGGTAAAACTTTTTCAATAATAATTACTTCAAGATTCGAATCATATCCAAATTCCATATTTCGACAACAGTTTGGAATCCGCACAGAAAGCAAAAATCATTACATTTGCCTGGAAAATAGTAATAAAAACTACGAAGTTCAGATGTTCATGAACCTATAGATGAAAACAGTAACCATGTATGGAAGAAACTGTTGCAGAGATTCCATTTTGCAGATTAGCCATGTATGCTTGGAATAAACAATTATTATACGCTTAAAGAGGAAACAAGCACTAATATTTCAATTCCAAACATCTTTAAAGAGTGAAATGGGTTCTTTTTGGATTTGAAGCCAAGTACAATGTAAGTATCTATAACTTGTTTGCTAATATTGTGATAGGATGACAGAATCTATATATCAAAACTGCTCAAGATTGTTACAGAGTCAATCCTTGATAAGGAATGAGATGAAAAATTAAACTCACTATTTGTAATTTCCTCCATCACCAAGAAGGCCTCAGAGTAACTTCATTTTTTACCTGCATGTTGTAGCACTATACTGCATTGGGCTAATAATATTTTTTTTCTTCTTCGCATATAGAAAATTGCAAATTTTCCTTTTGAGTAGATCCAAAATTGCTGTATATAATTCGTGTTTGTGTTTTGTAAAATTGTGCTCTTGTAGTCTAAAATATGAAAAAGTTTTATCAAAATTTGTGACATGTTAAAAAAATAACATTTTATTTTATCTTTTACCAAAATTATATACAATTTTTTTTAGCATTTTCATGTTTTTTTTTATCGTTTTCGTATCATATCATTATTTTGTGTTTAAAATTGCATGGTCTAGTTTTAACTTTATCCACTCTTTTCCCATAATTAAAAAGTTAGAAGAAAATTTATCCAAAAAAAGAGTTGGAAGAAAAGAAAGAAGGTTACAGAGCAAGAAATTTTAATGGGGCTCAAAAAGGTTAGTCCACAAGAAACTGAAAAGAGGCCCATCTTTGAATACTAACATATCCAACTTATCGCTCGAAAACACGATTCAACTCAAACTGTCGATGGACCTATATATATGTTAAGGTCCTGGCTTTGATCTTGTTTTGAAGCTTTCAAAGTTAATGGAAAACTCGAACAAATATCTCCCATATATTGCACTCTTAATAAATAATAAGTAAACACAAAATTAATTTGAATTTGAATTTATATTTATATTTGATACACTAACAGTGTATAATTTCTATACACTATAAATCAATTACAATGTGGAGACATCATTAATGAGTAAAATTAAAAATTTTGTAAGTTCTTAAAAATAAATTATTATCATTAGAGATTTTATTGTGATATTGGGATAGGATACATCACATCATTAATGAGTAAAATTAAAAATTTTGTAAGTTCTTAAAAATATATTATCATCATTAGAGCTTTTATTCTAATATTGGGATAAGTTACATAAACCAATAAATGAATTTATGCTAAATCGTTTGCATGAAACTGCTCCTCCACTCATTCTTATCTAAAGCAATTTGTTCTTTCAGCTCTTCTTTCACCATATCTTTCAGAATAACTTCTTTTCAAATTTTTTTTTCGCTTTTCCTCTAATCTTGACCATTTTTGATCACTCATAACCTCCACTCTTATAACAAGAGCTTCCACAGGTCTATGTAGTATGTATCCAAACCAACGTAAACAACTTTCATTCATCTTGTCTTTAATAGGTGTCATTCCAACCTTCTTTCAAATGTTTTCGTTTCTTATTTTATTATTTTTCATATATATGCACTATTGGCTCGCTAATAACCCAAAGGGGTAAGTCGGTTCCTAAATTTTTTTCTAACTTGAGGCATTTCTATCTTAGGTACTATTTACATTGACTATGCTAAAATCAAGCAAATGATAGATAAAGCAACAAACAACTAGCAATGTAAGAGTGTAGGGAAGAGAAGCAGTACACAATGAATTCTGCTATACTTATCTTTTGCATATGCAATCTTTAGTCATCAAACATTCACTATCATAGAGCAATGTTGGTTTAAAATTGTTTAATAAAACTTGCCTTTCAACTATATAAGAATTTATTTATTGCACAATACACATATAGTGCTTCTCCACTTGCTCTAGCCAGTCTAGATTCTATAAGTGAAATTGCCATCAATCTCTCCATCCATCTATACCATCAATCCAAAATATTTAAAATGATTTGTTTGAAATGGAGTTACATTTCATTTATTCAAACTAAATCCACTTGATTCTAGCATCTGTCTCCAAAATTCTAATTTCGTGTTACCATCCGTTCTAGTCTTAGCACATAAGACAATATCATCTACAAATATCATACATGAAGACACATTATCCTCTATGGATTTTGTTAGTTTATCTATTACTATGGCAAATAAGAATAAGCTTAGTGCCAGCCCTTGAAATAGTTCTATTGTGATAGAAAATTCACTTGTTTGTCCTCTATATGTCTTCATATGTGTCCTGCATCTTTTGTAAATGTCCTTAATAATTTCAATATATTTCACGGAAGCTCTTTTCTTCTTTAAGGACCACTATAATACCTTCCAAGGTATTTTATCATATATTTTTTCTAAGTCTATAAAGACTATATGAAGATGTTTACTTTGTACTCAAGAATACTCTACAGGTTGTGTCACGACCCGAAGGCTGCTACTTTCCTTTATTACTTGTACTTTTCTTAGTCTACAAATTTATGGACTAAATTTTTCTTTTTCATTTTAAGGTTTGTATTCGGTGTCAGTGTAGTCACTATACTATTTAGGTGACCTATAGTCATTTCATTTAAATATTTAACAACCACGAAAACGGTTCTTAGTTACATCCCGACTTGTTAAACAAAATATGCACTGTGCATCAATTTAAGTCTTACATGTAAACAAGTATTTTATAAAGAACATATACCTCAGAAAACTAGTACCAAGTTCATACACCGTCTCCGATGCCCACTGAGCAGCTCACATGGCAGACGTTAACTTCAATAATTTGAAAGAGATGAAATTTAGTGGGGTGAGCAAAACCACGGCTCAGTAAGATACTAATATAAATACAAGAGTAGGATTAGACTGTCTTAAACTGCAATGCTTAAAACTTGCAAGGATGCAATTACAGTTAATCCTTTCTCATCGATACATCTCATTATCACTTCTCATTTTCACTTTTCATTTCATAATCATACTTTGGTATGCTATCATCTCATATCGATTCTCATATTTACTTTTCACTTCATAATCATATTTCTGTATTCTATCATCTCTTATCAATTCTCATATCATCTCTTATCAATTCTCGTATTGTGGATCATGATCACGGTGGTACCCAGTCATAATTCTCTTCGTGTATTTCTATATTCATATTTCATAACATATCATGACCTCATATAGATGAAATATCGTTACCACCGAGTCATGACATTCCTCATGGAATTCTCATATACTAAGCATATTATCATATCAGGTTTAATATGCAATTCATGTAATTTTTCTGTATAAACCGCGATCCTTTCAAATCATATCATATATACTTTAGGACATGCTCAACATATGCATTTTCAAAAGTTTGCCTTTAAGGCATAATAGAAACATATTCAATTTCAATTCATGTATTCGTTTTCAGAGCATGTCTAAAACATGTGCGGTTTTAAAACATTTTTCATATACTATAAATCATATCAGGTTTAGAGTTCATATCACATCAATCTATACTCTAAACCGCATGTCGTTTCAAATTCAACACAAAATCGTATATAAATCATGTAAGTGTCGAAATCATTTATCATATACTTTTAAATCATTTACTGTAAATCATATCAGGTCTAGAGTTCATATCAAATCAAACTATACTCTAGACCGCATATCATGCCATGTTCGACACAAAATCACATATAAATCATATAGTGTCGAATTCATATCTCATGGACTTTTAAAACATGTTTAAAACATGTACTGTTTCAAAACATATTTCATTTCAAATCTGTTTCATGTACAGTATAAATCATGTCAAGTCTAGAGTTCATATCAATAAAATCATGCTCTAGACTTCATATCATATTTGTTAGAGACTAGGCTAGATCCCTATCATCTCTCTATCAATAAAGACTTAAATCACTATAGCTAGCAGTGAAAATCATGTCATCGTCCCCTAGAAACCAACTAGGGCGCTATCTATGGCCATAGACCTCATCTCTCTCAGCCCCACTGATCAGGCGTGACTGAGACCTGTCCACGACTATTGTCGGACAAGCATATCTGCCTAATGAGCAAAGCTCCAATTAGGCGGTTTCCACTATGCTTTATTGAATTTAATTCTTTTAGGGTGCCTACAGTCTCATAAAACATTTAAATCTTTAGCTTTTCGTTTTAAAATCATGTAAAGCATATGGTGAAATTCTTTAAGAGGTTTCGTATATAAAAATACGTATATATACCATATACTTTATTTTTAAAGCTAATCTATACTTTATAGCATTTATATAAATGCCATTATGACATCTGAAACTATAGCAAATTATGCTTAAAAGCGATGCTATGAAATCATCTCCGTATGTAATTTTAGTAATAGTTTCAAATGTCAATATAAGTAATACCTTCCTCTAATACGGTGAAACAATTCATTTAACTTTATCACTATCAATCGTTCGATTTCAAACTATCCTTCTGACACATCAGTAAATCAGTGTTCAAATCAATTCAATATTCATTTCATTCAGTTTTCGACTTATTCGGTACTCCGATTATTCAATAATCAGATCATTTGGTATTCAAGTCATTCAGTATTCGATATCCTTTTTCGATAGCTATAAACTATACCAATCATTTCTACCTTTCACTATTAATACTAAGACCACATCACTTGCTTGAATCCTCTTAGTATTCATAAATATTTAAATATCATGTCACTATATAGCCATCAAAATACTGAAATTATGCAATATTAATATCCTCATTCGTTATCTATTCCAGAGTCGACATCGAGGATTATAGAACCACAAGATCAATAATCGCTTATCAAATCCATTTATGGTTTGACCTATAGGTACATATTTAGAATCCTCAACTTGCGGTTCAATTTCATTTACTATCGAAAAATCAAATCACAATCCTCAATTCACTTTTTGATTGGCAATTTACCACTTAAAAGAATTTGTCAATTTCTACTATCAACAGTGTTTCAATCATTTAAGTCGCCTTGCGACTATCCATATTATTGCAAAAATCTCAGTTCACATCTATTTAACATCGATATCACAATCTTACCACTAAGACGGTCCATTTATTTGAATCTATCAATTCTATAATCGTCACTCGATTGATAATTCCGCAATTCTATCATTCGACCATCTAAATCACAACTTCGATTTTTTTTCTCTTTTGAGTTGTATCATATAATTATCATCACTTTTATCTGTGATCCGTCTAATAAATACTTCTACCTCAATCTCAACTTGATACCAATTGTGATATTAAAATTAATTGATTTATCGGTTCTATAAGGTTTAAACCATATAATTCGTCACATTATCGTTTTCAACGATCTGTCTTCTCATCGATTTCAATATCAAACTCTTTCAGTAATACTATAAAATCCTTTCAATATTTATTTTCAATAATTATCTCCAAGATTCCATTTATGTGAGAAACTTAATCTTTTTCCTCAATTATTTTCCTAAAAATTTCGGCAGCATAACGGCTTAATTTTCCCTAACCTCCTGCAAGGGAAACACAATTTATACTTGCAGCCGTTGATTCTCACCAATTTTACCTCTTACTAAGACCCCCACCATCAGTTGTGGGTCCTCTTAGCATTTTTAGCAAATCAATTTAAATCGATGCATCATATAAAAATCACAATTCCATTTAAAATCAATTAAATAAATGCATCATATATAAAATCATAATTCCCACATACAATATAAAGCTACTAATGCTTTATAGAAGTATCTTACCTATTCGCCAAGCTTAGCGCACTTTTTTTTTTTGATTTTCGAGCCTTGCCGAACTCCAGCATTCGTCTCATTTCCGTTTGCTATAATTTCAACATCAAGGCACTACATCAATATAACCATAATTTATTCAATAATGTCAATAATTTATTTTTTTCCTCAATTTTCCTTACCTTTTCTTTCTTCTTCTTCTTCCTTTTCCTTTTCCTTTTTCTTCTTCTTTTCTTTTCTTCTTCTTCTTTTCTTTTCTTCTTTTTCCTTTCTCTTCTTTTTTTTTTCCTTTCCGAACCGGGTCGGGTCGAAACTTGGCTTGGCCGGTTCAACTTTGGCTGACCGGTTCGGTCACCGGCAGCCACCCATTCCGGCGGTTCGGCCACTCCACAGCTTACCGAGGTTGCCACGAGGCCGGATCTGGTTTCCATTTCCCCAACGGCGGCATCGGCGGTGGCCGAACCGGTCAGCCAAAGTTGAACCGGCCAAGCCAAGTTTCGACCCGAACCGACCCGAACCGACCCGGTTCGGAAAGGAAAAAAAAAAGAAGAGAAAGGAAAAAGAAGAAAGAAAAGAAAGAAGAAGAAGAAAAGAAAAGAAGAAGAAAAAGGAAAAGGAAAAGGAAGAAGAAGAAGAAAGAAAAGGTAAGGAAAATTGAGGAAAAAAATAAATTATTGACATTATTGAATAAATTATGGTTATATTGATGTAGTGCCTTGATGTTGAAATTGTAGCAAACGGAAATGAGACGAATGCTGGAGTTCGGCAAGGCTCGAAAATCAAAAAAAAAAGTGCGCTAAGCTTGGCGAATAGGCAAGATACTTTTATAAAGCATTAGTAGCTTTATATTGTATGTGGAAATTATGATTTTATATATGATGCATTTATTTAATTGATTTTAAATGGAATTGTGATTTTTATATGATGCATCGATTTAAATTGATTTGCTAAAAATGCTAAGAGGACCCGCAACTGATGGTGGGGGTCTTAGTAAGAGGTAAAATTGGTGAGAATCAACGGCTGCAAGTATAAATTGTGTTTCCCTTGCAGGAGGTTAGGGAAAATTAAGTCGTTATGCTGCCGAAATTTTTAGGAAAATAATTGAGGAAAAAGATTAAGTTTCTCACATAAATGGAATCTTGGAGATAATTATTGAAAATAAATATTGAAAGGATTTTATAGTATTACTGAAAGAGTTTGATATTGAAATCGATGAGAAGACAGATCGTTGAAAACGATAATGTGACGAATTATATGGTTTAAACCTTATAGAACCGATAAATCCGTGAGGGGCGGTGGCCTGTGTGGTGCACCCCAGAGCGGACAATACGGATGAGTGAGCTCGGGCGGTGGCCTGTGGGTGCACCCGAGTCGTCACAATAAAATTTGTATTGTGAGGCCCGCTTCCCGGACTACCTCACGCATCCGTATTGTCCGCTTTTGATTCTAGAGGTGGCCCCCGTCAGTTCGGCTGACGTGGCACTTAGGTCCTCACGTCGGGCCCTCCTCACCTCTTCCTTGAGCTTCCGCCTCGACGTGGGTGGTGTGGCAGTGGCCAGATCGGCGACACCGCCACTTTTCCTTTTCCTCTTTCCTTCGGTTCTCTTTCGGTTTCGCTTCGCCTCTTTTGTTTTTCTTTCCTCTCTTTTTCTTTTCCGTCGCCGGCAAGCCCTTTCTCCCTCTCTTCGGCTCGCCGACGACCTTCTCCTCTTTTCTTCTCTCGCCGGGTGTCGACCGGCCACTTTTATTTTCCTTTAAGTTTTCTCCTCTGTTTGTTAACAGAGGAGAAACGAGGTAGGGAATCGGGAATAGCCCGATTCCCGCCTCTTTCCTTTTTTTTAAATTAATATATATTTATTATATATATTAATTATATTCATATAATTATATATATATTAATATTTATATATATACATAATTTGTATAAATCAAATATATATACTTTAATTTCAAATACTATACATATATTTCATATAGGAATGTGTATATATATATATATATATATAGAAAAATATATATTTATATAATAACCTTATATAAATTTATAAAATTACATATTTTTATTTTGGATTAAATTTGGATTTCTTGATATCCAAATATATTTTTCTCCAATTTCATTCTTATTTAATTTGGATCTCAATTTGTCCAAATTAAATTTTTCGGATACCTTATATTTATTTAGAAAATTCTCGGTCTTCACAGGTTGTCTAAGTAAGTGTATTGCCTTCATAGTTGATTATTCAAGCATAAAATCAAATTGATTCTTTAGTATCAATGAAGTTTTTTAATTTATTTTTAAGAACATGTGTATTTTTAAAGAAATGGCGACTTGTGGTTGACTGACAATAGATATAAATTATACACTACCAATGCATCAAATATAAATCTTTAATAAATCCTATGCTGTATTTATTGTTTTCAGTGTATTTATACAAGTACATGTATAATAGATAAAGTAAACTATTATTCATGACCCTAGATTATGCTTAGCTTAAGCAGCTTGCTGCTCTGTACAAAAAAAAGTAAACGACAACTATTTCAAGGTTTAAATTTTAAACAGAAGGTATGAAATTGATGTGTTGATATTCTTGAAATTGTTTAACTTGATTTGATCTCTTATAGATGAAATTGAAGTGTTGATAACCCATGTTATTCGATTAATAGCCAAATATACCTTTAACATTTTGTACAAAATTGATATAAGCCCTCAACCTTTAATTTTACTATAGAAGTTTATAAACTTTTATTTTACTGTAAATAAACCTTCAGCCTTTCAAAATAATATAACTAAGTAAAAAAAAAAGTTGAGGTCTTACATGCCATTAACATTTTATTTTACTGTAAAATTTAGTAACATATTTGAACTTAATTGCGTTATTTTTAAAGGTTAGAGGTTCATACATCAAAATAAAATGTTAAGGGGTTATATACATTTTGTGCAAAAGGTTGAAGGTATATTTGGCTATTAAGCTATAAATTATTTGACATGAAACTAGTTTAGATGGGAGGTGAGATTGATGATAATAGTAAAGGTGATATTAGTTATTGTAGTAATGAGATTAGGTACTGTAGCACTTGTAGACACCTAATTTTGTCCGAACAATTTTTTTTATACAAATAAATAAAAGAAACATAAAAATAAAAATAAATAAAAGAAACAAATCATAAAATAAAAGAGAGTTGACTTCAATGATTTGTTGCCATAAGAAAGATAATAATAATAAAAGAAATAATCAAAGTGAAATAAAATCTAAAAATAAATTACCAAAAATAAAAAATGAAAAAGAAATAAATAAAAAAAGATGGAAAGGTCAAATGAAAATAAATGAAGAAAATCCCATAATTATGGGATAAATAAACTCATTGATTCATTTTCCAAAAGGAGATACAAAAAAGATACACGGAAAAAAAAACCCTAGAAAAAAAAACCTAGAGAAAAAAAACCATATAGAGGAAAAGGAAAAGAAAAACCCTAAAAAAAAATTCTACTGCTCTTAGTCACCCAAAGCCACCATCCTCTGTCATTCTCGCTACAGCCACCATTCCCCCTCCGTATCCTGACTCTTCTCCAAGTGGTTTCGGTCCCTGCCCTGCGCACGATCCTAGCCTTTTCATACCATCACTACAGCATCTTCTACAGGGCCAAACCCGAACCATCTTCCTTGCTGTGTAGCTTGTATTGGTGGCAGCTGCGTAGAGCTTTGCCCTGTCTTACCTAGCCTCGTCTTCCCCTGCCCTGCGTGAACATCATCACTGCATCTTATCCAGGGAACCGGCACCATCATCTGCGACCATCTACGAACTCCCACTGCACCAGACCACAACGCCATCTCCTTTGCTGCTGCACTTCACCGCTGCCTTGAACTGCACCAAACCTCCACTGCTCACCCCTACAGCCCACGATTTTGCATCACTGCCTGCCCGAGTTTACACTTGCTCGACGTTGCTTCAGTTTCCAGTTACACCATTGCCTGTTGCCTGTGTTGTGAAATCGTTATTCCTGGAGGCTGCTGTTGTCCCGCGTTGCTGTGCCACAAGCATCTCGTCATTAACTTCTTCCTATTGCTACGTGTGTACATGAATTAGCTACTGCTACCACTCTTGAAAGAATGCTGGTCTAACAACATGAAAACCACGTGAGTGATAGAGATCCAAAAGAAAGAACGTGAGAAAAGAAAACAAAGAAAGAAACTAGCTGTGCTTGTGAACGTGAAACAAAAGGAGAGCAATTGAAGCTGTCTTTGGCGCCGCCCAGCCAACATGGGTATTTCCAGGGATTCCATGCAAAGAGACGTTAACAAGGAAGACAAAAAGGAAGGGAGCACTCATTAGGTACAGTTATTTTACTTTAAGTTCTTTTTTATCACATGTTATATTTTAATTTATTCATTATTTTAAAAAATAGAAAAATAAAAAAGGATTTTGTTCATTATTTTCATTAGTATGCCCCATTTATTCAATGCACACACATATTGTAAATAATATCTTCAAAAATAATAACAAATATTTTTCATGAAATTCTCTAAATATGAGTTACTAATAGTAACAATAAAAAATATAAAAATGAGAAATAATGAAAAATTCCGAGGATAAGATTTCGAAGAAATCACAAGTAGTGATTCTTTTTTTTTTTTTGCTAAGCCAACATAATTCATTAATAACGAAAATACAACTGTTCAATCCCTGCACAACAGGGTCTAAAAAAACAGCAAAATTGATCAACAACCAAACCGAAGACAATAGGGCAGCAAGCAAAAGCTTCCACCAGAAAAGCAATTACCACAAAAACTGCCTCAGAAAATAGAAAATGGCCTAGAGATAAATGACATATGACTTTATCCACATAGATAAACAGCCAAAATAAAGAAACGGATGAAAGGATCATAAGAAACCACTTTGACCTTAATCTGTACCACCAAAATTAAGACTCTTCACAACAGCAGCCAGCATTCTCACAATAGAACAACGACCTCACCCTAAACCATCACCAATAGTCTTCAATGGCACAATACAGAAACTCCTCTTCAGAAAAAAGCGTGAAAAAATTCTGATCGATCCACTCCCAATTTAGCAAGACAATCTGCAAATGAATTCGCCTCCCTAAAAATATGCACTAGCTCAACCATCTCAATCAATTCCATTAATCTGTCAATTTCATTAAAAATCTTCCAAACCTTCCAAGGTCTCAAGCACCTATTTTTAACCCAAGACAAAGCCACCTTGGAGTCTGATTCAATAACAAGATGAATTTTCCTTACCCAGGCAGAATTTGAGAACATCTGCAAAGCACACAGAATCGCATGCAACTCTGCTAAGTTGGAATCCAGAATTCCTAAGGGTCCAAAAAACATCCCCTGCACCGTTCCTTTGTAGTCCCTAATCACTCCACCACATCCCGCCAATCCCGGTTTCCCCCTAGAGGCACCATCGACAATGAACTTAAGGGCTGATTCATGTGGACAACACCAGTAAACTCCTGATCTGGATGATAACATAGTACACGAAATGTTCATTTCTCTTGGATTATTCCACCAGCCTATTTCATCTAAATTGTTTTCTCCTTCAATAGCCTTATTCCATAGCATGGATCTAAATTTAATAGAGAAGAAAATTTCCTTTTCATCCCATCGTTTCCCATTGAATACTGAATCATTCCTTGCCAACCAAATAGCCCATAAAGCTGAACCACAAACTGTTAGCCATCTCTTTTTTAGCAAACCACTCAGATAAACCCCTTCACTTTGCCTTAACAATCCTTCTACAGAATTTGGAGCTACCCATTCCAAGTTCCACCATTTAAATACCAAACACCAAACTTTCCACACCTTAATACCAAACACCAAACCACAAGTAGTGATTCTTTGATAATCTTTAGGGTCGAGAAAAAAATCTTTAGATGTTACCAGCGTATTGGAACATTTAATTGGTTTTATCTTGATTTCAAAATTCTTTAAATAAATTAATATAAAAAAATAAAATCAAATATAAAATTTAAAATAAACAAATATATATAAATATGAATTATAAATAAATAAATAAAATATAAATTTAAAAGAATATCCTATGATAGGATTTCTTAGAAATCACAAGTAGTGATTCTTTGATAATCCTTAGGATCGAAATGAAATATTTGAATATTACCAGCGTATTGGGGTATTCAAGTAATTTTAGTTCGATGAAATAAATTAATATTAATAACAAATAATAAATAAATAAAATTTTTAAACAAATAAATAAGAGTACAAAATTGTCACAATTAACCTTCGGAAATAAACGATAATAAAACAATTAAAAATTAAATAAAAAGTATAAGTTTTAAAGATTTTTCGATGATGAGATGTTACGGAATTCACAAGTAGTGATTCCTAACTGATCTCTAGGTGAGAGAAATATGCTAAATGTTACCAGCGTATTGGAATATTTAGTATGATTTTTCAATAAAAATAAGATTTTACAAATATAAATAAATTACAAAATGATAATATAAGTATAAATGAATTAAAAAATAATAAAATGAAATAATGGATTTCTCATGTGCATCATCTGTATTTTGATTTGCATCATTTGCATCCATGAAATTTCAAAATAAGTGTGAATCTCCCGAGGATGGGATTCTATAGAAATCGCAAGTAGCGATTCTTAAGAAATCCCTAGGTGAGGAAATTATCCAAAATGCTACCAAAAGTATTGGGGTACTTCGGAATAATTTTCAATATAAGGGATTTTCATTTATAAAAACTAAAATTTAAATATTTCAAAATAAAACAAATAACAAAATGATTTCAAAATAAATGGAGTTCTTTTTAAATGTTTAATTAAGATCATTTTATAAAGATTAAAGGATAAGACATGATTAAGTGGTACCGTTTTTTAGCGGGCGTTGTGGGGGTGCTAATCCTTCCCCACACGTAACCGAACTCCCGAACCCAAACTTTGTTTTCGCAGACCAAAAATTATTTTTTTGATAAAATTTAATTAATTTTAAGATTTTATTAAAAAGATAAATAATTTTAGGTGGCCAATCACACCTAGTAAAAAAAGATTGGTGGCGACTCCTTTTCTTGTGTTTTTTTTCAAAATCGTCTAGCGATCGAGTCCCCGGACGAAAATCGTTACGACAGCACTAAAATTAAAAGTATTGGTCGGATATGTGTTTGAATATAAATGCAGTGGTAGCAGTGTAGTGAAGTGTAGTAAGAAGAGAAAATGACCATTAAGAACATTAGATAAAAATAGTATATAATGAAATTTATAGAATATATTTCATTTTTTGTAAATTAAAAAAATAATTAAAAATTGTTAAAAATATCAAATAATAATTTTCTGTTAATATACTTAAAATTATTAAAATAATTTTTACATCAAATAATACTTTTATATTAATTGTTGAAAAATTATTATGTATACATATACATGTAATATTAATTTTTCTATATAATAATAAATTTTATCTGTATTTATATTAAGTTATTAAAGTTTTTTTAATATTTTAAATAAAAATTAGAATAAAAATAATTGTCTTATGGTTTAATTTAAAGGTAAAAGTAAAAACAAAAAAGGCAGAATTGAAAATTCTACCCACCAACGAGAGTGGAATTTTTCACTAGACTCCATTAGGTTTAATGAAAAATCAAGTTGTGGTACGGTGGAGATCACTCCACCGTGCGACAGCAAATGAAACCAAATGCACCTTTAGTGCGTTTGGAATAAAAATAGGATCCAATTGCATTGAAACATAGGTTCCATTGGATATAAACCCACCCTCACCTTTGTTTGTTTTAAAGTTATTTTTAAGGTTCTCACCAAAAAATAAAGAAGTTATTTTTAAGGTCATGTGCATTTTAAACTTTGTTCGTTAATGATACGGTACTTTGTGATTGATTGATAGTATAAAGAAATTATTCACTATCACTTATCAAATACAAACCTTTAAAAAAGAAATCCTATTTTGTATTTATTGTTTTTCAGTATACTTATACTAGTACATGTATTATAGATAAAGTAAACTACAATTATTTCAAGGTTTAAATTTCATATAGAAGAATTGAAATTGATGTGTTGATATACTAGAAGTTGTTTAACTTGATTTGATCTGTTTTAAATGAAATTGATTTTGTTGATGAACTATGAATTATTGGCTTAGTAGCAAACATACAAAATTGATTTTTTGCACAAAATTGATGTAAGCTTTCAACATTTAATTTTACTACAAAAGTCTATACATTTTTATGTGACTGTAAATAAACCCCAATCTTTCAAATAACACAATTAAGTAGAACAAATAAAATGGTTGAGGTCTTATAAGCAACTAACATTTTATTTTATTGCAAAAATTCATAACAAATTTGGATTTAATTGTGTTATTTTAAAAGGCTGAGGGTTCAGATAGTAAAATAAAAGGTTAAGGATTTATATTTATTTTGTGCAAAAGGTTCATAGTATATTTGACTATTAAACCATGAATTATTTGACTTAGGATTAGTTTGAATGAGCGGTGAGATTGGCTCTGATGAGATTGAAAACAACAGTAGATGTGATGTTAATTACTGTAGTAGTGAGATTGGAAACTTTAGCGAGAGATTAAAATCAATAGTTGAATATGTATTTAAATACAAATGTAGCGATGATAGTGAGGTGAAGTGTAGAAAAAAGAGAAAATAACTATTAAAGACGTTAGATAAAAATTGTATATAATGAAATTTATAGAATATATCTGATAATTTGTAAATTAGATAAATAATTAAAAATTTATTAAAATATCAAACAATATTTTTGTTAATAAATTTAAAATTGTTAAAATAATATTTATATCAACTAATACTCTTATTATTAAGTATTGAAAATTATTTTTTTGGTACAAAATATTGAAAAATTGTTATGTTATACAATATACATACATGTAATATTAATTTACTATATGATAATAAAATTTATTTGTATTTATATTAAATTAATAAAGTTATTTTTAATATTTTAAATAAAAATTAGAATGAAAAAAATTCTCCAATGATTTAATTTAAAAATAAAAGTAAAAAAATGAAAGAAAAGAATTTTCAATTCTAGCCACCAAAGAGAGTAGAATTTTCCACTAGATCTCATTGGATCTAGTGAGAGATCTAGTGAAAAATTAAACGGTGATGCCAATAACTTTTTGATTGAGCAATTAAAGAAAAATTATGATATATTATAAGGTTTGAATTTGAACTCAAACAATCCTATCTCTGTCCTTAATTATCAATTATTTTCCTTAGTTAGAACAATCCAATCACATCCAATCGTAAGTGCCATTGGATTCAAGCTCACTCTCGACATTGTCTTTTTCAGGATTCTTTTGGACTCTAGACACACTATTCAGAAAACAATGAGTTCTCCCACGAATTCTACGTCTCCAACGCTAACAAAATTTTGCTATAGTTATAATTATAGTCATCTAGCATAGGATCCCACATTTCTAACCCATTAAACTGAAACATTCTTAATGCATCCTCTTCTGGTCGGTGTCTATCAGTTAATTTCGACGCACGCTAAAATCCAGCTTAATTAAGTAATTAAACCTTAATCAATCAGCTCAGCTCAGCACAGCATTGCATTCCAATATCTCCTTTCACCGACTTAAAGATGAAAGACATGGGACAAATTAGAACAGAAAATGAGATCTTTCATTAATATTTGCACACATCCAACAAATAAACAAATGCATGTTACGTTTAAGACAATACTGAGTTTATGTAAATAAATATAACAAAATGAACCCAATTCGTACAGAGTTGCATATGCTAAGGAGATCACTTTACATCTTTCTCGGAGTCTCAAAAATTTAGCCAAACTCATCACTACATATTCTATTTATTCTGAGGCGAAAGAAATAAAGAAATGAAAGGTCCTCGTGACTTCGAGCACAGTCCCCGCTGGCCACAATTGGATCAAGGTCATGTGCGCCCAGATGGACGCTGCCACTCTATATTTAACATCTGAGACTGATCAGAGCCTTTGATCAGCAAATACATAATACTTTCTCCTTTAATTTGTTTTTATTCATCATTGATTGACAAAGAATCTTGTTTTAGATTATTATACGTGTACCTTGCATTTTATTTCATAATGTTAAAGTGATGTTATCCCACATCAGTTAAATGCTTTGTTCTATGTGGTTTTATATTCAAGTTGAGTTCTACTACTTATTATTAGTTGGTTTTAAGTTGGATGTTAAACATGATATCAAAACTCAAGTTTTATTTTAAGTTTTCTTGTTTTTGTCTATACTGTTTAAGTTGAGTTCTTTTATTTATTGTCAATTGATTTTATGTTGGATGCTTAATAGGTTAATCTTGATCTTTACCAATGTGATAATATAAAATCATTGTCAATTAATTTTAAGTTGGATGCTTAATAAGTTAATCCTGATCTTGTCAGAGTGATAATATAAAATCAGGACTACTGCTATTATTTCTAATTCTAAAAAGTTCCGCCTGGTAGAAATTTTACTATATCAACCTGGTCGTTTAGCATGATGATCATAACCATAGGGTTAACTGTCCATTCTAAAAACCTTGATGGTTTAACATGATGACCAGAGGTTTAATAGTTAATTAATTAATCAAATCACTGGATTTCCTAAATTAATTAATCAAATCTCTACCTTTTCTACTATTGGCGGGTCACAAGCACGTGTTAATTATCAAAAATCATTTTCATGCGGGATTTTTTTTTCATATATAATTCAGTGTATTGGCTGCAAAGCATAACGAGGTTTATTCAAGATTGGATCACTCTCACGTAAGTTTAAAAATTTTTCTAATTCTCACTAAACATGATTTCGTCCAATAAGATCCTACTAAACCCTTGTTATTAATTATCTGCCAACCTGTTCAGTATTAAATTATTTGCAATATTTAGATGTATTGCTGCCATTATTAAGATCATAGTTAATATAAATTAAATTAACAGGTAGGCATCAAATTAAGTATTAATATATAGTTATAGTTCATCCAGATATTCTTATTGTCTATGCAGTATTAGATACCGCACTCAAAAAAAAGTAACAACAAACCTACAATGACAACTAACTAAAGTAGCAATATAGTCTAGAATTTCTTTTTCTCAATGATAAGGCTCAGGGTTGATTGTCTCACGAATCCCCTCACTTCTGCCCCAACCCCAAAGAATGTGGACGAAAAATACTTAATAAACGATTTCATTTTTTTTCTCGTATAACATTAAACATTTTCAATTTTCATCATGAAGGGGAATTTTATCATGATAAGACCCTCAGAATCTTTAAATTAGTCTTCTTTTTATATTATTGCACTAAACCTTGTTCAACAAATAGGGTTTTTTATCAAGCAATCCTTATAATTTTCGTTTCAAATGAAAGTTATTACTTCTCTCTCTTTTTTTCTTTGATAAATCTTCAACACAATGCATTAAAATCAATCGTCGTCATCATCCAATTTATCTATTGATATTAATTCCTTCTCTATTTCATTCTTTAAGAGTTTATATTTGCAAGTAAAATTTCAATCATTCAACATGTAATATGCATGATATTAAAAAGAAATAGAAATATAAATTTAAATGATTATACCCCTATCTCTAAAATGTTAAAATTTTACAAGTTTAAAATTCGAATGTTAAACATTTGCATTTTTTCTCTAAATCAGAGGTCTTCATTGTATAAAAAAACAATTGAACAAATCAAACAAACAAACAAATTAATTAATAGAACATATACAGAAAAAAGTTCCACATCACAATTTGAAATTGTCACGTTAAGGTACGATACCTTTTCGAGGTATTCTCTTCTTGGCCACATGGGTTCATTGAATAACTTAAAGCTTCAAATATTTTTTGGCATTAAGTTGGCGGAAAGAAAATGGCATTTGGAGTCTTGCTTTAACCGCCATTCACCACACAATGCATAGATTGGAACCATGAGAACCACAAAATCATATAAAAAGAATCGGAGAAATTGGAACTATATGAAAACCACAAAACTATAAAG
Source organism: Heritiera littoralis (assembly GCA_031772115.1). NCBI lineage: Eukaryota > Viridiplantae > Streptophyta > Magnoliopsida > Malvales > Malvaceae > Heritiera > Heritiera littoralis. Next base: position 53,042 of record JAPDPK010000171.1, on the reverse strand, counting down.
AAATTAAAATTTGGATACACTATAGAACCCTTATTTAATATAATTTAATTTGTGGTGAGATGTGAGACTATAAAAACCCATTGGCCCGGAGCAGGGTCGGTGTAACGCTTGGGCTTGGGGGTCTCCAAGATAACACGTGTGGTGAGCTGCAAAGAACGTGGTCTGCTGTGGTGCAGGTGCCTCTGCTTTTCTTGGACTTGACCAGTCAACCCTCATTACCCCAACCCCTCGATCTTCACTTCCTCTGCCCTTACTTGCTTAACTTATTTTTCATTTATTTTCCCCCTATAGTCTCTCGTTTTGTTTTTTGGTTAATCAAGACCCTAAGCTAATGTTGCGATGGTATTCATTCCTGGGGAGCCTCAAATACAAAACCAAATGCTCACTAGACAAAATTTTCTGCCGATCAGATGTTTGTTATAATGTTGCTTTACAATTATGTTCTTTCTTTTCCACGTTAGCCTTTTCTCAAGAAATTTACAACTTTGTTAGCTTTTGGAAGTATTATATTGAAATTGTAACTATTGGGACTTAGGTGCCAAGTCAACAGTGGCGGGTCTTGACCTTTGATTTTGGGGGGACCAACTAAAAATGTAAAACTATATATATAGTTGAGTTCTATCTTTATGTATTAATAATATAAAATATATATGCAAGAAATTATAAATTTAAATAATAATATAGAAAAGTATAAAGAAAGAAAATACATCAAATAAATAATTTTATCTAAAACTGTGAGCAACCTTTTAAAGAAACAAAATCTTTAAGAATTGAGACTGAACTAAATGTCTCAACAATCTCTCTTTCAATGTTAACAACCAAATTGTTTGCAAGAAATTCATCTTCTATCTTGTTTCTTAGTCTTGTTTTGACAATCTTCATAACTGAAAATGCTCGCTCACTAGTTGCAATAGACACCGCAAGAGTTAAAACAAATCTAATCAATGGTCAACCTTGATAATGTTGATAGTCTTGTTTTTGAGAGAATGATGCGCAAAATTATAAGTAAAAGTGCAAAGTATATGAGAAAAAAATAAAATAGAAGAAGTTATGTTGGGTGGTTGATGAGTTATAAAATATTCTAGGTTTATTTGTTTTTTAAGTTGTTTGAAAGTTTAATTGGGTTTTTTAAGTACACATGATTGTGACATAATATTTGTGATAACCCAATTAATTTTAAATATTTGTTAAAGAGATTGGTAAGTAAATAAATAAATAAATATCAATAAAATTTTATTTTTTTTATTTTTTGAAGGATCAATTTAAATTTATTTAATTTTATATATTATACATATAAATAAGTACATGAATTTTGCAAAAATATTGGGCGGGCCAATGCCTACCAATCATAGATTAAGAGCAGCCCCTTATAATACACATAAAAGGATTTTTAAAAATTTTTGGGGGGCCATGGCCTCCCCTAATGTAAACTACCGTCCGCCCCTGCAAGTCAACCGCTTGGATAAAAGATGTAAGAACTTGGACATTTACTAGTCCAATTAAATAAAGTTTTTAACTTTCAAAAAAAAGACCCTAAGCTAAGAAAAATATATATCACAAATCCATGCTCCAATCTCAAATCCTATTTCTTAGGATCTATGCCCTTAATTATAACCTTATAATATAACTATATATTAAAAGAAAATTCATAGATTAAGTACCCTTATCCATTTATTGTATATATTTCAAAGACTAAAATTTCACTCATGTAAAATAAAATTCATGCAAGCATTAATGAATTACATAACCATGATCAATAGTGAGTGATTAGCCTAATTTTTTCTTTTTTGAGTTTTAACTGTGATGAAATAAAAAAATTACATGGTATTGCGTGTGGAATCTGAGTCACTGAAAAACACTGATCAGCTGGCTTGAAACCAAGGATCGATCTCTCCCTTTGCAAGAGAGAGAGAGAGAAATGAACAGTGTTTTTATCAAAATTAAGTTTGAAAAGCAAATTGGAAACAGGCCCAAAGAAAGACAGTATGGCGTATCCAGAGGGCGTTGATTCTTTCTGTTTTGTGTTTGTTTTTTTCTCCCTCCAAAACCCTATTTAAATACCAGGCTTTAGCAATCCCTTTCTCCCATGCATACTGTCTTCTCTCCACTCCCCAACACATCTCCACTTACTCACTTGACTTGAGTCTATTTGATCTTTCTTCTTCTCTCTCTCTCCTTTCTCCAAAGCACACACCACTATCTCTTCCTCCATAACTTGTCTCCCTCAATACCACTCCTTTGTGTTCCTGGGCTCTTCTCCTTTTCAAGTCGAATCAGATATTTATATATCTCTCACTTTGCAATAATATTGCACTTCTTCTACAATTCCTAGCTTAGAATATTTAAGATGTCTAGCAGAAGGTCAAGATCGAGACAGTCCGGAGGTTCAAGAATTACTGATGATCAGATCAATGATCTTGTCACCAAATTGCAGCAACTTCTTCCTGAGATTCGTAACAGCCACTCAGATAAGGTATATTTTTCCAACCTCCTTCCACCTGCCTAGTTTTTCTCCTTGTGAACCTTAATATTTATACAACCTGTTATATTTAAGGTCCTGAAAAAGGATTTTCGGAAGGACCAAGTGTTAATAAAATTTGGAGTTTCTCAAGATTATTTGTTAATTATATATGCTACTTTGTTACATTGGATTTTAATAATACATATTCGATCTTGACAGGTTTCAGCTGCCAAAGTGTTGCAAGAGACTTGCAACTACATTAGAAGCTTGCATAGAGAGGTTGATGATCTTAGCGAGAAACTATCAGAGCTACTGGCAACATCTGACAATGCCCAAGCTGCCATAATCCGTAGTTTGCTTATGCAATAGATCTGTAGACTATCAGGCTTCAATTAAGTATTAGGGGTTCACTACTTTCTGTGATAGGGTGCTTCTCTCTCTACCTTTTCTTAATTGTCCCTTTGCATTTCTATCTTTATCCTTTCTGTTTTAGGGCTTTGTTACCGGCTAGCTAACTAAGAGCCTTGTTGAAATTCAATGACTAGAAAATCGTTGTGCAAAGCTGTGCTAATTTAAGGACTTTATATTAATATAATAAGACAAGTACTCTTGATCCACTCATCAAGCTCCTCTCAACGTGCAAACGTGATGAACTCACCAATTTCGAGATATTAAACTACTACATAATCAAAGCATTTTTCTGCCTATAATTAATTAGTGGGATCATGAATGGCGATTGTTATATTATTAAGTCAAATTAAATGCCAAAAGAACTATCGGGTTAGTGTTAAAATACATATATTCAGCAGTGTGTTTGTGTACAGATATAATTAAAACCCAAAATCTTAACCAGAAGCAATCAGGTAAACAATAGTTAACTGTTTAAGATATATATATATATATATATATATATATATATATTATGATTGATGCATGTTGTGAAAGTTTGAGATCAATTGAATCTTGAAACTCCCTTATGAAAAACAAAGATTAAATACAATTACAACCATAGTGTAGTAATATTAGTGTAAGTATGGGAACAAAGGGTAGCAAGATAGACAAAAGCGATACTGAGTTGTTTATGAGAAAAATTGAAATTTTTTTTTATCTTTTACTTTTCAAAGAGATTTTAATTTGAGACCGTTGAGAATATACAAATTATAAGACAATATTTACAAGAAGAAGAAAATAGTAATTAAGTTCTATCAAATTTAATTAATAACATATCTTCAATAACAATATTTTTCATACCAACAACCTCTTTGATCAAGTGGTTAAAGATAAGCTACGGCATGTTGTAAGACTTGAGTTCGAACTCAAGCAACCCTATCCCTATCACTAGTTATTTAATATATCCCTTGTAATTAACAAATAAAACAATATTTCATACAAAATTTAATATTTCAAGACTTCTTCATTGGTTAGCTATGGTAAAATGAACCCAACATCGAAAACTTGCCTAAAAAAGCTCGAACTCTAAGCCAAAACTCTAATAAGATAAAATCCAATTTGACACACAAAAAAAAAAGACTTGAACTAGAGAAAACTAAATTCGAAATGACTTGGACTCAAATAATTCGAATTTAAAATTGATCACAACTGACAAATAATCTGAACCTAAAAAGGATAGGCTCAAAATAATTCAAATCCAAAAAGATTTTAATCCAAGATTATCCAAACTCAAAACAATCTAAACTAAAATTCTCAGACTTGAACTCATTGAAAACCACCCCTTAGTACCATAATATTGGTTTATATTATTGTATATCGGCTCAACTTTTTCCATATATAGAAGATGGGCAAACATACATTTAAACAGCAGCGTGCTTACTTCAAAGTAATTTAGATTCTCAAACTATATAGCATATTCAATTAACATGGAGACAAGTGAACACCCCTCGAATACAAATACTCATGAGCATGGGGTAGCTAGCAAGCAAATAACCTTTGTTTGCAGAGTGACCGACCAAAATAAGTCCTAAAGTCTCTGCTCCTTTCTGAGAGGTTGGCCTTATGAGAGCAATATTTTCATTTCTTTCTTGTTTCTTGGGGTGGTATGGGTATGGATAGCCCGTTCCTCACACACTCAAAATAAGCACAAAAGCCGCACGGGGATAACCAGCATTGACTTTGTGTTTGTCCTCCACTCCATTCACACGCACACATGTGTGTGTATATATATTTTCAAAAACAGGATAACCAAATAATTATATATATCTAAATAGCTAGAGTTTCATGCTTGAAGTGTGTTCGGTCACTAGATTTTGCTTTTTCTTAGTGAAAAATTATGGTATCGAAGCCCTAAGAGAAAACAATATAGATTACTTCCCAACATATCCTTGTCGATCGATAATTAAGGCTAAAGCACATATAAAAAAAATGTAGGTTAGCAACGTAATTACTAATTAACAAGAAGACATGTATTAACTACTTAATTACGACTCAAATTAAAGGAAAATGGAAACTATAAAGGGATTTTTTTTTGGGCTAGAAACTATAAGGGGATGTTTGGTTTGTGAGAAATTAGATTATCATTTTGAATATGATTAGTAGTAAAATATTGTATATCTGAGAATATTCAAAATGTTATATTCCTATGTTTGGTTTAGTTGGGAGTGTCATCAATTCTAGGTCCAAGAACCTAATCGTTAAAAAAAAAAACTAGGAGTTGCCACTGATCATTCTACTAACTAGGCATGATTAGTCACTTATTCAAAATAAAAGCTTGGTCTAAGGTCAAAGTCTTAGGTTGGGAGTATGGTTACAAGTAGAGCAAAATTAGCATTCCCACAACGCTTATAATAAAATGATACCAACTAATTTTAGGTTATCCCAAATGTTCACTTGTTGATATTAAATTTCGATAATTAAATATTTGAAAAATATTTTAAGCATCCTTCATTATAGTTAATAGAGACATTCAAAGTTGCTCTAACTATTGATGCGTAAAACTGATGAGTCACCTGATGAAATTATGAAAAAGAGTGATAGAACAAAGATTAAGGAAGATTATAGAAACATTGGAGAATCAATTTAGTTTTATGTCTTGTTAATCAACTATAGAAGCAATTCACTTGCTTAGACAACTTGTGGAGTGTACTTGAGTATTGGGTAAAAATCTCCATATGGTTTTTATAAATTTAGAGAAAAAATATGTTAAAGTGCTTAGGGAGGTGGTATGATGGTCCTTAATGAAGAAAAGAGTTCCTATGAAATATATTGAAATAATTAAGGATATGTGTAGAGATGAAATGACATGTGAGGACATATAAAGGGCAAACAATTGAATTTCCTAATGGGATTACATAAAGGGTCGATCCTAGGTCCATTCCTATTCGATGCAATAATGGACGAACTGACAAAATTAATTCAGGATAAGGCGCTTGGGTGTATGACATTTGTAAATGATATTCTCTTGTGTGCAGAGACTAGAGAGAAGATCAATGCAAAGTTAGAAATGTGGAGACAGATGCTAGAATCAAGAGGGTTCAAACTAAGAAGAGTGAATATTTGTAAGACCTGATTCTACACTACTGTAGACCCTAATTTCATAAAAAATTGATAATGGAAATTAAATAAATAATGAATATTGATTTCCACTTGGGTGAAAAGCTCCTTAACTTGAGATGTAAAAGGAGCAATTTTGGTGAAACATTATGGGCGAGTACTATAATGGTACAACTCGCCAATGGGCAAGCAAAATAATTATGATGATCGCCAATGGGCAAGGAAATCGCCAATGGATGATGGCGAGGGTGAATAGATAAGTTCGCCAAGTGAATTAGGTAAGATGAACGCCCGAATGAGGCGAGGGCAGTGATCGCCTGAATGAATCTATTTATGATCGCCAAAGAGTGAGTATGGCGAGTAGAGCAATAACCTGTGATCGCCAACAATGTAACTATGGCAGTGATTGCCAAATCTCATGGTGATCGCCTAAGGCAAGGAAGTCAGCTTGTAATCGCCAAATCTTAAGTTAGAATCAAGACAAAGTGGCGATGAGCACAGGCAAGCCTGAGAATGTTGGCAAACCGAAATTGAGTTGACGAGCTGAGGTCTCAAGATGAAGAGGCGAACTGGAATCAGCATGTGTGGACAAAATGAAAATAAATTCAAACCATGGCAACAAAAATTGACTTCGTATGCCACATAGCTGCAGAAAAATTAAGAGAGGATGCTAAAGTCAATGAAGTACTTATCCTTATTGGATGAGGAATAAGACAAAGGTGCAATTAGTCAAGAAAAGAGGCTGTAGTGGACTTCACGCCACTTTGTTCTCCTGACAAATGGTTAGACAATTAATGATAAAGAGAAAAACTTAGTCAAAACGTGCAGAGATAGCTTCACATAGCCGTTCCTTTTGCTGCAGTTTTTCCACAAGTTTTTAATACATGAAAGACGTGAAATGATGGAAGAAACAGAATAAGGGACAAGTGGTAGATTTTGATTTGGATAGCATGGCTATATATATATATATATGAAGATTGAATGGAAAACCGATTCTACAAGTTCATATTCGGTTCCTTCCATTTCTGAAATTGCTTGATTTACTAAGCTTCACCTTTAAGTTGGCTAAACACGTAAACCTGCTTGCAAAACCTTTCCTCCATCGTTTGATGAGCTAAAGGGATAAGTAAAGTAAGGCCAATAGTGATCTGTTCTGGAAGTGCAGTTGGTTAAGGTAAGTTTTATATTTCTATGGTTCCATTGATATTTAATGGTAGATTTTTATGTTTTACAAAGTAATAAACATAGATGCAGCCTTGTTTTTAGTTAAATCCTTAGAGAATATGAAAACTAGAAACAAGATGTGGTCTTGGAAATAAACAAAAATAAGGAAAATATTGGAAAAGTGATGAGAATGACGACTATTGTGATCGCCCATGTTGAATTTTAGTGATCGCCAATGAGGCAAGTAGGAAATAAAAAACTCGCCAAGTTAAAATTTTGATTCAGATGGGCGAGGTCTCCCAATGCTAGTTTAATCCATGGGCGAGCCCATTTCTAAATAGAAAGATGTGTCAGGCGAACTCACATGCATAGGCATTGGGCGAGTTGAATTGTAGGCGAACTCCCACATTTAAGCCAATGTAGGCATGGCGTATTGATTGTGGGTGAGCTCCCACTAATTAGCCAATATATGAATGGCGAGAATGTTAGGCAAGCTCCTACGTGTAAGCCATATAATGAATGGCGAGCTCGGTTGGGCGAGCTACTAAGAGCTCTGTTGGACGAGCTAGTAGGATGTCTGTGGGCGAGCTGGTTGATTTATCTCAAGTCCCGCCCAAGTGATGGAAAGATATATAAAGAAAATATTAATAGAATTTATAAATTATTTTGCAGCCGGGATATGGACTCGGTGAATGCGATTAGGAAGGAGAGCAGGAAGCAAAGCTTCGTTGGACCAGGTAAGGGAGTTGTATGTGAAGTCAATGCATGTCCTGTGGAGTAAAAATATTATGAAAATATTGAGAAATTGTTTTGTTTTATGACATGCATTGGTTTGATAAATTATTCTGATTTGGGCGAGCTAAAAGCCAACCCCTATGTTCTGATTGAGCGAACTGGTACTGGGCGGGCGAGCCCTCTTTTTTTTGATGTTTGGGCGAACAACCTCTTTTACGTTGTTTTGGGGCGAACGACTCCTGTTTTACTAAAAAAATCCGGGCGAGCCAATATGGCGAACACTTTATGATACCTTGGGCGAGTGACCCTGTTTTAATAGAAATTCGGGCGAGCCACAGATGGGAGAACCCTTTTATAATATTTTGGGGCGGGCAACCCCTTTGTTAAGAAAGTTATGGGCGAGCCACTGAGGGATAGCCAGTTTTACTTGTTGTTTTTAAAAGCAAGGGTTGGCGGGCGAACACTTGTTCATCCCACTTTCGAGTTGACCATGGGCGAGCCATGATGGGCGAACTAGCCATGGCGAGTCAGTTTAACCTGTACCTTTCTAACACGGAATTCAGTGAGATTGCACCGCAATGGCGAGTTGACCATGGAAGGGCCATATTAGGCGAGGTGACCATGGCAATGCCATAATGGGCGAACTGGTCATAGGCGAGCCACTATGGGCGAGCCAGTTTAACTTGTTTTCAAATGCTAAGGTTGGCGAGCGAATACTAGTTCACTGCACTGATGAGTTGGCCATGGGCGAGTCGTACTGGCTAGCTGACCATAGGCGAACAGGTTTCAATTTGCATTTTCTCAATGAAAAATGAGCTATTTTTAATATCTTTGAAACTAGAAAATATGAAAACCTTTTCGGGGGCGAGTTGAATATGGGCAAGTGACCATGGGCGGGCTGACCATGGCGAACTGAGTTACTTGGTATTTTTCTTATACGAAAAATGGGCTGTTTTAATTGCCATTTGTAAACAGAAAGCCTAAAACCTTTTTGGAAATCAAATCATTTTGAGAAAATGATAATATGGGTGAAATAATTCCATAAAGGTTTTTCATGAGATATAAAAGTGATTTTTGAGACTTTAGGCCCTGAGTTCATGCATTATTATTCATGTAATTGCGTGACTCACCTGGGGCGGTGGCTCGGGTCGATGGACTAACAGATGCACCTCAGGGTGTCACAAGGCTGATGGACCCGCCAAGTCATCAGCGGTCTCGAGATCACTTGGCAAGTGGACCCAAGGACCACCTATAGATTATGGCCATAGATCTAGCTGAGATAATAGTGAGGGGCGATGGCCTACGGGTGCACCTCAAAACCGGACGACTTGTGTTCCAAGGAGAACAATGAGAGCATGATTTATTTGTTGCCTAGTCTCAACTTATTGTTTTCTGTTTACTGAGAGGATCTGTTAAATCCTATTTACTGTTTAATTCATTTTATTGTAAACTGTTGAGCTAATGATTGAATGGTGTATTGAGAGTACTGTTTACTATAACCACTGTTTTCCTATTTGATATGATTTTAGGAAAAATAAATAGTTCGTGGTATATAGTTTTGATTTTATAAAGCAGCATATGTCTCCTTTACTGAGCATAGGATTCGCTAACCCCTTTGTTTTAACTCCACAGATAAAAGACACGGGGTTAAAGAATTACATTCCAAATGGATATAGCTACATATAAAGCACTAGGGCAACTTATGTCAAATATGAAAGGTATAGTCACTTCTCTTTTATGTTTCAGACATATGTATACAGTACTACTTTATTGAAACAAGGACAATAGGGGATGTCAGATGTAAGGAATAGTAAAAATAATTTTTATTTCGTATTTGTTAAATAAATGTTTATCATTTATTACTATCATTGTCGAATGGTAATGGAATCGCAGACAGCCCAACCGAAAAAGTTGTATAGAAATAGAAACAAAATGTAGTAACGGGCTGTTACAGATTTAATGGTATCAGAGCTTTGATCGGTCTGATGTCTGTTAATGCCTTTAAAACGGAAAGTGTTGAAAAAGGTTAACATCCCCTGTAGTACTGTATAGTCTGATGTATAGAGGAGTCAAGTGACTGTGAATTAAGTTATGTGTGTAAATGTGGTGAAAGTTGGTGAATTAAGGGTTACAAATAGAGATTCTAATCCGGGAATTTTATATGAGATAAGCAATCTTATCATCATAATGTCAGGACTATTTGGTAAGGTGCAGTAAGGAACTCGATGAGGGCCCCACCAGGACTTCTCTGTCCATATCGAACTAAGATCCTGAAATGATAATATTGAAATAAAAAGGGGTAATATTCGTGCATAAGCCCTAGGACCTAATGTTTGAAGGTATATCGAAGAGAGGGAATTAAAGGTGAATTTATGAACATACCCCTATATTGAAATGCTTTCTTTGAGTCATAAATGACTAAATTGATTTAAATTAGATTAATGGTGAAATAGTATGAGTATGTGATGGTGTAAAAGGCATATTACATGTTTGATGATCCCTATTGTAAGCCCCACTGATATTTTGATGAGTAATACGACCTAGAGTATCTCTTATGAGAGGTCGCGAGATAGTCAGCCATGTTGTGGATTTTAGGGTCTGAATTAAAGTGAAGATATGAGATTATTGAATATTATGAAAAGTAATATACTTATAAAGTGTGAACCAAAAGGTGAATTGTGTGAGAAATGATGCAAAATCGATGATGTTAATACTGGTTCTATATACTACTTATGTTTTTAGGAGAATAAATACGATATTCATAGAACCAAAATATTGTGAAATACATATAAAAATTTATACATATGTGTTTGGAAAATACATAGTGGATTTGTTGGATGTAAATAACGAGACATCCAAGATGATATGAGTTTATGAATTAGTACTCTCTACAGTTGCTTCTAGATTCCTGAACAAGTATGGTATTCTAAAATACCTACCTTATTCTATCTGGATCCTAGCCGACTATAGTATCCTTCCTACATGCGAGCCTAGAGCCAACTAGGAAGATTTTAAAGAGAATGAATATGTGTATTGATATAAGCAATATCGTTGAATAATGCTACAAACTTTTAGGAATGGAAAACGTTACTGTTAAATCAGTCAACATGAGTTCTAATTGAACTATGTACATTAGAGACGTGAGGTCTCAAGTGATTAAGGATTGAGTAACCAAATTAATTCACTTCATCATCAGGTTTCGGGATGTTTTGAGTGCTTTAGTCGATAAATATCGGTGAAACAGTGAGAAGGTATGTGAAGTTCCAGTGAGTGAGTATATGTGATAGGGATCCCTGATTTGCCACACGCTTTGAGAGAATAGCAAGAGGCTTTGGGATTCCAAATTTTACTATCAGCACCGCCTCTGATTGATATAGATATCCGAGCGCATTGTGTGGACGCTCGGGATATATTGAGAACGAGTGCGTTGCATTTAAGAGACTACTGGGACAATTACATACGATTGATTTTAAAAAAAAACTATCTAAATGATAGTCACCAAATTAATATCGACTTAGCACTGAATGAGATGATAAGTGATAAATAGTATGAATGAGTCACTGTGTAAAAAGAAGTAAAACTTTGCTAACTCTCAAGGATGATAAAAGATTTCAGGGAGTGTAAATTGATTTTGAGAGAGGAAGCCCTAGTTCTTCAGGATCTTTGAATAAAATTCGAGATGGCGACCCATGAGATGGGCGATCGCCTAACAGCGAATAATATGTTGTGAGGTGTGGGCGAACTATATGGTCGCCGACTCACTTGAAAGAGTAAACCTGGGGAGCAGGAGAGTGCCAAAGGGATGACTGTTGATGGCCTGAAGAGACGGGCAGGACTCTTAAAGATAATATGGAGCATAAAGAGATATTCGTGGTCTTATCTTAGAGACGAGATTAACTAAAAGTTGGAAATGTGATAAGGAAGAAAAAATACCTATGTTGGTGGTACTTCCTAAACTAAGTGAGAATTGAATTACCTCTAAAAAGGAATAATGCTATCTGGATAGTTGTGGATATATTGATTTAGTCTGCTTATCCCTTAATTATGAAATTTATTGATCTAAGTAGTGCCCTAGCCGAGTTATGGGTCAGGGAAATGGTGAGGGTATACAGTGTTCCAGTGAGCATTACATTTGATAGGGAGTCCCGCTTCGTATCTTAGTGTTGAGAGAGATTTCAGGAAGCTATAGGATCCCGATTGAGTTTTGCACCGCAGTTTATCCACAAACTGAGAGACAGTCCTAGTGTATGATATGGACGCTCGAGGATATTGTGTAAGCGTGTGCAGTTGATTTTATAGGCTCTTGGGATAATCCTCTACCCTGACAGAGTTTGCTTATGATAATGGCCAAAGGAGAGTATAGGCATAGCACCTTAAAAAGGGTTTATTTAGCAGACAATATAATCCACGATAGCATGAGAAAATAAGAGATCGAAAATTATTTTCGACTTGGTCGAACAAACTTCTTGAGATATACAAGAGATTATGTATATAAGGTCTCACCAGTTAGAGGTATAAAGAGAGGGAAATTGAGTCCCTGACGCATTGGATCGTGGAAAATCTTGGATCATGTGGGAGATGTGCACTACCTCCAAAGTTGTTAAGAATGCATAATGTACTCCATGTCTCGAGGGTGAGAGAGTACCATCTAGATCCTTCTCACGTAATTCGACATGAGTCTCTAGAGATTAGAGAGGACATAAGTTATGTGAGAGACCGATACGGATCTTGGATAGGAAGGATAAAATACTGCGATCTAAGATTATTTTTATGGCTAAAGTGCTCTGATAGTACAATATTAAGGATAAGGCTGCTTGAGAATTTGAAAGCCTTATGCATAAGAAATATCCAGAGCTTTCTCACTTAATTGGTCCAGTTGAAATTTGGAGGACCAAATTTCTTAAGGTGGGGAGAAAATGTAAAACCTGATTCTACACTACTGTAGACCCTAATTTCATAAAAAATTGATAATGGAAATTAAATAAATAATGAATATTGATTTCCACTTGGGTGAAAATCTCCTTAACTTGAGATGTAAAATGAGCAATTTTGGTGAAACACTATGGGCGAGTACTATAATGGTACAGCTCGCCAATGGGCAAGCAAAATAATTATGATGATCGCTAATGGGCGAGAAATCGCCAATGGATGATGACGAGGGCGAATAGATAAGTTCGCCAAGTGAATTAGGTAAGATGAACGCCCGAATGAGGTGAGGGCAGTGATCGCCCGAATGAATCTATTTATGATCGCCAAAGAGTGAGTATGGCGAGTAGAGCAATAACCTGTGATCGCCAACAATGTAACTATGGCAGTGATTGCCTAATCTCATGGTGATCACCTAAGGTAAAGAAGTCAGCTTGTAATCGCCAAATCTTAAGTTAGAATCAAGACAAAGTGGCGATGAGCACAGGCAAGCCTGAGAATGTTGGCTAACTGAAATTGAGTTAACAAGCTGAGGTCTCAAGATGAAGAGGTGAACTGGAATCAGCATGTGTGGACAAAATGAAAATAAATTCAAACCATTACAGCAAAAATTGACTTTGTACGCCACACAGCTGCAGAAAAATTAAGAGAGGATGCTAAAGTCAATGAAGAACTTATCCTTATTGGATGAGGAATAAGACAAAGGTGCAATTAGTCAAGAAAAGAGGTTGTAGTGGACTTCACGCCACTTTGTTCTCCTGAAAAATGGTTAGACAATTAATGATAAAGAGAAAAACTTAGTCAAAACGTGCAGAGATAGCTTCCCATAGCCGTTCCTTTTGCTGCAATTTTTTCACAAGTTTTTAATGCATGAAAGACGTGAAATGATGGAAGAAACAGAATAAGGGACAGGTGGTAGATTTTGATTTGGATAGCATGGCTATATATATATATATATATATATATATATATATATATATATATTTATATATGAAGATTGAATGGAAAACCGATTCTATGTTGCTGCAAGTTCATATTCGGTTCCTTCCATTTCTGAAATTGCTTGATTTACTAAACTTCACCTTTAAGTTGGCTAAACACGTAAACTTGCTTGCAAAACCTTTCCTCCATCGTTTGATGAGCTAAAGGGATAAGTAAAGTAAGGCCAACAGTGATCTGTTCTGGAAGTGCAGTTGGTTAAGGTGAGTTTCATATTTCTATGGTTCTATTGATATTTAATGGTAGATTTCTATGTTTTACAAAGTAATAAACATAGATGCAGCCTTGTTTTTAGTTAAATCTTTAGAGAATATGAAAACTAGAAACAAGATGTGGTCTTGGAAATAAACAAAAATAAGGAAAATATTGGAAAAGTGATGAGAATGGCGACTATTGTGATCGCCCATGTTGAATTTTAATGATCGCCAATGAGGCGAGTAGGAAATAAAGAACTCGCCAAGTTAAAGTTTTGATTCAAATGGGTGAAGTCGCCCAATGCTAGTTTAATTCATGGGCGAGCCCATTTCTGAATAGAAAGACGTGTCAGGCGAACTCACATGCATAGGCATTGGGCGAGTTGAATTGTGGGCGAACTCCCACATTTAAGCCAATGTAGGCATGGCGTGTTGATTGTGGACGAGCTCCCACTAATTAGCCAATATATGAATGGCGAGAATGTTAGGCGAGCTCCTACATGTAAGTCATATAATGAATGGTGAGCTCGGTTGGGCGAGCTACTAAAAGCTCTGTTGGGCGAGCTAGTAGGATGTCTGTGGGCGAGCTGGTTGATTTATCTCAAGTCTCGCCCAAGTGATGGAAAGATATATAAAGAAAATATTAATAGAATTTATAAATTATTTTGCAACCGGGAATTATGGACTCGGTGAATGCGATTAGGAAGGTAAGCAGGAAGCAAGGCTTCATTGGACTAGGTAAGGGAGTTATATGTGAAGTCAATGCATGTCCTATGGAGTAAAAATATTATGAAAATATTGAGAAATTGTTTGTTTTATGACATGCATTGGTTTGATAGATTATTTTGATTTGGGTGAGCTAAAAGCCGACCCCTATGTTCTGATTGGGCGAACTGGTACTGGGCGGGCGAGCCCTCCTTTTTCTGATGTTTGGGCGAATAACCTCTTTTACGTTGTTTTGGGGCGAACGACCCCTGTTTTACTAAAAAAATTCAGGCGAGCTAATGTGGGCGAACTCTTTATGATACCTTGGGCAAGTGACCCTGTTTTAATAGAAATTCGGGCGAGCCACAGATGGGTGAACCCTTTTATAATGTTTTGGGGCGGGCGACCCCTTTGTTAAGAAAGTCATGGGCGAGCCACTGAGGGCGAGCCAGTTTTACTTGTTGTTTTTAAAAGCAAGGGTTGGCGGGCAAACACTTGTTCATCTCACTTTTGAGTTGACTATAGGCGAGCCATGATGGGCGAACTAGCCATGGCGAGTCAGTTTAACCCATGCCTTTCTCACACGGAATTCAGTGAGATTACACCGCAATAGCGAGTTGACCATGGAAGGGCCATATTGGGCAAGGTGACCATGGCAATGCCATAATGGGCGAACTGGTCATAGGCGAGCCACTATGGGCGAGCCAGTTTAACTTGTTTTCAAATGCTAAGGTTGGCGGGCAAATACTAGTTCACTGCACTGATGAGTTGGCCATGGGCGAGCTGTACTGGCGAGCTGACCGTGGGTGAACAGATTTCAATTTGCATTTTCTCAAAGAAAAATGAGCTATTTTTAATATCTTTGAAACTAGAAAATATGAAAACCTTTTTGGGGGCAAGTTGAATATGGGCAAGTGACCATGGGCGAGCTGACCATGGCGAACTGAGTTACTTGGTATTTTTCTTATACGAAAAATGGGCTGTTTTAATTGCCATTTGTAAACAGAAAGCCTAAAACCTTTTTGGAAATCAAATCATTTTAAGAAAATGATAATATGGGTGAAATAATTCCATAAAGGTTTTTCATGAGATATAAAAGTGATTTTTGAGACTTTAGGCCCTGAGTTCATGCATTATTATTCATGTAATTGCGTGACTCACCTGGGGCGGTGGCTCGGGTCGATGGACTAACAGGTGCACCTCGGGGTGTCACAAGGCTGATGGACCCGCCAAGTCATCAGCGGTCTCGAGATCACTTGGCAAGTGGACCCAAGGACCACCTATAGATTATGGCCATAGATCTAGCTGAGATAACCGTGAGGGGCGATAGCCTACGGGTGCACCCCAAAACCAGACGACTTGTGTTCCAAGGGGAACAATGAGAGCATGATTTATTTGTTGCCTAGTCTCAACTTATTGTTTTCTGTTTACTGAGAGAATCTGTTAAATCCTATTTACTGTTTAATTCATTTTATTGTAAACTGTTGAGCCAATGATTGAATGGTGTATTGAGAGTACTATTTACTATAACCACTGTTTTCCTATTTGATATGATTTTAGAAAAAATAAATAGTTTGTGGTATATAGTTTTGATTTTATAAAGCAACATATGTTTCCTTTACTGAGCGTAGGATTTGCTAACCCATTTGTTTTAACTCCACAGATAAAAGACACGAGGTTAGAGAATTATATTCCAAATGGATATAGCTACATATAAAGCATTGGAGCAACTTATGTCAAATATGAAAGGTATAGTCACTTCTCTTTTATGTTTCAGATATATATATATACAGTACTACTTTATTGAAACAAGGACAATAGGGGATGTCAGATGTAAGGAATAGTAAAAATAATTTTCTATTCCGTATTTGTTAAATAAATGTTTATCATTTATTACTATCATTGTCGAATGGTAATGGCATTGCAGACAGCCCAACCGAAAAAGTTATATAGAAATAGAAACAAAATGTGGTAACGGGCTGTTACAATATTAAATACGTGGAATGTAAATTTATTTCAAATTAAGAGGAAGATCAAAACATAGTGATGTTAGATGTAGTGGCGATACTTAAGCAAGATCATTTTTGATATCTTGGATCAATTGTACAAATGAATGAAGAGATTGATATCGATGTGACCCATAAGATCTAGGTTGGCTGGAGTAAATAGAGAAGCACTATAGGTGTATTGTCTGATAAAGGAATTCATGTATAAATAAAAGGCAAGTTTTATAATACAGTTGTTAGACTAACATAACTATATGGTAGTGAATGTTGGGTGACTAAGAAACTGCATACATAAAAGATAAGTGTAGGTACCAATCCAACCCCTAACCCAGACAACAAATATATTATATGCTATTGCCCGTATGGTTGATCTTGTAGTAGTTATTTGTCTTCACGACACCCTCAGAGGTTGAATTATTAGGCAAAATCAAACTTGACTTAGTTGATCTATTGATGTGGTTGCTGCTTAATTACAATGGAAGGAACACCAATGTCTACAAAGACGAGTCTTTACTTAACCCATCTCTCCTTATTTTCAATTATGTTTATCAGACAGTGAAAAGCAAATGTGCGGTCATATCGTGTCCCAAGATCAAGATTTTCCACGAACACCCCCTTAGGTAAATGTTCTGAGACAAGGCAAGTCGGAGGTAAATGTTCCACTTTCATTTGATCTTTCTCTCACATGGTGTATTGTTTATTGCTCGTAAATGTACTTATATGGAAAGTGATGTGAAATCCATTGTATTTGTCAACAACATCGCCCTAGAAGTACATTGGAGATGGTTATGGACAATCTTCCAACATCATGAAAATTGAATGCCTTCATCCCAATGAAGAAAAGCAAAATGTGAAGACGATTTGATTTTGTCAAATTTGTCGATATGACAAGTGCAAATAAAGCCATTTCCAAATTGAATGGGGCTTGGCTGTTGGATCATAAAATAGGCATGAACCTTGCAAGATTTAAAAGGAAGTTGGATTACGGGGGGTAACCATATCTACCTGGCAGCAACCTTTCGAAGGAGACAATACAATGTGATGACTAGAACGGCCATTAGCTCTAGTCTAGAAAGAAGGAAAATGAGAAGTTGAAATCGGTAAAAATAGGTGACGGTAAGTCATATATGCAGTCTCTCATAAATGTAGACAAAAATATTCCGACTAAAAGTTGCTGTGACATTGCCTACTCATCCACGTATGAAATAGTATGTACTTAAATTGTTAAAAAAAAAAATAGTTTAAATCTTGCCTCACCTATTTTCCTTTCTCACTCACTTGCCTACTTCTTGCCTAGTTCATTATCCTTGTTCAGTCACTAAACTTCTCCTCGCCTACTCAGCCACCTTCTTGGTTCCATTTACATGACTTCACGTATTTATCAATGTATTTTTTAATATGAAAACTAAATGAGGCAACTGTCAGCCGTAAGTGATTCTTTTAATATTTCTCACCTTATCCTGGCATACTTCTTGTCTTGTCCATTTTCCTTACTCACCGCCTACCTTCTTCTGGCCTACTTCTTACCTCTGCTATTCTTCTTGCTCACTTGTTCATCTTCTCCTTGCCTACTTATTGTCTTGCCCATTCTCCTTGCTCACTCACCCACCCACTTCTCACCTTTTCATCTATCTCCCTGATTCCATTTACGTATGACTTCACTTTTTTATCCACGTATAAAAACATGTTCCATGTAAGTTATTGAGAAAAAAAGTTTAAACATTGCTTCGCTTATTTTCTTTGCTCACTCGCCTAGCTTCTTCTCGCCTACTGCTTGCCTTGCTCACCTCAATTGCCCACCTTCTCCTCACTTACTAGCCCACCTTCCTAGGTCCATTTGTATGACTTTTGTTATTTATCCACATTTAAAAAAATGTATCTAAATTGTTGAGAATAAATTTTTAAAGTTTGCCTCGTCCATTCTTCTTATTCACTTGTCTACCTTCTCATCGCTTATTTCTTGTCTTGTCCATTCTTCTTGCTCACTCATCTACCTTCTCTTCACTTGCACACCCACCTTTTTCGTTTCAAATATGATTCCACTTATTCATCCATATAACGAAAATGATATAAGTAAATAATCGGAAAAAAAAAGATTAAAACTTGTCTCACCCATTCTCCTTGTTCACTTACCAACATTCTTTTCGACTACTTCATGCCTAGCCCAATTTCATTGTTCACTTGCTCACCCTCGTTAGCTCAACGCAACCCCTTTAATGCCTTCAGGACCCCACCATCATAAGCTCCGACTACCTGTCTATATATGTCAGATGTTAGCCCTGATCAAGATCACATACCTAGTGCAATAGAGTCTATGATGGAACGGACCTCACATGGTCAATGGAATTGGCATCTCTGTCATGTGGGTCATTGTTAGGCCTGATTGAGAAAGGGAAAATTTAGTGGGCCAAGCTATCCAACATTTGATCATTGTTGTTTATATTGGGTAATGACGAAAAAAGCTAACACTGGGTTACGTCAATATTAAGCATTGATTAATGTAGACTAATTTGTCTGTTTTACCCTCCCTTCAGACTCTATTCAATACCGTAACAGCTTTTGCACAGTAAGGGTAAAAATGTCCCACAACGTGTTACTATATAACTAAGCATTTTTTTTTAATCTAAGATTATTTTTATTTAGGACTTAATCACAGTTAAGGCGTTTCATCTCTCTCCAAAAATGTGTTTAGTAAAGATCGAATCTGAGAACTCTTCCTGTAAACTTAACTTGCTTGCATTATCAACTGAACTACAACTCATGAGTTATAACTAAGCATTTTTACATTAATGTTTCCGTAGATTCCCTCTCTCATTTGTATAAAAAAGATAAAAAAGAAACAATTAAAAAAAATGTGGCTTCTTTCTTCTCTGCTCTCATGTTCGTTTTTCCCAAGAAAAAGAACGAGAAGCAGAGCCCTCTCCAGCAGATCACGTTAACATGGTTTAATTACCTTCTTTCTAAGGTTTTTATGCAAAGCCCGAATACAATATTAGCTTTCTTTTTCGTTTTTTGGCTTCCATTTATTTCTCTTGTTCAGCTTTTGTTTCGGAGGAAAGAGAGAGATAGTGGCAATGGGCAATTGTTTGCGACATCGTTTAAAAGTGGACATCTCGTTGAGCTCTCAGGAAACTTCAGGTAATGTTTTGTGGGGTCTTTTCATTTCATGCAATCGTTTTTCTTGAAAGGTTTCATCATCTTTTGTTTGCAATGAGGACTTGGTCTTTTGGCTTTGGTGGTTTTGAGGGAAATGGGGCTTCTTGGAAAGGGTTTGATTGGGTTTACAGGTGAGGATTCCATTTGTGATTATTTGCTCGATATCTGATTGAGATTGACGTCTTCGTTTTGCATTTTAGTTTTATTGACGTTGTAGTAGTGATTATTTAATCTAGTGTTTCAACTCAGAAGTCGAAATGATTGGTCTTTTTTTTTTAAAATTATTCTTGTAGGATTCAGATGTTTTCTTTTCCTTCTTCTTTCTTAAGAATTAAAAAGTAAAGCATATTTTATGAGGTGCTTCAGGAAAGAGTCACTGCTTCTGCTTTTGGCATGTTATTGGGTGGTGATTTCATTACTTTGAAAGTTACGTACATTGCTTTTAAATTAATGGTTTCATGGATTGCTTTCTTTGGCGTTTATATCTAGTAATTGTTATATAATTGCGTCGAATTAATTATTGGTAATTTTGTGGGCATTTTATGCCTCCCTCTTCTGTTCTTTTTGTTGTTTTTTTCTTCTTTTAGAATTTTTACGTATCTGCCTAATTTGGGTTCTGAGATTTATGATTACTATCCTATAATGTTCTTTATCTTTGTGGATTTCTTGATTCCATGTAGCAACTGTTAATATTTAAGAGGAATTTACTTGAAGCAAAATGTGTAGGCACAAGTGGCACGTCAAAACCAAAGCCAATTACATGCCACTTGTAGATACATATATGCATTTGGTTTGTCATAATGAGTTCTCTGCCTACACATTTTGCTTCAAGTAAATTCCTCTTAAATATTAACAGTCTTATAGCTGGGAATTATTTTTCTCTTTCAAGAGCTACACAACTTCCCAATAGAGATCATCTTTCTGCTTCTTCAAGTTGGACGAAAGCTGATACCGGAAAATGTTTGCCTGAAAGTAGCCCTGCTGCAGGAACTGAAAGCGATATATTGTCATCTCCCCATCTGAAAGCATTCACATTTACTGAGCTAAAAAATGCTACTAGAAACTTTCATTCACATAATGTCATTGGGGAGGGTGGGTTCGGTTGTGTTTACAAGGGGAGGATAGATGAGCAAACCCTTGTAGCTGCAAGGCCTGGAAGTGGAATGGTTGTTGCTGTGAAGAAGCTTAAACCTGAAGGCTTTCAGGGTCATAAGGAGTGGCTGGTGGGCTTCTTCCTTCATCATGTTAACTTTCTCCCTTTTTGAAAAATTTTCTTAGCTTATGTATCAGTTATGTGGATTATAGAGTGAAGTTAATTACCTCGGTCAGCTTCATCATCCAAATCTAGTCAAACTTATTGGATATTGCTTGGAAGAGGAAAATAGGCTTTTGGTATATGAGTATCTATCTAAAGGCAGCTTGGAGAATCATCTTTTTAGAGGTAAGTCAATGCCTTTACTCTTTAGAACTTTAAAGTTCAGTACCCTTCTTCTATCTTTACATCTTAATTTTTTTGGGGGGCTGCTTATTGCATACCTTTACTAACACTTCCTGAAAAATCAATGTCACAAAGTTATTTCTCCCTGTTTTCAGTCTGTAATTCTTTTGATATTATGATTGCTTTTTCTCTTTTATCTAAAGAAGTATGTGTGTTCAACAAATTTGAGGCTATCTTAATTTCAGGGGGTGCTCAACCACTTTCATGGGAAATAAGGATCAGAGTTGCCATCGATGCTGCTAGAGGCCTTTCTTTCTTACATGACTCTGAACAACCAGTTATATACCGAGACTTTAAAACATCAAATATCCTGCTAGATTCGGTTTGTTGGCTAAAAAATGAATAGAAGTGTGTTGTTGTGCTGATGAAGGTTCTATTTTAGCTGCCTATAATGGAACCAGTTAAAATTCATCTGAAAATTATTTAAGAAGGAAAAATAGAAAAGAGTTGAATGTTTTATACTTAGGGCTTTTCCTGTTTATCAACCTATTTTTTTATGCATTTTAATGGTAACATTCATGATTAATTTGCTTATCTAGTAACCAGTCTTTGAATCATGGCATTGACAATTTATTCAGTTTTACTATGCCTAGTTTTCCAACAGTTAACATTCTTTCATCATAGTTGCAGGAATTCAATGCAAAACTTTCAGACTTTGGCTTGGCAAAAGCAGGCCCTACTGGTGATCATTCTCATGTTTCTACTTGAGTCATGGGTACTCATGGATATGCTGCCCCTGAATATATTGCTACAGGTTTCATTGATTGGCCCTCTTATGAAATATTTGTTTGCCAAAGTATTTGAGCTCTTACTGTAAGATTCAGGATTTTAGATGAACTGTGGTTAAATGCCTTAAGAGATTGTTTCTACTAGAATCCTAGACACTAGTGGTGGAGATAGAAAATTTAATTAGTGGGGGCTTAGTTCAAATAATAATAATAATAATAATAATAATAATAATAATAATAATAATAATAATAATAATAATAATAATAATAATAAAAAACTAAAACTTTTGTATCTAGTCATAATTGTTAAAAAATTTTCAAACGCTCTTGATACGATTTTATATTTTAAACACGATGCACAATAGTTTGGTGATCAATGCTTTGAAACTCATTTTTTTTCAATACACACATCTAACCTATTGTTCTCCATTAATCTCTTATTCGATTAAGCAAATGATTTTTTGACATATTTATTATTGAAAATGCATTATTTACTATAGCAATAGCAACCGACAGAATTAATGTTAGTGTCAATCAATAAACTAATGAAATCATTTTTATCCGGAAAACGTCAATTCCTTTCAATTTTAAAAACAATACTATGTAACCAAAAGAAATTTCAATACTGTAATACACATATTTTAAATGTTTCAAAAGTTGAACTTCATTTACTGAATGTTCATAAAACAAATTCAAATAAAACCTAATAAAATATAAAAAATTATTTATATAATATAAATTTTTAGATATATTTTTTTGGGCTACTGGGGGCTTGAGCCCCCATTGGGCCTTATGGGGCTCCACCCCGACTAGACACGACATGGTCATATAACACAAAAACAAAACAAATAAAAGAATGTGACACAGGCTAAAATGTGATAAAAATTGTATATGAATATGAAAGAAGGCTAAAAAAAAGTTTTGTATTTGGCATGTCGATACGAATTTTGACATGAAGATTTCATGTTTTACATGACACCAACATGATTTTACATAACCCGAATTGCCAGGTCTAGTTTTTACTGTTGTCACTATCTGAGTTGTTGAGCATATTCATTAACTTCAGATTTATATGTAGCATGCACAATAGGAAAAGTTTCCAATTGGTCTAGGATCATGTTAACTGCTTTTAGTGAAACTTAAGTCCTTTCATAACCTCTATATAACTGATAATGGCAATTTGCTTCCTACAAAAGCTATTCAACTCAATATTTTGTTCAATCTTCATATTTCAAAGTACATATTATATGACAGTTGAAAAGGGCATCACTTGTCTGTGTGGTGTTTCAACCAAAACATCAAATCCCTTCCCAGTTCCTGTGGGACTAACAGTTGCACTTTACTTCCTACAAAATCTATGGAATGCCTATTAAGCATTCCTACGTTGCAATGTTGGAATTACAAATTCTAGGAGAGGCATACGTGTACTGGGTTCTGAAACAATAGACATGCTCTCTATTTTTCATTTTCCTAGATAACCTTCTTGAAGAATTCCTATTTGGCAACTAAAAGAGTACCTGACCTTAGCACTTTCCTTGCTTTCTATGATGTAGTGACTTTAACTGATTGCTAGAAATATTTGTGAGGAATTTTTTGCTACATTTTCTTAAAAAAAAAAAAGGTTTTATTGTTTGAGTTTATGACCAAATGACCCAATTTCATCTCCTTGTGATGTTGGACCTTTAAGACAACCCCTGAACTTTGTATTTGCTGAACTATTTGAATGAATTAGCTCTTCCAATGTTGTGCAGGTTGGCTAACTGCAAGGTGTGATGTCTATAGTTTTGGAGTTGTGTTACTGGAACTGCTTACAGTACGCCCTGCTATTGATAAAACAAAAATTGGTCTGGAGGAGAATCTTGTGGATTGGGCAAAACACTATGTGGGTGATAGGTGCAAGTTATTCCGAATTGTGGATACCAATTTAGGAGGTCAGTACCCCCAGAGAGCAGCTTATACTGTTTTCCTCCTCGCATTACAGTGCATAAGTGAAGCCAAGGCTCGACCACGAATGGCTGAGGTTTTATCCGTCCTAGAACAGCTTCCTACCTTTCCTGCCCTTGTTTCCACAAGTGATGTTCATGGCTCCTCCCACGCAGAGTCACAAGCAGTCTCTAGTCCTATACCAATGTCCCCATTCAGAAAAATTCACTAACTCACCTGCTAATATGCCACACAGAGACACTTTACTGCCATTGGAAACGAAATCTTCCAGCCATGTGAAATCCCCATGGGAACAACAGCCATTGGCACTGGAAACTCCTAGCAATGTTAAATCCTCACAGGAACAACAACAATTTAAAATGAAATATCCCCTCCATGCGAAGTCACCTCAGGAACAACATTGCCATCTGGAATGAAATCTCCACAGGGACGATAAGCCTGGTCCGGTTTTACTCTCATCTCACTGTATATCCCCATTCTTCTCTAGATGGTAGTTTGTTCATGTAAAAAAGAAGCAAGAGGCAGTATCTTGCGGCTTATTTTATGGTTTTAAACAAAGCCTATAGAGACGGGGATGTTTGGATTGTACAGGACATGTACCATCAAATTTTGTCATCAACATCAACATGTTAATATTGTCTGATGCCTGCCCAAGAATGCTTTTATGGAATTGGGCTCAGTTTATCCAATCTGCATGTAGAATAATTGAAAGAATATATATTTTCTGGCTTCTAAACTGATTATCCAGGAGGTTGAATGTATTGTCCACTACTTCATCGAGCTTCAAAGGACTGAAAGCATGCGTATATGTTAAGCAGGATTCCCTAGAGGTAGAGGAGCCTGGCTTCAAAGTGCTTGTTCATTATTCCAACAGAATTACTTCAAATTACCGCCACGCTTTTCCTCTTTTTATTTTTTTTAATTTTATGGTATTTATTTTTGTCTTTGACAATTAACCATTATTGTAGTTCATTTTTTGTGATCCTTTACAAAATTAAACCAAAATTTTTTATTATTTTATGAGGCAATATTGTTTGTAATTGTACTAGACTTTAATTTTGTTGAATTTATTATTTTATTTTTGATTTCGTTGATTTTTAGCATAAAGTAATAAAATTTGTCATTTTATTAACAAACTATTTCATGAGAATATTTCAATTTATATTTATTGTTCAAGAATTGTCGAAATTAAAATTATTATAGTAAAATTTTATCAATTGCATTTTAAAAAATGTAATTTGTTTTTAATTATAAATAAAAAATAGATTGAAAAACCAATAAAATGAAAATATTCTAAATCTATTTATGTTATTTTTGTTAAAAATATTAAAATTAAAAATAAGGTAACAAAATTTTAATAAAATTGAGGATTAAAAAGGTTAAAACAAAACTAAAATGCTAGCAGCGACCGGCGTCCTGTCTGTCACCTAATGGTTTGAAGAGTCAGTCAAACGATTGTGCAGAGTCTTCTGTTTTCTATGTGCATTTTGGGGTTCCGCCTGAAGATTCAATCCAAATCCTTCCCTGCTGATGTAAAATTTTCACACAATTTACCATTTTCATGTTCATGTTCATGTTTCCTACTTGTTTGATTACTTTTCTTCTTAAAAACTTTCCTTATTAACCGTGTAATGTTGGTAGACATTAGAAGGAGATGGTGCTGGTGTTGGTTCTGGGGGATTTGCACATACCCCATCGGGCAGCTGATCTCCCTCCCAAGTTCAAGTCCATGCTGGTTCCTGGCAAGATCCAACACATCATTTGCACCGGCAATCTTTGCATCAAGGTTTCCCTTCTTTCTTTCCCCTATATGGGTTTTGCTTTTCTTTTTCTTTTTTTTTACCTCTTTTTATTGGGTTATTTTGTGACTGAAATCTAGTATGATTTGGGTCCACTTATTTAGTACTTCTGTTTTATGCTTCTCTGCTGAATCTATCTGAAGCAATTGACTTTGTTAATTTTCTCATTTTTTTTTGTCTTGAAACTGAATCATTACCAACTCTAGGGATCAAATTTTAGTATACTGTAATTTATTCTTATGAACCAAATGCAGGGAAGCTATTCTTTTGTGATAGTTATGCATATTTCATTCCTTGTGTAGGAATGCTAAATCTAGGCCTATATTAGTATGGACTCCATGCATCCGCAAATAAGGATGGTACATTATTTGTTACTTTATGCTTTCCAATTGATTATCCAAGTATACACCGGATTCTCCTTAACACAGTTAATATTTTAAATGATTGTCAATAGTTATTTCATTTTTACTCAATTCTAATCCGAATATCCATTACTGCCTGCCTTATAGTTTTTAACATTTCTTAACTGTTGTCACCTGCTAAGAATGATATTATTGTTCTGCAGTCATGTTTGGTCTCAAATGCATCTAAGTAGTTCTTTACTTATTTTTTGCTGGCTGGTGGCCTTTTCTCAACTAGTTAAAGGTTAAATTAGGATTGATGTAGATACGCGGTTTAAACATAGAAATTTGTAAGAAGTTAATTAACTTATGTTTTAGCTGTCATTCTCTTACTTGCATAGTCCATGAACAATTTGAATGAATTGATGATTTGTTAGCTTTATAAGCCAAGTTGGAAACTAGAAAGAAAAAAGGTCGTGTAATGTAACCTCTGTTTTCGCCATTTTTCTCTCTTTTGGGAACTACCCTGCCGAAAGTTCTAACAATTAACTGTTTATGGGAGCTACCCCATGGTAAATTTCTAACAATTGACTTTTTTATTTATCTTATTAGATTATCACTGTCTCTGCAAATTCTGACTTTAATTTCAGGAAGTTCAAGATTACTTGAAGACTCTATGTCCTGACTTGCATATTGCCAGAGGTGAATATGATGAAGAAACAAGATATCCTGAGACCAAAACACTAACTATTGGACAATTCAAGTTGGGATTGTGCCATGGTCATCAGGTATGGTTTCCTTTGTCCCTTGAATTTTTGTTTCCTGGGCTATGGAGTATGGATGAATAAGAATTTTATACATTTTAAATCAGTAAATAGTTTGCTAGAAATGTGGCTTATAATGAAGCATATATCTCCTGCTGTTGTGAAATATAAGTAAATTCATGCCAATTAGATCATGTGCCCATACATTTCTGCCAATACTAATCAGTCTTTATGCGACTTGATGCTTTAAGGTCATTCCCTGGGGTGATCTAGACTCGCTAGCTATGCTACAGAGACAGCTGGATGTAGACATACTTGTGACAGGTCACACCCACCAGTTCACTGCTTACAAACATGAAGGAGGAGTTGTTATAAACCCAGGGTCAGCTACAGGTGCATATAGCAGCATCACTTATGATGTTAACCCTAGCTTCGTCCTTATGGATATTGATGGGCTACGAGTTGTGGTCTATGTCTATGAACTCATT
This sequence comes from Heritiera littoralis, assembly GCA_031772115.1. Taxonomy (NCBI): domain Eukaryota; kingdom Viridiplantae; phylum Streptophyta; class Magnoliopsida; order Malvales; family Malvaceae; genus Heritiera; species Heritiera littoralis. Next base: position 25,627 of record JAPDPK010000171.1, on the reverse strand, counting down.
GATGGAGAGGTTAAAGTCGACAAAATTGATTTTAAGAAGACAACTGCTACAACTCATTCTGCTCATTGAACTTTTAGGTTTATTTTTCTTGGCCAACTGAACTTTTAGGGGTTTACTGTCTGCTATTGTTGACGTTTTGTATGGATTCATCATAATGCAACCAGTTTGTAATACATGTGAATCAAACATTTTGTGTATCTGGTGACTGATAGAAATATTGGCATTAGTCTTCCTGTGTGAGTTGTGTCCTGTTTTGAAGTCATTATTTTTGTACAGGCAGTGTCTCTAAACCTTATTCTCTTATTTACATTTGGAATAAAAAGACAGTACTACATGCGAGCTGCAATATAACCTTTGGGGAATCAGTGTGAATCACGTAAATTGATGCTTGGAAGTCAAAACAAAGGTTTTAGTTAAAGAATTAATATTCAATGCATGGTCAGTAAAATTATTTTACTTTACGGTGCTCTTTGGTTGGGGGAATTTTAGATTATTAGGGGGAATTTTTTTCCTGTCAAATGATTACCATGTTTGGTTTGAGGAATAGGATTTCGGCCAGTAATTTTTTTTTACCAACAGAGTAAAACAGTACAAAAATGGGAGGAAAATGCTTCCCCCCTCATCTTGAGGTATTTTTTTTGGGGGGGAATTCAATTTTTTTGCCAATTTTACCTTCCAATAATTATATTTTGTTTCCATTTTACTCCTAAATCTATCTAATATTACAACCATATTTTTTTCTTATTTTGATGAAGAGAAAATTGAATTTAAAATCAAATGGACCAATAATAAAATGGACCTTATGATTTTTTATTAATCCAAATCAATTTAATATAGTAATAGTTTGTTAAATCAAAATAATTTACATAACAAAAACCTTATAAAAAAGGGATAAAATAAATAAATAAATAAATGAGTATCTTAAATAAATAAATAAATAAGTAATTAATTTAAATATAAATAAATAAATGAGTATCTAAATCTTTTTCTTTTAATTCAAGTTATTAAACCCAACGTTAATTCAAATATGAGGAAGGAAAGATTTAAGAAAGCAATCCATTAAAAAGGAAGGTACTTTACAACAACTGAGAAAGAGATTAATTGTTGCTCATAGTGGGATGATGCTTCCAGAATACCTGAAGCTGAAGATTGGATGAATGTGCATTACTTGACCTCCATTAAATTAACAAGTGAAATTAAAAAAATTAACTAGTATCTTTATATTTTTTAAATTAATAGGTATTATCATGAAATAATTTACTTATTCGATATCCTATAAACAAATGGAATAATTAATTAACTTGTGTTAAAGAAATTAATTAATATTTCCCAAATGAATAAACATAATAAATAAATAAATATGTTAAAATAACTTCTATCAATGTGTTATTCATTTTAAATCAACTATTTATTTACTTTAATACAAAGGGTAGTATAGTAAAATTTACTATTTAGTAATTTTAAATTCCTTGAACCAAACACAGAAATCTTATATTCCCACTAATATAACCAAACACAAGAATCTAATATTCCCAAGAATTCGTCAAATAAAATAATTTTTCGTCAAATGATTTCCAAAGGTAATCCTAAATTCCGTGAACCAAACGGCTCCTACAAGTGAAATTAAGATAATGATATATGTCTTTTAAAAATATTAAGAAAATAAAAAATAAATAGAATAAGATATGTGTTATAATTTTAACTCTATTTATGGAGTTAAAAAACCTTCACAAATAGTGTATTGAATAATTATCTTTAATAGATTAAAACAAAAAGTGGAGCGTTGAACGGCAAAGTAATCCAAGCACTCGACGGATTCTTATCCTGGCATGAATGATAGTGTGCCCATAACAAACTACTATTTTTTGACGAATTAGTAGGTTAGTTGATGGATAGATACCATATAATATCATGTCCAAAAACTCAACTAGTAAATTTAACAATCAAGAATAATAAATTTTTTAATATATATTAGAGGTGGCAAAAGCTAACCTAAGCCTGAAAATCTATCCGAATTCGCCCGAGAGCAAATCGAAACCAATCTAAATTGACAAGAAAAGTTAAATACCCAAAATCGAAAAAATCTGAAATCGAAAAAGCTCGAAACCGAAGAAACTCGAAGCCGACACAACCCGAAACCGACATAATCGGAACATAATACGATCCAAAACCGAGATCAATTCGATTTAAAACCTCAAAAAACTGAATTTATAACACAAAAAAAACTCAAATTATAATTCTATGATTATTATTTAAAAATAAATAAATAATTAATACACTTTTTTAATTAAAAAGTTCAAAACATTTATTATTTATTATACAATTATATCAATTATGTATTACCAACAAAATAAATATTGAATTTTTTAATTCAATTATTAAATTGATTTAATTTAAAACACCATAATGTATAATATCAAGTAATCTTTAATATTATACTTATTGTATTTATAATAATAAATATATTATTAATTTAACATTTGATCTTATTATAAACATCATTTTAATATTTTATTATTTTTATTTATAATAAAATTTTAATTTTAATACAATAATAAATCAAATATATTAAAAAATTATATATTTTCAATATTTTTTTGAAACTTTGAATTTGATATTTTGTGCAACACATTAAGAATATTTTTAATAAAATTAAATTTAAATTATATTTTCTTAAAGTTTCAAGTATAGAAAGATATTAAATTTACATTAAAAAAAAACTAATCTTAAAATTAAAATTCAAGTTTTTAAGATTAGAAAAAGTTAAGTAATTAAATTAAACAATACAAGTACAATTTTTTTATAAGCTTGGACATCATTGAAAGAGAAAAGTATAAATCAAGCTGGTGGTAATTACTTATTTATTATATTATAATAATAATAATAATCTTATACATAAATAAACCAATTTGATATCGTATAATAATGATTTATATATTATATTCTAATAATCTTTTAAGAATGAATTATGTAATCTCTTAGTGTGTAAGTATTATTTTGATGGAATTAAGTATTTATTAAAAATAATTTATTTATTATCTATTAAATGTAAAATTAAAGAGTGGGTAAAAATAATAATTCTAATAGTAAATTAAAGTGTAATTTAATAATATATTAGAGTAGTATTATTGTGTAAGTGGTAATTTTAATAAAATTTGTTTTTTATACTTTATTAATATTATTATTAATTATATTTAAATAACTAGCATTATATTAATTAATTTAGTAATATCTACTATTTAACATTTTAATTAGATATTCGATTAATTGGTGTATATCTAATATTATTATGTTAATGTGAACATGAAAAAAATTAGTACTCAATTGGTGTATAGTATATGATATGATTATATCAAATGTTATTATTTATAATATAATGTTAGTTGGTGTATATAATTTATTTAATTCAACATTTTAAATTTTTAATGAAATATTTGATTAATTAAAGTGTACGAGTACGATTATATTTAATGTAATAATGTTATATATGATTTATGTACAAACCGAAAACAAAAGAAATATAAAATTGAGGTAATTAATTGACCAATTATTCATAATATTAAGTATTTTTTAATGTATACTTTAATTTTATTCAACATTATAATTGAACAATTAGTTAATTAGTTATTAGATTAGATTTAATTTAGTTACTAATTATGTTGGTATTTAAAAGACAAAATAAATGTAAAAAAATTCTTAAAAATTTAAAATTTTATTAAAAATATAATATAATTATTAAAAAAGTTAATAAAACAAAGTAAAAAAAATTATTGAACTAGTGTCCAAATTCCAATAGCCTAATGTTGACTCAAAAAAATACAATGAACCAATAAGTTATTGTTAAGAACATAAAACCATTTATATAAATGTTTAATTGTTTAGTGTAATTATTTATAATTTGTTAGTTATTTATTTGTATAGCTAATACTTTTAGATTTTTGCTTTCATTTAGTTTTATTTTATATATATATATATATATATATATATATATATATATAGTTTTTACTCGTGCGATGCACGAATTAGTTTTAATTATTTAAATTTTAAAATATAAAATAATGTTATTTAATTTATTTGTTTAAAGCATATATAAATTATATCTAATATAATAAATATATTCAATTATAAAAGAATTAAATGTTAATTAAAAAAATTCTAAAATTCGAAACATAAGATAAACAACTATTAGAAGAAGGGTTTGTATATGATGCACTGACAGTATATAATTTCTATACATTGTCAATGCATCAGAGGTTAACATCTCATCAATTTGCAAAATAAAAAATATACCAAGTCCTTAAATGCAAATATAAATTAATTTTTTTAATTTGCTCATAAGAGCTTATTGATGAGGTGTCAACCTCTTATGCATTGACAGTGTATAGAAACTATACGCTATCAATGCATCATATATAAATCCTTAAAAGAATAAGAAAGAAAAACATATCATACATTGTCACAACCCGAAGGCCGCGACGGTACCTCTTGTACAGATGCATAGAAATTAGGGCTAAATTTTTTTTTTGCTTTCCTATATTTGTTTTGTCTAAGTGCAATGCAGTGAATTTTATTTTGGGACATTAACTCCCTCACCTATTTTTATCACTTTACCCAGGTTATTTGCTTGTATAAAATTCACAAGTAATATCCAGCTCATGCTTCCCACAATAGCAGTTGATTATATTCTAGCATTACTATGAACAAGTTCACCATTATTCTTTCTTCTAATGAGTCTAAACTTTCTCCATAACCTAAGTCCATTTCCAAATCATAACATTTCATCTTATGGTTTACATTTTCTTACTTGGTCACTTGTTCATGCTATTCAATTATATATCCATACTCATGCAAAATCAACAATTCTATAATTCATCTTTACTATAGTCTAGATGCTATTCTCTATATTAGATTACATCCCATCTAAGTACTGAATCAAAAACAGCCTGAATTGATATTAAATACAAAGAAGAGTATGTATACCCAAAATGTTCACAAAAATCTCCTTGGAGAGTTGGGACTATATTTCAGGCTTAGGACTATTCGGAAAGCTCCGAAGTACTCCCCCAACTCCGTGCTCAATCTAAAAAATTTAAATAGCGTTTAATGAGCAAGGCTCAATAAGTCATTTATATAAGTGCAGAGTTAAAATTATACTGTTCTAATGCACATGCATGATGTCATGTGAGGAGAATCTACTATCAATCATTCTCTTATTCATCATTTAACATATACCTGTTACATCCTCAAGCTCAATGCAACCATATCTCATCATGTCATGAGATGTCTAAGCCATGAGATCGTATCATGACTTTTAACATGTAACTATGAATGAAGTGGTTGCAGTCATAAAAACATATGATACATATTCTTTTAAACAAGTTCAAGATATGTGAAATATTAATACATTTCAGTTTTTCTTTTGAGACATACCTGAAGTATGCAAGCTTTTTCATTTCATGTCTCACATGCTTTCGAAACATATTTCATGTCATATATACTTTTGAAACATATTTCATGTCATATATACCTTTGAAGCATATTTCATGTCATATATACTTTTGAAGCATATTTCATGTCATATATACTTTTAAAGCATATTTCATGTCATTCGCAACATTAAAATACATTTCATATGCTATATAGCTCTATCGAGTTTAGAGTTCATTTCTGTTTTAAAACCATACTCTAAACTTTATTTCATGTCACATGTACTTTTAAAACATATTTCATGTCATGTGCAATATCAAATATGTTTCATATGGCATAAAGCTATATCGAGTTTAGAGTTCATTTCTGTTTTAAAAACATACTCTAAACTTCATTTCATATCATTTGAGACTAGGCTAGATCCCTATTTCACTATCAATAAAGGCTTAAATCACTGTAGCTAACAGTGAAGAATTATATCATCGTCCCCTGGAAACCACTAGAGCGCTATCTATGGCCATAGACCTCATGTCTCTCAGCCCCACTGATCAGGCGAGACTGAGACCTGTCCACGACTATTGTCGAACAAGCATCTATGCCTAATGAGTAATCTCCAATCAGGCGGCTTCTACTATACTTTATTGAATTTAATTTCTTCGGGTGCCTATAGTCTCATAAAACATTTAACTATTCTCTTGAAAATAGTGCCAAGTACGTAATATATTTCTTTAAATTTATTTACATATATATACATACATATGCATACAGTATAAATTCATTCTTTTCAAAGCCAATTAAGCATCCAAAGTATTCTTATAAACACGATAAGAACAAATCATTTCGAGTTTCATGTATAGTAATAAGATATGCTTAATGGCAATAAATTCAAGAAAATGAAATGAAAACTGTAAAATGGAATGCTCATGGGTTGCATGAATGTTTATCATTTCATCTCATGGTGTCTATGAGTCTATACCATATCGATTCATTTCCGGTTTACATTTCACCACTATGGTACTTTATCAAGTCAATATCGTACTTGCATTTCATTTCGTTATATCCAATCTCTAGGTATTCAAATCATTTCATCGTAAGATTCAATCTTATAAAAGATAATTCTACTTCTACATTATATAAACGTCTTACCTAACGCGAGCTAGCTTCCGTGTGCGTCGAGGTTAACTAGGCCGCGTTCGTCGTCTTCTTGGTGCACTACACATTCACAAGAAAATTTCAACTTAATAAAGTCTAGCCCACATCTTCTATATGTTTATGAAATTTAAATTCCAACTTAATACCTATACATACATATATATATGTATATATACTTAACACAATATCATTCGAGTTCTTAAATCGCATTCTCTTATTATTTTTGTTTCCATATCTTTATATATATATATATATATGTACTATACATACACACACGCACACACACACACATATATATCTATTTTCCTTGTTTTTAAGTAAGTAATACATATTTCCATCAAAAAAAAAAATAAGTAAGTAATACATATGTGTGTGTGTGTATATACACACACACACACACATATATACACATATTTAACACCTACATAATAAGATTTTCAAATCTAATTCTCTCATCTTCCTATCTCTTTATATGTATGTGCTACACACACATATATCTATTTCCATATTTTCAAATAAGTAATATATATATATATAATGTATATTTAACACTAATATAATATCAATTCTTAATCCAATTCTCTCATCTTTTTATATACAAATATATATATATATGCACTACTATATATACATATTTATATGTGTGTATATATATATATATATCTATTTCCTTTCTTTAACATTCTTTTTCCTTTCTTTTATTTTCTTTCTTTTCTTTTATTTTCTTTTTCTTTCTTTTCTTTTTCTTTTACCTTAGTATCTCGGCAGCTTGTGTGGAACACAACCTACGGCAGCCTTCAACACTCCATGAATAGTCTTTATACGCCGGCTACTACCACGTTAAATCTCCAGAATACCACACTCCCATGGCCTGGTTTGGTCACGTCTGAACCAGCTTTAAAATCTCACCTCTGCCCAGCCTTCAACAGCCCCTTAAAGCTCCTAACTTCAGCTCTACAAACTTCCCGTTTCTACCATTTTTGTGCCATACCAACTCAGCTTTTTCCTTCCCTCGATTTCTTTCTCAAATGTAGCCTAAAAGCCTAGCCGAGATTTCAGCCTTCACGTGCTGTCTCAACCAGCACCAACATTTACCTATAGTCTCTGTTTTCTTTTATTTTTGAACAGTCCCTCTATACTCGAATGTCCTTCCCTTTTGGCCCTCCTTTTAAGCTCGAGAATACCACATATATGGCGTTTTCCTAAAACCACAACAGATGCCATCCTGTTGCTGCACTTCCATCTTCATTTGTGCCGTCGGCTTCTGTTTTCTTTCCACTGAAATTTGCTCAGCCAAATAAGGGAAATGAAGGAAGAAATGGTGCATTCGGTGAGTGATAAGAATAAAATGGCGTGTGAGGCAGGGAGCTGCAAGGAGAAGCTGTGAGCTTAGGATGAAATGGGAGGGTTTTTGAGAGTAAACAGTAGCAGCTTACACGGGAAGGAGAAGGAACCGGCTGAAGAAATGGCAAGGAAGAAAGAAAATTTTCCTAGAAAAACAAGGAAGTGACGGGTCTGTATTGATTAGACGGGTTCGTGGGACATTTTCCCATTAACCCGTAAATATATATATTTTATACATATATTTTTATCATTTCATTATTTTAATATAATTATTTATACATATTTTTATTTTATTTAAAATATCATTCTTTTATATCTTGCATATATTCTATACACATATATATATATATACACACACGTCTCACATATATATATTTTCTTGTTTTTACAATTATGTTTTGTACTTATATACGTATATTCGAATATGTATATGTATATATATTTTTATTTCATGCATGTACTTTACAATGATACATGTACATGTACACACTTATCGTGTATTTATATACACATATATTTTTACTTCTTTTGTTTATATGTATATGTGTATGTATATGTATATATATACATATTTTACATTTTATTATTCGCATTTATCTATGTACGTGCACATGCACGCACATCGCATACATGTACGTCGTATGCATTTTAACCTAGTTCATGGCGTATATAACCGATCCTTTATATAGGTACAAACTCCTTTCGTATCCATTTAACGTATATTATATATACATACGATATTCATGTACATCTCAAGTTATTCTCGAAGATGCCGATTCTTGTAATTATAGTCAAAATCTTACATTTGAAATTCTCAAAATTACACTGTTACATTATATTCACTTGCATTGCCCGTTGAGTACATATTTGGTTTAGAAAATTTACGGCTCTCACATATATAATATTATTGAGCACATTAATAAAATGTTAAAATATAACTTAAAAGTATATTTTAACAATTTCAAGTGTTAGAGTAATATTTTGAGATATATTTTTATGGGTTTGTATATGATACACTGACAGTGTATAGTTTTTATATACTGTCAATACATCAGAGGTTGACATTTCATCAATTGGTAAATTAAAAAATATGTCAAGCCCTTAAAAGTAAATATAAATAATTTTTTTAATTTGCTCATAAGGGCTTATTGATACAGTGTCAACTTCTAGTGCATTGACAGTGTATAGAAACTATACACTGTCAGTACATCATATATAAATCTTATTTTTATTATTGATCTAAATAATTATTACATAAAAGTATTTATATTTATATATGAGAGCATAGTAACTTGTGTAATGCACGAATTAGTTTTATCTATTTAAATATGCATGTAACATATATATTTACAAAATTATATGTTTTATACATAAATTTTATTTATTTTGAAAAATATTCATTTTAAATATTTAAATAATGAACATGATATTGATGGTTTAGTTTTATACTTTTCAATATAGATAATAAAAATTTTTTAAAATAAATTAAAATTAAAATTATTTAGTTTATAATATAAATAGTCTATCCATGTAAGCATCTGTGTAGGTATCTTACTAAATTTTTTATGTATCTTGTAATTTAATATGTATATTAGATTAGATTAGATCTATTTATTTAGAAAATTAATAATTTTAAATATTTAAATAGTATACATGATATTATAGCTTATTTTTATACTTTCAATTTAGACAATAAAATGTTTTTAAAATAAATTAAAATTATTTATTTTATAATATTAGTAGATATTAATTAATATTTTATTTAGTTTTTCAAATAGATAATATTAAATTTATATTTTTAAAAAAATATTTTTGGATTAGATAGTATTTAAAATTAATTTAAGATATTTGTTTAAAAAGATTGAGAAATTTTGGGGATTAGAGAAATTTTAGAAAAATAGAAAAGTATAGAAATTAATACTTATTATCCCTTTTGACTTAGGTGAACATGAAATTAATGATGATTACATGTTATTCAAAGAGGCTATCCATGTAAGAGTCTATGTAGGCATTTTACCATAGTTGCTATGCAGTTTGTAATATAATATATATATATATATATATATACACACACACACACACACACACACACACACACACACACACACATACATACATATATTAGATTTGGCTCACTTAAAAAATAAATTTTTATATAATTATTAATATATAATTATATGTTTTATAAAAAAATGTGAATATCATAGGAAATTAAAAAAATAAATAATAATTGTAATAAAAACATTAAAATGTAAAATTTTATATTTATATAAATATTTATTAAATTTTAACTTTAATTTAGCATTTTCTATTATATTTTTATTTAACTATATAAAATTAAATTAATTATTACATTTAAAATTATAAAAATATTTATAACTTATAAAATTTCAAAATAATTTGACTAATCCGCTCGGTTAAAACTGGACCGAACCCGAAACCGGACCGAAATCAAAAATAACTGAACCCGAAAATACTCGAAACCGAAAAAATTCAAAATCAAAAAAAACCAAAATCGAAAAAATTCGAAACCGAAATAACCTGAATCCGAATATAACCCGGACCGAACCCGTCCGAACCAGTCCATTTGCCACCTCTAATATGTTAATAGTTGAAATTTTATTATTATCGAACAAAAAATTAGATATTTTCGATAAATTTAAAATTTGATATGCAATATTTATAAATTTGATTAATTTGAAATTTGATATATATTATCTATTAATTTGAAATTTGACTTACTAAATTTGGGGTATCTTAACCCGAAAGTGGTTATATTTTATAATACTCGAGCCTGATTAATTTTCAAAATATTTTGATTTTTACTATCTAAGCTTTATCCATATATTATAAGAAATACATGTTAACTATCTAATCTTGTTAAATACTCGTTTATTAAATCAAAATTTGATTCTAAAATTTAAATTTACAATCAATTATAATGCATATTATTAAAAAAATTAAATTAATAAATTTAAATTAACTCATAAAAAATAAATCAATGTTATAATCACAATTAAAATACTTAATGAATTAATTTAATTAAGTATTATATTAATAATAAATAATTTATAAATAAAAATGTATATAATAATATTTAAAACTTTATTATTTATAACTAGATTTGAGTTGTAGGGTACCCTAAAATTACCACTTGAACCTTATTCAAACCCTTGAGATAGTAAAGTTATTATCTGAACCCGATTATTAAATATCTTAATCTTATTCAATCAAGTTGGGTACTGCAATACACCCATTTATGGGATATTCATTTACATCCCTACCCTTGCCCCCTTCTCATTTCTCCTTCTCCCCCTTTCCCTTCTCTCTTCTCTCCCTGATTCCTCCACTCCTTTTTATGAGTTTTTTAATTTTTTTAAATCTTTATATTTTGAAAATTTTTTAGAATTTTTAAATATTACTTTTGAATTTTTTTTATAAATTTTATGACTTTTAAATTTCTTAAATATTTTAAATTTTTGTATATTTAATAAAAATATTTTAAATATCCTTATTTTTTAATTTTAAATAATTTTTATTTTTTCATACTAACGTGACACATTAATGCCGTGAGATTTATTTTTATAGGTCATAATTTAAGAATATATTACCTGTAAACCTGCTCATGGGCCAGGCTGGGCCGGGCCCATGAAAGGTAATAAGGAAATTAGTCAATGCCCAAGCCCGGCCTGGCCCGATAAATCGGGCCTGATATTTTGTCCAAGCCCATCCCATTTTTTTATACAATAAGCCCGAGCCCGAGCCCGAGCCCGGGCCTCCCGAATATAATTTTTTTATATTTTAATTATTTATTTATTTTTTATTATTTTATTTTCTTTAAAATTTAATTTAATTTATCAAAATTTGTATATCAATTTTCATATTAAATATTTATAATCATGTTTTTTAATTAATAATGTTTTATATATGTTAGCTTTAAATTGCAATATATATTTTGAAATGACAAAAACTTAAGTAAGCTTTAATGTCTTAATTCACATTGTAAATTTGCTCATCACACATGATTTTCTCAATTCATTTTCAAGTGTTTATGTCAAACATTAAGACCATGATTTAATGATGCATACTAGTATTGGTCTTAATACTTTGTAATGTCTTGAATATTTTAGAAAATCACTTGATGAATGTTTGGACAATATTCTCATTTGAGAAAGTCAAGAAAAACTCCCTTAAAGCTTATAAATGTTTTGGGTTGAATTAGGATCAAAGGTCATATCATTTCTAACCCAAAAGTGCAGGAAAAATGCCCTCTGGAAGAAAAGGATCGATCCCCACTGTAGCAGGATCGATCCCTTTTTGGCAGAAAGTCTTCCCAAGGTCCCTGAAGCCCAGAATCAACATTCTGGACAAAAGGGATCGATCCCCACTGTAGCAGGATCGATCCCTTTGCACCAGAAAGCCCCCAACAGCTAGTTTCTGTCAGACATAACGGCTAGTTTCTGTTTTGGCTCCAACCAACGTCCACAAACCATCCAAGGGACTATAAATAGAGGCTTAGAAGCTAAAGGAAGTAGGAGGAACAACCAAGCAACATCTTTCATCATCTTATTCATCTTCCTCAAGCCTCAAACAACAATCAAGAGCTCCAAAGTCTACATCATCTATCATTCTCTTATTCCTTGTAGTGCTTAGCACAAATCCTGTATAGGCTTTTATTTGTGCTTAATCTTTGTAATCACTTGCCTATCTAGAGGCCTTCTTTGATTACTTATCGTGTAAACACATTCAATCCTTGTAAAAGGGGAGGTTTCTCTTTAGCCTAAGAAAAAGAGGGAGGTTTCTCTTTAACCTGTAAAAAGAGGGAGAAGAGGTTTCTCTTGAGCCTAGAAAAAGAGAGAGGTTTCTCTTGAGCCTTGAAAAGAGGGATTGTAAAGACAAATTCAAAGATAGTGAATTTGGGAAAATCCTTGGGAGCGTCTCAAGGTAGAGGACGTAGGCAAGGTAGCCGAACCTCTATAAATCGCTTGTGTAAATCTCTCTTTCCCTACTCTCTTTACTTGCAATTATATTGTGCTTATTGAATTGAATCTATATTGCATGCTTAAGTAGCTTAGAGAACTTAGAAAATATCAATCCAAGCTAGAGAATTTAGAGGAACCGAAAAACGAGCTTATAGTTAGTTAAAAACCGATTCACCCCCCCCTCTCGGTATTGCCTATAAGAGCTAACAATTGGTATCAGAGCTTGGGCTCGAGATTGAATTAGACTAACCTCTATCGAGCAAAACGATCTTAAATGGCTCATTTGAATATAGGCACACCCCTAGGAGAAGAGGGACAATCATTAGTTAGACCTCCACTCTTTAATGGTGAGAACTATTCATATTGGAAAACTAGAATGATGTTATTTGTACAATCAAACGATTATGAAGTGTGGAGAATTATAGTGAATGGTCCTAGAATTCCCATGAAGAAAGTAGATGGAAAAGATGTCCCTAAGCTAGAGGATGAGTGGGACACAAATGACATGAGAGTGGCACAATTGAATGCCAAGGCTATGCACACTCTCTTTTGTGCACTAGGTCCCAATGAATATAATAGAGTGTCCCTATGTGAAAATGCTAAGCAAATATGGGACAAATTAGCCATCACACATGAGGGGACCAATCAAGTTAGAGAAACCAAAGTAGGAATGCTCACACATGATTATGAGCTATTTAGGATGAAAGAAAATGAGTCCATTAGCGAAATGTTCACTAGATTTAATGATATAATTAATGGACTTAAGGCATTAGGCAAGAGCTATTCCAATGTAGAAATGGTCAAGAAAATCTTGAATAGCTTGCCAAAATCTTGGGAGGCAAAGGTGACTGCTATAGAAGAATCTAAGGATCCTAACACCTTGTCCCTAGATGAACTTATGGGCTCCCTACTTACATATGAAATGAAAATGAAAAGAAATGAAGTGCCTTCAAAGAAAGTAGGGGTAGCACTTAAGTCCTCCACTCATGAGGTCATTGAAGATGATAGTGATGAGAGTGGAAATGAGGAAGAAAAAGAAATGGCAATGTTTGCCAAAAGATTTAATAGATTTATGAGAATGAAAGAAAGAGAGAGTAATAGGAGACATCAAAGGGGAGAGTCAAGTAGAAGAGAAAAGGACCCCTTAGTATGTTATGAGTGCAATGAACCAGGCCATACTAAGTTAGATTGCCCCTTACTTAGGAAGGAAAAGGATAGGAAGCCTAAGAAGAAAGCATTTGTGGCTGCATGGAGTGATAGTGATAGCTCCGATGAGGAAAACGTAGATAATGAGGTAGCCTACACATGCTTTATGGCCATTAGTGATGATGAGGCTAGTTGTAGTTCTAGTGAAGATGATGATTATACATTTGATGAACTACAAAATGCTTTTAATGATTTAGCAAATGAATTTCAATGCATGAATTCTAAATATAAGAAAATCATTGCTAAATTAAAAATAGAAAATGAAGCCTTGATAAATGCTAAGCTAGAATTTGAAAAGAAATTAGAAAAGGCCAACTTAGAAATAAATGATTTAAATAAAAAGAACACAAATTTGCATAACTCATTTTCTAGGTTTTATATGGGTCAACAAAAATTAGATCACATGCTTGAGACCCAAAGAGCTTTCTTTGACAAAGATGGGTTAGGATATAATGCAATACAAAAAGAAACTCATCTAAAGAATTTCCTTGTGAGCAAAAATACTATGCATGATTTATCTCTTACATGCTCACTATGCAATAGAATAGGCCACACCTCACAAGCATGCACAAATAGAAAAACCACATTTAGAGGAAGAGTGGTTAGAAAAATGTGGGTGCCTAAGCATGCTGTAAATAATGATGAATTGTGCTTGAAATGGATCCCAAAAGGATCAAAAATTATTTGCACTAACTCTCATGGACCCAAGAAAATTTGGGTACCAAAGCATGCTTGAATTTGTTTGTTGTAGGAGTGTTAGAGCATGGGAATACAATAGAACAATGGAGTTTAAATGCTCTACACACCTCTATCGAGTTTGCTTGTGCCAATGAGATAAAGAAAAAGCTTGAAGATTCATCACAACAATTCTTCAAAGGATGGCACAAGGTGGACTTAACTATTCAAGGCAAAGCATACTCAAGCAAAGGAGTTTTGTAAGCTTAATTCCTTACTCCTTAAACTTTTTATTTGATTAGTTGTGCTTTGATGAGAAATTTGGTTAATGATTCATGATAAATTGTGATTGAGCAAAAAGGCATGATAATTGATTGGTTGATGGATAGTTCTTGAGGTATTGGATGATTGGATGAAAAGCATGATTTTTGATTTTGAAATGATCTCTGGAATTTGAGCATGTTTTCTATGTGTTGATAATGTATTTACTTGCCTCAAATTGCCAAATATGTCATATATGCAAAATGTCATGTCATGAGCATCAATGTAGAACTTGTATGTTGGAAATCATGGCATAATGTTCACAAGTATGATGATTTGATGTTATATGTGCTTAAAATCTATGTGAACAAGTTTGTTTTGGCATATTTATGGTTTCTAATGCTTTAGTTTTGACAAAATATGCATAACTCTCAAAATGAACTCCTTTGAGGCCAAAAATGCATTTATTGGTGAAAATTCTTCCAAAATTGCAAAATCTTTTGTAAAATGGTTTTTGATTCATGTTTTTCATTCATACAAGTCCAAAATCATGTTTTACAAATGTTTGAACCTTTACTTGGACTTAAATAACTCAAAAACGGAGTTTTGGTACCTCACAAGTTGGATTTTCTGTCAAAACAACTGCAGAATCTGCAGGGAACATATGAGGGATCGATCCCTACTGTAGCAGGATCGATCCCCCCATGCCAGAAAAGGCTCTCCTGCATGTTTTCAACCGAAATTGGGAAGAACTTTTCATTGTTTTGATACTTTTACTCTTCTCAACTTAAAATTCATTGTTTTAACTTCTTTTTGATGATCTTTAATATATGAAAACTCATTTTTCATTGATATCATGCCTCAACTTCATCAATTAATATCATTTCCAACAAATGGTATCACTTTCAACAATCAATATCATTTTTCTTGAGCTCACAAGTGCAAAATCATTTTTCTTGTTGTAAACATTCATGATTTGCATAACTCTTGAAATAACCTTGAAATATACTTTCAATGAATGCTTAACCATAATTTTGAGAATTATTTCAAGAATTTATGGATATATTTGAGAATTTGATGAACTTGTACATAATAAATATGTCTCATTCTTTTTGTTCATCTTAGTCAAGCATGCTTATAGGATTATGTCTCTTAGCTTGACTTATCTATTCCACACTAGGTTTCATGATAATTTTACATCTAGTGGATTGATTCCAAATGTAAATTCAACAATTGGTAATAGTCATTGACCTATAATTTGTGATGGTAAATGGATCCTAAAAGTTAAAATGCATAAAACTTTATCATCCTTGTACTTAAAGAACTAGGGTCTTAATGACAACACCAACACTCAAAGATAAATGCAAACTTGAACAAACTTGATATCCATGCATTTATTATTTGAATCTTTCCTTGCTCATAATTGGTTAAGGACTTGAATTAGAAAATGAGCATAGGATTTGTGTGCTTGAAACCATGGGAGAAAATGTGTTTGCTTGAATACCTTGATTTTATAAATCTTCCATATGGTATAAATTTGTGAATATGAATATGGATTAATACTTTATGATAGTGTGCTAATGATTAATTGATCCATATGCATATTTGATGATATGTGTTGTGTTCTTGCATATTTGGAATGATTATTTTCTTGATATGAACACACTACACATAGATATTGGATTCATGCAAAATGCCTAAGTCAACCATTAGTAACAATTGGTATTTAGATTGAAATAACAATTAGTATCATTGGCAACCATATTTTCAATAATTGGTAAGCCAAATCTAAATTGCTAATTGATATGAGCTTTAAATTGACAACTCTTCTCATGCTCTTTAGTTTGAAATGACAAATAGAGAAGAATTCTCTTAGGATATTTTTGCATGAAACTCTTGTGTGCTAGAATTTGAAGTTATTTGCTATATGTTTTGATTCTATGCACATTCTTGCTTGAACATGATTTATGAGCTCATGCATATGATATGTCATCTAATTCCAGCTCATAATCATGATGTATGGACATGCACCTTAGTTGGACCTTAGAGAACAATTGACATACTTAGGTGCTTGCTTAACTTCTTACCAATTGGAAACTTATTGCAAAATCACTTATCAACAATTGGTATCAAGGTTATTTATAAACAATTGGTATAGGATCATAAGTCATGTTCTTTGCATGAATATTTCATACTCTTTATGAACAATTGACTTATTTGTTTGTGCTATGAGTCCCATGTACTAACATGTTTCTTGTTGGATGGAGCATATTCTTTTATCTCTTCTCACCTAGCCATGATTTTAGGGGGAGCATATTTTTTATTATTTTTCCTTCTTTTTGCTATGACAAAAAGGGGGAGAGATAGATAAAGGGAGAGATAGATATAGGAAGAGATATTAAGGGGGAGAGATAATGAGGGAAAATTCATTTTCAAAACCCATGCTTATATTAAGGGGGAGCTTATAAAATCCTGCTTTATTTGAGGGAGAGTATTTTATCAAAGAATTTTCAAAGCAAATTTACATTAAGTTTTGTCATATCAAAAAGGGGGAGATTGTTAGCTTTAAATTGCAATATATATTTTGAAATGACAAAAACTTAAGTAAGCTTTAATGTCTTAATTCACATTGTAAATTTGCTCATCACACATGATTTTCTCAATTCATTTTCAAGTGTTTATGTCAAACATTAAGACCATGATTTAATGATGCATACTAGTATTGGTCTTAATACTTTGTAATGTCTTGAATATTTTAGAAAATCACTTGATGAATGTTTGGACAATATTCTCATTTGAGAAAGTCAAGAAAAACTCCCTTAAAGCTTATAAATGTTTTGGGTTGAATTAGGATCAAAGGTCATATCATTTCTAACCCAAAAGTGCAGGAAAAATGCCCTCTGGAAGAAAAGGATCGATCCCCACTGTAGCAGGATCGATCCCTTTTTGGCAGAAAGTCTTCCCAAGGTCCCTGAAGCCCAGAATCAACATTCTGGACAAAAGGGATCGATCCCCACTGTAGCAGGATCGATCCCTTTGCACCAGAAAGCCCCCAACGGCTAGTTTCTGTCAGACATAACGGCTAGTTTCTGTTTTGGCTCCAACCAACGTCCACAAACCATCCAAGGGACTATAAATAGAGGCTTAGAAGCTAAAGGAAGTAGGAGGAACAACCAAGCAACATCTTTCATCATCTTATTCATCTTCCTCAAGCCTCAAACAACAATCAAGAGCTCCAAAGTCTACATCATCTATCATTCTCTTATTCCTTGTAGTGCTTAGCACAAATCCTGTATAGGCTTTTATTTGTGCTTAATCTTTGTAATCACTTGCCTATCTAGAGGCCTTCTTTGATTACTTATCGTGTAAACACATTCAATCCTTGTAAAAGGGGAGGTTTCTCTTTAGCCTAAGAAAAAGAGGGAGGTTTCTCTTTAACCTGTAAAAAGAGGGAGAAGAGGTTTCTCTTGAGCCTAGAAAAAGAGAGAGGTTTCTCTTGAGCCTTGAAAAGAGGGATTGTAAAGACAAATTCAAAGATAGTGAATTTGGGAAAATCCTTGGGAGCGTCTCAAGGTAGAGGACGTAGGCAAGGTAGCCGAACCTCTATAAATCGCTTGTGTAAATCTCTCTTTCCCTACTCTCTTTACTTGCAATTATATTGTGCTTATTGAATTGAATCTATATTGCATGCTTAAGTAGCTTAGAGAACTTAGAAAATATCAATCCAAGCTAGAGAATTTAGAGGAACCGAAAAACGAGCTTATAGTTAGTTAAAAACCGATTCACCCCCCCTCTCGGTATTGCCTATAAGAGCTAACAATATATATATAAAATTATATTATACTTAACAAATATATTAAAAACATACTTAATATTAGAAATATATTAAAAATATATATTTAACATTAAGTTCGGGCCGGGCCAGGCCCGGGCTTCGAAAGGCTAAGCCCGGGACGGGCCTAAAAATTTTGTCCAAGCCCGATAATTGCATCAAATATTTTTGTCCAAACCCTCCCAAATATCGAAAGGGCCTTCGGGCTTGGGCGGGTAGCCTGGCCCTTGAGCAGGTCTAATTACCTGTCACATCAATTTTTTTAAACGAAGTTAAATTTAAAATTATATTATGTGATGAATTAAAGTTTAAATTTCATATTGCCTATTTCAATTCTAATTCTTTTAAGTGAGAAAAGGTATATAGTTTAGGAGCCATTTTTCATTTAAATATCATATTACCAATTTCAATTCTAATTCGTTAAGTGAGAAAAGATACATAGTTTAGGAGCCATTTTTAACCAAGTTAACAGCTTTTAGCTTCCAAGTCACTTCTCTTTTATGGTGCGTTTGGATGAGGAATTTTAAAATTTTGAGGCATTTTAAAATGAAAGTATTTCAAAATTTATCATTTTAAAATACTAGCATTTATAATTGACTTGTTTGGATAAAAAAAATTTTAGAAAGAATTTTTGGATACTAAAATTTGATTAAATAAAAAATAATTATAAAAGAAAAATAATAATATTATATATTACAAAAAGAAAAATATCAAATAAAATATGCAATATGAGTATCATTAGATTTGTAAAAATGTATATATATTGTTAATAATATAAAAAATAAAGATATATATTAGATTTAAATAAAACAATATGTTTTTTGTTTTTAACTCTATATTTAATAGTGAACCATGTCTAATAAAATAAGAAAGAGTATAAAGAATTTTGAAAAACCACCTCTTTTGGTAGATTTTCAAAAGGGAATTTGAGCATTTCAAATTCCCTTTTTAAATCCCTCATAAATTTTCAAATTCTTTAAATTTTTTTGCCAAACAAGAAATTTATATTTTGGACTTTTAAATATCTTGATTGAAATGAATTCCCTCCTTAAAATTCCTAATCCAAACACAACATTAAGGTTTGTTGAGGTATTTGTAACTATATCTACCTTGCTGAGCACGCATAAATAATCAGCAACCAACAAGAAATTCAAATCAAGATATAAAAAATCATAACTCCTTTCCCTACCTTGGTTGAATTGCTATTCTTACAAAATCAAATTCCATTAAGAGCTTTAATAAATAACCATCAAGTCACCCAACCAACATATATTTATTTATTTTTATCAGGGTTTTCTTCGGATTCTTGTTTCCTACTCAAAGCCTCGTCTACTTTGTCATCTATTTTTTCTCCACCAGCTTCTTTTACTCGAGACAATGTCTTACTTTCAATGCGAGGCATGGCAAATTGAGGGTGAAGATGGTGAACAAGATAATGATCTGACGCAAGTGGAAGATTCCTCACTCTGCCCTGTGTTTTCTATTGAAATCTTTGCTAACATTGTTTCTCATCAACCAACCGCCATGCAACAGCTTTTGCTGCCGCAGGGACAGTTGACACAGGCGGCCGGTACATCCTGGTCGGCTATATCTGGCAGGCTTTCGCAGATGCAAGTACCCTTCAGCCTTCATGCGACGGTGACGCAAAAGATCATTGATTGTGCACGTTCGGCATTGAACGAAACACATAACGAGAACCGCAAGAACATTCCCATTATCGTCACTCTTTGTCCTGTAAGACTTTCAGAGGAGGAAGCAGTGGTTTCTAATGAGTATGAGGCTTTGGAAGAATTCTTCGCTACCCAGGTTTTCAGGCTGACTGGTGCAAGCAAGCGAGCTATTGAGTCATTGGAGAAGGTTAAAGTTGAAGGTGATTTTACATTGCAGTGTGTAATTTGTTTGGAAGAGATTTTGGATGGGATAAAAGCCAGTCGAATGCCTTGCTCCCATGTGTATCATCAAGATTGCATCGTCAGCTGGTTGGCGGAGAGCAATCTTTGTCCACTTTGTCGATTTCAGATGCCTACTGGATCTTTAAATTAGGGTATTTTCTATTGGAGATATAGCTCAACTCTTACAAGTTTATTTTGTCTTTCCAGAGTGATGTAGG
Source organism: Heritiera littoralis (assembly GCA_031772115.1). NCBI lineage: Eukaryota > Viridiplantae > Streptophyta > Magnoliopsida > Malvales > Malvaceae > Heritiera > Heritiera littoralis. The sequence continues at coordinate 4,638 of JAPDPK010000171.1, read as the reverse complement.
TTATATGATTAATTCTATTGTAGAACTGTTGTTAATGTTAAAAAGATTTCAGCTTACTCTGTTACGTTGAAGCGATTTGATTTGGTTCTCTCATCTGCTTTTCAGTCTTTCGCAAGAATTCCTTGGTAATGTTGCAGTATTGAACTTGTATTTTGTCTGATCATGTAATTGTATAGGCCCCAGTCCATCTGTCCATGTGCTATATATCAACCAAGAATCCAAAAGCTTTATTTTTTATTTTTGTATAGTGGATGGAATAGCCCTGAAAAACTAAGCAAGCAACCAAAAGATCTGATTTTCAAATTGGGGATAGAGATTTGACAGGATATTTCATACTTGGATACAGGATATTTCATACTTGGATAGTTTTCTCTCGTGTAATTGGATAAGGATTCAAATTTGATTCTAATTAATTCAATTTAAGCAATCTTATCTTATGTAATAAGACAAGGAACATAATTTCCTCCAGTTTACTGCCCATGCTTTCGAATTAGATCTAAAGATTGAAGATAAAATCTATTAATCTTAAACACGATATAATAACACAACACAAAAATATACAAATAAAAAATATGAAAGTAACACAGATAAAAATTAAATGTAAATTGCATATGAATTTAGTAAAAGTTGAAAAGAAGTTTTGTATTTTATGTATCGATATAAATTTTGACACAAAATTTTTATATTTTAAATTATACAAATACGATTTTATATAATACGAATGTGAATTATAAATATGAATTAATAAATAACAACATGTGTACAGTAACATTAATCTTATGCTAATAATTCTCAAATTAAGCCACCCTTGTTAAATTTGGCTGCTACCGGGCTTATCAAGCCTTAGAATTGTATTAGATTTTTTTTCTCATCATTCAGCTTTTGATGGGAACACCTTTTAGCTGTGACAGGTTTTTAGCTATATATCCTAATGTCCTGATCTGGTCTATTCAAACGCACCCTAAAATTATGGTCAACAAATTATTATGATCACTTTTTCGTTGTAACCAAAAAATTTAACATTTCAACTGCCAGACTTATAAAATTTTAAGCATTTGTAAGGAGATTTTTAAAAAAACTAACCACTAAAAATTTTTTTTAAGGAGATTAAATGTTATAAAGTCCTTGAAGAACTTTAATGATATGAAAATTAATCAAACTCCTGTTTTAAGACAAAATAATAATTTACATAGTAAAAAATCGTTCAATTTAATAACTCTTTTAGATTAATATTTAGAGAATATTAATTTAGACTCAACAATTTTAGCTGTTGGACCAAAATTAACAATGGTTGAAAGTGCAAAAGCCTTTAATTTGTACAAATAATAATAAGATTATAATTTAATACATTGTTAGTAAATTTTTAAATTTCACAAATAGTGCTAAGATGATGACACATAACAAACTTTATTTATTTTTATTTTTTTAATTTTTTTGGTAAAAATCACCAGTATCTTCATCCGTTTTAACAATATGAGACTTTTAAGTTTATATATCATCATCTTAACATCAATCTAAAAACTCCATCGACTAATTATCCATAACAATAAATCCAACATTTAACATAATTAGAACAAATTCAAAATCTGACCTCAAAAAGCTTGATCAAGAGTTGCACATTACACCAAATTCTCATTTACTTTCTTCAAGGCAAAAAATCGTAACATGCAAAACCAATGTTGCAAATTAAATAAAGGCTAAATTCATGTATGCAGGGCAGTCACGTGCTCATGGAGTCCATAAAAAATTTGACTTACAAGTGAATATTCTTCTCTGCAACGCATCTTACGTTTTTTTCCTTCTTTGTTGGCAAAATTATAATTATTTTAAAACAAAAAATATGATGCCAGATGAATCCTGGATTCTTCCAAATCTCAACTCACCCTTATCTGCAATTGTATCCTTATCTACTCTTTTATCCAGTTTAAATTTAAAACCAACACCCATCTTCTTTATCCGTGTGATATATAAACACACGTACCTGCTGGTTTTGGCATTTGATAATTTTATTTCATTGATCAAAACATGGCCAAGACATGTTTCTTCTCTGGTTTTCTCTTGCTTGCTTTGTTGTGTATGTGTGAAGCACAGGAAGTTAAAGTGTATGAACTGAAGAGGGGAGATTTTTCTGCCAAGTTCACCAACTATGGTGCAGTTATGCTCTCTCTTATTCTCCCTGATAAAACTGGTATATATGCTGCTGCACTTTGCTTTAAATTCTGTCTTATACGATGTTTTAGAACTTGATGTATATAAAAGATGTTACTTTTGTTTATCAGGGAAGTTGGACGATGTTGTTCTTGGGTATGACTCAGTCGATGATTACAAGGTAGGACATGTCAAAATTAGGTGTACTTGAATCCATATAGTTTTTTTCTTTTTTCTTTACTATCAAGATATTTTCGAATCAATTTGTGTGCATCTCGAGATTAATTCTTTTTTTTGGAGTGATCTTAAGAGCGCACCATCCACGTCGAGTTGACCCCGCTTAACCCAGAATTTGGCCTATAAGTGAACCCATAGAGTTTGTTATGATGAAAATTTGAATTTATTGCAGAATGACACAACCTATTTTGGAGCCATTGTAGGGCGAGTAGCCAATAGAATTGGAGGGGCTAAATTTACTTTAGATGGTGTTGTTTATAAACTAGTAGCTAATGATGGCAAAAACACACTTCATGGTAAGGCTTTTTCTATGTAGTTAAGTTTCAATTTTTGCAATTCTTCCACGAACTCAAAATCGTTGATACAACTGAGCTTTCCTCAGGTGGCAGCAAGGGATTTGGTGATGTTATCTGGACCGTAAAAAGTTACAAAAAGAATAGCCATATAACATTTACTTACGATAGTTTTGATGGTGAACAAGGTATATATCTAACATACAATATTTGTTTCTAGAGTAATCTTCCAACTTCAAGAATTGTTGCTAATGCTAAGATTTCTCTTGATTTTGCAGGCTTTCCCGGCAATCTTTCAGTGTCAGTTACATATATGCTTATAGAAACTAACAAGCTTGGTGTAAAAATGGAGGCCACTCCTCTCAACAAGGCCACCCCAGTGAACTTAGCCCTCCACACCTACTGGAACCTTGGTGGCCACAGCAGTGGTGACATTCTGTCGCACACTCTCCAGCTCTTTGGCTCTAGCATCACCCCGGTGGATGATGATCTAATCCCAACAGGCAAAATCCTTCCTGTGAAAGGAACTCCCTATGATTTTCTTCAACCCCGTGAAATTGGCAGCAAGTTCAACCAGTTGCCTGATGGATATGACATAAACTATGTGCTTGACAAGTCGAGTCCGGAGCACCTGAGGAAGGTGGCCGTGCTGCAGGAAAGCAAGTCTGGAAGAAAAATGGAGCTGTGGACGAATATGCCAGGGGTTCAGTTTTATACAAGTAACATGTTGAAGAATGAGAAGGGGAAAGATGGATTTGTTTATTCAGTTCATGCAGGACTTTGCTTCGAGACTCAAGGATTCCCTGATGCAGTGAATAAACCCAATTTTCCTTCTCAGATTGTAGAACCTGGAGACACTTACAAGCATGTTATGGTTTACAGGTTCACTGCCCATTAGGCTATCAGAGTTTGCTCATAAGACTTCTGTTTTAGAATTAGTTGGAAACTTTTCTTTCTTATGATATAAAGGCTTCTAATAGCTTACGTAGACTTGCTAAGTCCATGACCAATAAATTAGGTCAAAATTTTTGCTGTGTAGATGTTTGATTCCAAACCCACTTAATTTTTTAAATAGAATATAGGTATTTTCGATTTAATTAAATTTCACATCAGCAATTTATTCCAGCTAAACTTTATTGTTTTTTTTTTTAATAATACATTTTCATTCAAAGTTTTCATCCCATGAACCAGTATTATAAACCCCATGAAATATCCAAAAAGAAAACCATTAACTCTCTAATCCCATCAAATTTTAGTTGATTCTCCCATCAATTTAAGGATCCAAAATAAATAACTTTTTGCTCCACATTTAAACTCTAAAATAAACCTCTAAAAATTTTCCAAATTAAAATCAAAATTTGCAGAAAACCTTTGGATTTGGAGAAGCCTAAGCAAACAAAAAAAGGAAATATAATGGGGTTAATAAACGAAAGATATGTACAAACTACAAGGATTTAGGTATACATTTTCTATAAGGTGCACTACTAACCTTGTTGCGGAAGGATTTCATCTTTAGATCGCACATTGCAGTCCTCTACAGCTATTTTGTCAGCTTGTTTTTGCAGTAATTGCCTCAACTTCATACATAGGCCGCGGTCTTAGGATGTTGTTGTTAATGAATCTAATGTGCATTGAATACATAAACACTAGAAAACTAAGACCTAAACCAAAAATTAAACTGAAAAGCTTAAGATGTCAAAATTTGAACAGATTGAATTACATTGTTAATGAATGTGTCGAGATTTTCTTTCGTACTTCTATGTATTAATGAATGTGTCAAAATTTTCTTTCACTACGTTAGCTATTTTGAACAGATTGAATACAATATTGTTAAAGATGAAATCATGGGGATTTCATTTCCTTCTACGATTTTACTTCTTTTCTGAATATAATCTAAAGTAAAAATGTGGTACTAAACATCTTGTGGGGGGGGGGGGGGGGGGGGGGGGGGGGGGGGGGG